>CM040395.1:107725480-108045480 GCA_022702515.1 Ilyophis sp. 1 JC-2022
GAGCGGTGCCTGGTTTCCTCCAGACGGGATGCTTGGTATTCAGGCCAAAAACAAACTCTATACTATACAAACTCCAAGCGGGCTGTGATGTGCCTTTTACTAAGGAGGGGCTTCCGTCTGGCCACTCTACCATAAAGGCCTGATTGGTGGAGTGCTGCCTGGATGGTTGATCTTCTGAAAGGTTCTCCCATCTCCACAAGGATACGCTGGAGCTCTGTCAGAGTGACCCTCGGGTTCCTGCTCACATCCCTGGCCAAGGCCCGTCTTCCCCGATTGCTCAGTTTGGCCGGGCGGCCAGGTCTAGGAAGATTCTTGGCGGTTCCAAACTTCCATTTACGAATGATGGTGGCCACTGTGCTCTTTGGGACCTGTAAAGCTGCAGAGATTTTTCCGTACCCTTCTCCAGATCTATGCCTTGACACAATTCTGTTTCTGAGGTCTGCAGATAATTCCTTTGACCCCATGGCTTGGAGTTTGCTCTGACATGCACTGTGAACTGTGGGACCTTATATAGGCAGGTGTTGGCAATTCCCAATCATGTCCAATCAATTGAATTTATCACAGGTGGACTCCAATTAAGTTGTAGAAACATCTCAAGCAGTATCAGTGGAAACAAAATGCACCTCAGCTCACTTTTGGGTGTCATATCAAAGGGTGTGCACACACATGATATTTTACATTTAGATTTTTAATAAATTAGCACAAATGTCTAAACCTGTTTTCACTTTGTCATTATGGGCTATTTTGTGTAGAATTTTTGAGACAAAAAATGAACTCAATCTATTGTAGAATATGTCTGTAACGCAATAAAATGTGGAGAAGGTGAAAGCGGTGTGCATCTGTAAATCTGTATTCATGAGCGATAGTGGGTCCTTGCTGGATGATAACATAGCGTAAAATAACTTAACTTAATGACGAGAACGGACCATTCAGCCCAACAATGCTTGCCATTTTCCTACCACTAAAGGGTACCTAGTGCTCACCGTTTACCTATAAAGTATCTAGCACCAAATGAAGCCTGGTCTTGTAAACACCCAAAGTTTCTGCCTCTACTACACAACCTGGCAAGCTATACCGCACAACAACTGCTGTCCATGTAACAAAGTACTTCCTGATGTTTGTGCGGAATTTACCTTTCCATCTGCGCCCCTCGTTCTACTAACAGAACTCAACCTTTTGTAGTACACTTTGTTAATCCCTTTCATGAATTTAAAAGCCTCAATCAAATTGCCCCTGTCTCCTTTTACTAAGCTTAAAGAGATTAAGTATCCCAAGTCTTTCCTCATAACTTTTATCTTTCATATCAGGAACAAATTTAGTTGCCGTTCTTTGAACCTTTTCCTCTATACCTCTTTTGTAATACGGTGCCCAGAACTGCACGCAGTACTCTAAGTATGGTCTGAACAAGGTATTGTATAACATAAGTACAACTTTGATCAACTACTACTCTCAAGTTCAAATTGAGCACATTCAGTAGTGATTAATCAGTAGTGATATTAGGACTGTATTCATATGAGGAGAAATCTGATATTTGGCTTTAATAGCTAGAATCAATCTAGTGAACAGTGGTGAGTTTGGAGAATTCAGCAGAGAAACCATCATGTCCAGTAGTTTTGTTGCTTGGCATCTGATTAAGTGTCTTGGATCTAATATAATACTTCTGCTGGTTTCTTAGAGGGTTTTGGAAGATCTAAATTATTAAGAAAGGAATTAATGTCTGTTGGATTTGGTTCATAGTCTGAAGAATATACTATAAATTGTGCGGAAAATAGTTGTTTATCTTGTGCTGACTGGGTGATCTACCTTGCTGATTCTCTTATAGCTGTAATAATTGTCTTGTCTGTCTTCCATTTTAATTGGTCAGCCAAATTTTTTCCTGATTTATTATTGTAGCTTCATCTTTGCATGTGGAAAATGTTTATATTTATTATATTTAGTTGGAATTTAAGGTTTCTCAATTCATTCTGTGTTTATTCACTAGGATTGTTAGAACACACAGTCAGTCCGTTTTTTCATCTTTTGTTATACGTTGTTTCCTAATGTTTCTTTTTTTATTTCTTGTGTGATGAGTATGATTTTGACTGTCAGTACTGCTTTCCCTGTTTCCCAAAGTAGTGATGGTGAGATTTCTAGCTAGTCTGGCTGTTTATTTCCATGAAGGATGTTCACTTTTTTGTCAATCAGCATCTTTAAGCAGAGATGTATTGAAGTGCCATCTGGTGATGGGTTTAGTGATAAGTTTATTTAATTTGAAAGAGATGGGTACATGGTCACTAATTACAATGGGGTGGATTTTAGTATCTGAAATGTTAGATATAATGGATTTACCAAACAAGAGCAGCGCAGGCACAAGCAGTATGGAAGAGATCTGGTGCTCCATTAGTGATGTGTGCATGTGATTGGTTGAGTATGAGAACATGTGTTTGCTGAGGCCGCCCATTGGTCGGGCACAGCAAGCGTTCCCTGACAGAACTTACAAGAAGTCTATACGACTCTATCGCCCATCAGGATCTGTTGTGATATCAATGTGAATTAGTGGTATTCTGCTATTTATTAGAATACACCTCTTCACTTAGTACTGAATGTTGCTGAGAATATTTGATTAAAATGTAATTTTATTGTAATGTGTTATTGGTACTTCTATGTGCTTGTGTCTGTTTGAGTGTGTGCGTGTGTGTGTCCTTCAGTAACCCTGTGTGTCCACCCCCTCAGACCCCACAGACGTTCTGTGCAGCTGATACTTCTGATCTGGAGCGTGTGGTCCAGCATGTGAGGGAGCTCTTCCCACAAGCACCACTCCTTGGAACAGGAGTCTCTATGGGAGGGTGAATACTATCATAAACATGCTAAAAAACACAAACGTATCAGGTTTTTTCTGGCTCAAAAAGAGGCTTAGGTGGTGCCTAAGTGTGGCCGGTCTAGCTTGGTCATCACGGATACCTATACCCGTTTATTCAAATTTCATGCTTTGATAGACACCAGTTTTTGGCATAGATTGACATAACACTGTCCTAGTTTATGCATTCTTTACATTTTTCAATTTTATTAATTTTTTCATAGCTAAGAGGACCAGAGCAGGTACAGAGAATTTACAGTCAGTATTAATTCATCACTTTATTTGTTCCCAACAGGGATCTTGATAAGTGGCTGGGATCTTACATTAATTTCTGTCAGGACAACTCACGTGTTGAATATATGAATGAATATATAATATTTAGGTTTGTCGCTGAATGTATCTGCTTTATGTACTCTACCTATCAAACAGGGAGCATGACACATCTCCCCTATAAAATATACCAAAAACCCCCCAGTACATAGAAGCAGATCCAAACAACAGGTGGAGGCTGGGGTGACGGAGGGTGAGCAGTAAATTTCTTAGAACAAGTGGTAGCGAAACAAACAAGAGCAGCGCAGGCACAAGAAGTATGGAAGAGATCTGGAGCTCCATTAGTGATGTGTGCATGTGATTGGTTGAGTATGAGAACATGTGTTTGCTGAGGCCGCCCATTGGTCGGGCACAGCAAGCGTTCCCTGACAGAACTTCATTCGCGATGCTCATTCCATTAACCCCTTTGCGCAGATGCCCAGTGGCCATTGCCAAGATTTTGCTCAACTGAGACATTTGTTGCTCCTGCAGCCAAACTATGAATGGAAACCATAAACTCCGGGTTTTATCTTTATTGGTACACGATTCGTGACAACTCCGAATACGGAGTTTCGAAGTGTCACTATTTTTCCATAGCAAGTCCATTTAACAAGCAACCCTCCACTCAGTCTCGCTTGCAACTATACCGACCCATGCATGACATAGTGGACAACAGCGTCTATATTTATTCATCATATAAAGTTAGTATTCTGTCATAGCAACAAGATAAACCCAACAATAGTCTGATTGCAAAGCCGTGAAAAGCCCTGCTCACTCAAATGCAAAATAAACGTGAAATTATTGTGTCATATACCACGTCATTCTACTATCAATATGTGCTACTAAATATGAAATAAATATACAATCCTACCATTGTTTTTACACATAGAGATGTTACTTTCAAAATCCAGTGGTCATTTATTTTCTTGTATAATCTGGTTGAGAAATACACACCAGTTTAGCACGTTATTACACAATGTGCAACGTCTGCGCACAGAACCCCGTGTGCCCTACCTGCAGCTCTGAAGTATTTCACGTCATTCCGGTTTTTATTCACAATTGTTTTATCCGATAAAGGACAGTATATCCTTTTCAACAGTGTTTGCCATTTTTTCTGGGATGCTTTGAACAATAAATTGCAGCCCAGCGTAACAGCATTTTTAATCTAGTCAATGTACTATGATGCAAACAGCTACAGAAAATGCATTCGCTGATGGGCGATTTTCGTCCTCGATATGAAGAAAGTGCGGCTCTTCTCGCTGTCTACATATGTACGTTAGTTTTTCCACTCGATCACTGTCTTGTCCTGTCGACTGTTAGATATGGTTATTTTCGCATTTTGAGTGCATTTCACACACTGTAGTGTAGGGGTGTTACGGAACGTAGTTGATCTGTGGTCCGTACAGATCACCCCTCACAGTTCCGCATGCATGTGAACAGCAGATTACTTTGTAAAATGTAACTATCAGTGAAATACAAATTTTACTTCCGCTGTTACTGTTTTAAGTAGCCTAATAATTCCCTGAAATACACATTTTACTGCAGCTGGTACTTTTTTAAATTTTTTAAATTTGTTTCTGATTTTTCCCTTTTTCTCCCAATTTGGTAGCCAATTGAACCCCTATTCTAATTCAATTCCCCCCCATGTAGCAACCGCTTGAGAACCACTGCTACACAACCCCGTCAACCGGTATTAGTAGTAGGAAGGAGGGCGCCATGTCCTCTACAGGGCGCGGCTCCTCGAGCTCCTGACCGTGACCCCACCTCCTCCTGGGTCGTCCGTGCGCAGCGATTCTCTCCGAGCCCCTCCCCCCACCCGGAAGCGGCCGCCAATTGCCGCTTCCACAGGGCACCGGCCACGCTCGGATATGGCAGGACCGGGGCGCGAACCCCGATCCTCGGAGTACAACTGCGCTGACTGAAAGTCAGCGTTCTTACCATTGTACCACCGCGGCGGCCCTGGTACTTTTTAAAGTAATAATTCCCTAAATTTCGATGTGCAGTAAAAATTCCGTTGTGCGGTTGCAAAGAAAAGATAGACGAGAGATGCTACACTGTAACAAACACGCTTGTAATTCCTGTATTTCGTCAGTAACCAACTGTTTTAACCTACAGTCGCAAGCTAGCCTACTTCTTTATACTAAATGCATTAGCCTATGGGGAAATTATACTTGGCAGGAAGAATTATACAGTATTAAAAATTGACTTGATACAGCTTAAGTTATTTTCTTCTATTGTCTGTGTAGCGGGTGTAGCTGGCCTAGTTCGCTAAGCACAGTGAGGTGCAGTAAAGCAAAGACCTCATAGCAGGTTGCCGTGACCTTTAGCTGATTGGTAACGCGTTCGCTTTGGAATATTTGGACGATTGAGAGGAGCAGGGTTCAAATCTCACCTTGGGCTTCTGAGTAAGCTTCTCTCTTTCCATACTCGCTACATCTGTAATCGCCGGTTTTTTAACAACACATTTAAACATCTAAAAGTAGGTCAGGTCGATTTAGCAAGCATTACAGACTACATTGGAAAAAAACACAGATTTCCATTTACCTATTGTAGGTTTTATTGAATTCAATTCAGTGCTGTGTTTAGAGACATTGCGTTCAGTCAAAGGTAGCAAAAATGTAAATATTACAGTCGGACTATACATTACAGTAAAGTATTGCAATGTATTATCCAGTAAATATTGTAATACATTATTAATACTGTAGTAAATACAGTAGACTATCGCAATTGCTTGTACAGTAGCCTAGTTATTGTAATACTGTGTTAATGCTGTATAAATTACAGTAAAGTATTGTAACTGTCTGTACAGTAATGTTTTTCATCCTGTAAACATATTACAACATTCCTACTGTGAAACAGAAATACAGTAAGTCACTGGCCACACTGCTGCCAGTAAGTTACTGTAAAAACAGTGAAGCGCGATAATATTGATTTGATTGTGCTAAAAAGCCGTTGTATGTTCACGTGAAGGGGGCATTTTTTTTCAATTGGAATGCCAACGAACAAATCAATCAGAGATGCTCGCATTGCCTGTGTGGGTTGCAAAAACAGTCATGGCTAGCGGAGGAGCGGAAGACCCTGAAAAGCCTCCCGCATCGTTTAAATCACATTAATGTTTTTCATTTTAAATGAATCCAAAACTTCATTGTTAAGTGGGCTATATTTCTGCAGAATGTGCTGTCCTGGAATAAGAAAACTATGGTTTGTGTTATTATTATTATCATTATTATTAATTATAATGTTCTTAATTTACAAACCCCAATTCCAAAAAAGTTGGGAAAGTATGTAAATTGCACATTAAAGCAGAAAGCAGTGATTTGTAAATGTTCTATTACATATATTTAATTGAAAACAGTACAAAGAAAAGATATTTAATGTTTTACCGTATCAACTTTCTAGATCTTTGTAAATATATGCTAATTCCGAATTTGATGCCTGCAACACATTTTTAAAAAGTTGTGACAGGGGCAAAAAACACCTGTTTGGAACATTCCACAGGTAAACGGATGATGCTATCATGACTTTTTATTTTCAGGTACTCTATACTCTATAACCTATCTGCATTTGAATAAAACGAGCCTCAAACCATCACTCTGCTGCCAGATATGCAGTAGATATGGATGGATCACTTTTTTAAATCACAACAGGGTTGTTTCTCCATTTTCCATAGAGATCAAAAGGAAAATGAGTCAGGAGAAAAAAACCCTTAAAGTTATCCATCCATATCTACTGCATATCTCACAGCAGAGTGATGGTTTGAGGCTCGTTTGATACCGCAGACCCTCGATGACTTACAGCCATTTAGCCAACCATGGGTTCCATACTATTTCATACGCGTGTAATTTACAGCTTAATCTAGTCCCACCCGCCAATTCCCATAGAGATCCATTCAAATGCAGAGGTTATAGTATTGCTTGTGAAATAATATATCAGGAGTCTTTTGAAATTCATAGAGCAAGTATTCCACGTGGCTTTTTAGACGTTTAGATAGCTTCGCTTTTTTTACCAACTTGTAGCCTAGGCTACATTTAAAAGTAGGCCTACACTGCATAAAATGTCTGTCTTAACAAGTGTTTTAGTCTTGAAATGATTATTATACCAGAACCAGAAGACAGTTACAAGTGTTCCGGTGTACTGTGTCAAATATGGGACCCCCTTTTTGTGACTGATGAAATCAGAGACAGCCAGATTCAGTCAGTGGCAGACACAATGGACAGTCACTAAACCTGGATAAAGGTCAGACAGGCACTTCCCCACTCCAGATTTATTTCCTAGGAATGGAAGAAACATTTCAATGCACATCAAACGTGTTATGTTATCCAGCTGTATAAATGGATAATATGTTTTTTTTTAAATCTAAAAAGTTGTGTAATCGCTCTGGATAAGAGCGTCTGCTAAATGCCCGTAATATAATGTAATGAAACTGGTTATGAATCTGAATCTCTTCATGTTGGAACACACATCACTGAAGTGCCATCACTGGCAAAGGATGAAAAGTTGGCCATAGGGAGCTGCTTTTGTGCAAGAACATCAATGATGCTGTCTGTGAGGGACACTGCATCTCCAGCCTTGACTTTAGACACATTGAGTATTTTTGTTTTCAAAAAGTCCCCATTTCCATAGGTGTCAACCTCTGAAGAGAGCGGCCCTTATTTTCACACCTGCAAAACTGTATAAATTCACCAAAAACCGTATCGAACATTATCTGTATAACCGAGTGCATTATCTGTACAACCGAGTGCAGGAAAAATACATAGATACCACACAGTTCATTACGCCTGAAAGAGATTAACATAATAAATATTACTATATACAAGAATGACAAACCGTGTCTTGATTAATCAGTGCCTTAGGTACATCTAGCCATAAAAACTGAATAATTGTCATATTGATAAACTGTTCTCCCAGCATACAGGCACGTTGAGATTTCTTATAAATTGATAAGAAAAAATGGCATATACTAATAGATATACCGCTATGTATAACACATTGAATAACACACAACTATGCAATTAGATAAGAAGAGACAGACATCAAGGTTACTATAGCAAATACAACATGGCTTTCCAGATAAATATGCATCCCATCAATTACAAACATAGATTGAAAACAAGAGGTTTAAATCAAGTTTTCTGTGCTAAATAAAACATGGACAAATACGTCCATCCCTTCAATTACAGCCTCATATACATGTTATATTTGCCAGAGTAAAATTTAAAGTTTATAGCTAGCTACCCATTTAGATAGCTGTAGCTATAGCTATTCAATGCATAGTGTTATTCAATAAGGCTCAGCTACGATGGCTATGGCAGAAATAATGAGTACTACTAGCTCATATCTTATTATGTAAAGAGTAAATGGCTTTAAAGCTGTGCCAATCTGAAGGTAAAACACATACAATTCAGTCTAGCAAGGAAATTGGCGATTACACTATGATCTTGCGCAGTGTTTATGCTGAGCTAGCGTCAGGTTCAGTTTTCCCTAATTGGGCAACTTGACCGAGCGGTCACACACTTTTTCCAGGGTAACATAGAGATACATTTTATTGTCACGTTTCTGCCATTCTTTCAGTGTCACTTGAAGTCAATGTCTGAAGAGCAGCGCTGCGCCAATACACTTCTGTTTTTCTCTCAGCTTTCAGACAATTATATTTTTTTACAACATTGCCACCCAGTGGATATAATCGGCATTACACACAATTAAATGAGGGGAATAAGGACAAACAGCCAAAGGTTGGTTTTGCCGAATTTTTATTACAGCAATTTGATCATGAAAAAAGGTCTACCATGCAGTTACAATGTATGTTAAAGGGTTAATGTTGTTTCATAATAGTATACAGATGAATCAAAGCACAACAGTTGCAGTTCGTTATATATCCAGTGAGGGGCGCCATTGTATAGCCTAATTCGTTCTGTAGTGATAGTAATGAATAGTATAGGCCCTAGGTAGGCCTATAATAGAGCCAACGCAACAACAACACTGCATTTGATCATTGCCGCTGTTTTTTGGAAAGCTCGACACAGCATGACAGCTATTTAGAAAATTACATTCTGTTGAACACGGTCATTATAAAAACAGCAGATCAGTAGCCTATGGTAACAGATTAATAACAGGTGCAGGCTGCGCGATAGGCTACAATAAAAACACAATTACTGTCGGACAAAGTGCTCTGGCAAAAATCCATAATAGCCGACGAGAACATTCTACAGCAAGTTTATTAAATAGTGTAATAAGTATAACATTACTATTATTATTTTGGGGTTTTCTATTTATAATTTCATAGAAATGTGAATACTATAAAATGGGACATTGATGACTCACCAACATAGGGCCACCATAGATAGTTGATCGTTGATATGAGTGTTGTGTACTGGCAAAGATTCTTAAACCAGCTGCTCGCTTCCTCCTGTTACATCACGTAGCCTACATGAGGAATTTGCTCCATTCGTTTCAAAATAAGTAAATCATCCTACCAGCCATGCGTTTCTGTTATATGTCGACAAAAATATTGAAAAACGCAGTGGGAAAAATATTCATTGGGACACGCAATGTGAGACCGGCTGTGATGACGATTCTTTTGAATAAAGTCCAGTTTTGTGATTTAACCATTTGTCAGCTAAGTTATAGGGTAGCAACCACTTTTATAGCCAATATCGGCTGAATATTGGCTGACTTAACTAGTTTATAACTCTGTATAACTGTCTGAATGTTTGTATTGCAATGACCACAGAGATAACTACACAGATTTAAGCTCAACCATTTCTAAATCAAAACACACCTTAGGTGGAAATAGTGGCCTTAGTGGCCTGGTGCCAAAAATCCACATACTTCTTCAGGTTCTCACTACCCTTCACAAAATGGCGCCAGCCTGACAGTGTAATTTATCTTTTATTTCTTTATACAATCCAAGTAATAATGAGAACGTTCACGGTCAGTCCAGGGCAGGAGAGAAGCAGGGACAAGCAATTCCGTAGTCAAAGAGAAATTTTACCATTTACCAATTTACCATTTACCAAAGAGAAGGTTATGCCATGATTTGGCGTAGGAGCGGGTGCACGTAGGCTAAGTCATATGTGAATTGACCAACAACTGTTTTAGCTGCGTTTGTTAGATAGTGACAAGAATGCATATACATTTGAATCTTACAAGAAACATTTTAGGGGCATTTTTTGCCCGTGCCCTTGTGCTTTCTGCGGCAAAAGATTATTTTATTTGGGGGCATTTCTCCCTTTTGCCTCGTAGTATATTTCCGGTGCTGGGCTAATGTATGACTAACGTTGATAGATATCATAATTGTTTACTTTGGCATTGTTGTTACTCAAACTGATCTTGCCAATAATGTATTTTTCATTTAATTCAACTTGCCTAAATATTTAGTTTGCAGCATTTTTGCATTTACTGTCATTATGAAATGAACACAAAGTTTTTTAAATTAAAGGGTAGAGTGTTCCGCAACTCTAGAAGGCTCCGGTCCGGGTCTCACGTCTGCTTATATTTTTAACGTTACATGATAAAACATTTTTTTAAAAGCATATAAATTATTTAATTCAATTGCCCCCCGTGTAGCAACCGCTAGAGAACACCGCTGAAACCCCGTCAATGGCATTTTTCAGGGAGGACGCTACGTTCTACAGGGCGCAGCTTGACCGTGACACTTTTCGCCGCGGTTCTCTCCGAGCCCCTCCCCCCACCCGGAAGCGACCGCCAATTGTCGCCTCCTCAGGGCACCGGCCACGCTCGGCTATGGCAGGACCAGGGCGCGAACCCCGATCCTCGGAGTACAACTGCGCTGACTGAAAGTCAGCGTTCTTGGACCGAGGGATGTCACCGCGGCCCTTTCATATTTTAACGTTACATGATAAAACATTTTTTTAAAAGCATATAAATTATTTAAAACTGAGTGTCGGCGAAATGACATGCGTGAAAGATTTATGAAACTTTCCAGGACTTTTTGTATTTGACGTTTTTCTTTTTTCTTATCAGTAAGTTGGAAGTGATTCCACACTGCCGATATCTTCGCAGTCGCCATTATACTAATGGCTACGTGAACTGAAGCGTTCTTGGACCGAGGGATGTCACGTGCCCTTTCATATTTTATCACAAAGACAAAGCATAAATATAGTACTGGGATATTCTGACTGAATGTAGTATGTACTAAGTAATCTTAGTAATACGAATAATAATATATAGGCCTATATAATATAATATTAATAATCTGAATCCTGAATTGAGATTTGAATGTCTACCTATATTCAAATATTTGGGGCCAGCCCTACACATGATATGTTGAGGGTAGCGAGAACACTATATAGTTCTGTGGCAAGAACCACTAAATGGAGTGCAAGGAGCGCCCACGTGTCAGTGTAAAAAAAAAAGTAAAAAAAAGTCTATATCAATCTTTCATATCGGCCATGTTATCTTTGACTACCGATACAGTAAGGGTTTTCTAAACTTTTTATGTAACGAGTCCGGTTTATACAGGCTACTTCCGGGTATCACACGAGCACAGACAAGTACTCCACACAAACACAAGTAGCTAGATTACACAAGGGACAGAACATAGCAAAGTAGCCACAAACCAACAAGCAGCTTACTACCGAAATGGTTCTTCTGGAAACGAGTAGTTTGTCACCCATTTGCACAAACAAAGCGGCATACCAAAAGACGCAAATATGCTTGCGCAAAGTTAAAACCGCCTTTTGAAAACGGGGAATCACGTGGAAATACAACCAGAAAATGCGCACTACAGTCCAGCAACATTAGGCCTATGACAAACTACCATATAGTAAGCGCTGCATACAACCTGAAACGAATGCCACAGTAATATTGAAGAATGAACTTCTGCACGACAGATACGCTGGCAACGTGCATGAAGTTAGCCAGAGGGACAGTTAACCCAGAGTGGAAATTAACCAACCTTGAGCAGAGAGACCTCAGCTCGCATATGCTCTCGCAAAATTGCAGCAGGTGACATCATCAATTCAATTTCAAATCAAGTGAACCAAAGAAAATTAAAAAAATATCAAAATAGAAGGGGCACTCAGGAGGCGGCATAGGGCACAATAACACCACCCGTTTATTTTTTATTATTTATTATTATTTTATTATATTTGAGGAGTGTGAGAGTGTCTGAGACTTTTTTATTTTTTTGTGCGCTGGCTGTGCGCTAGGCTACTAAAATGGGCCGCTAATTGGCCTGAACTGTATAATATATCTCGTCATCTCGTCGTCGCCCAGGCAATATTGTTTCACCAGCAGGGGGGGGGGAGGGGGAAAAAAGAAAAAAAACAAAGCAGTTTTTTTTTTTTTTTTTTGGTCCCCGGCAAAGCCCTGCCCTGTCGAGTGACAAATAGACGGTCTTGCAGTTCTTGCAATCCTTACTTGATAGGGGCCTAGCAGCCTCTATTTTGAAAGTGTACTTTGCCGCCATCTCTGCATGCCATGATGATAGGGCGGAGGGGCCGTTGGGTCATCACCCGTTACTCTCCAAGTTCATGAAAGGTGTGAGATGTTTGCGTCCATCAAAAGCTCCTTCAGCACCCAGCACCAGTGAGTGAACTCCATGCTCTTTTTGTGAGCCCTGAATGTTTGTGGCTAAGCCTGGACGGGTTGAGCTATCCTCTGCACCCTAACCCTGCTTTCTTGCCAAAGGTTCTATCTGAAACAGATACGAACCAATTCTGGCTGTTATCCTCCTATCCCCCCCTGATGGCTCTCCTGGTGTTCTGTGCGCAGTCAGAGCATTAAGCACTTGTGTGGATCCAGGCTATCTGAAAATCTGACCAGCTTTTTGTTTGCTATGGAGTGAGGGGTTTGGGTCAAAGGCTCTCACATTGGATTGTGGACGCCATTACAACAGCGTATGAGTCATTCAAGTGTTCTTTACCATCTGCTGTAGTAGCGCATTCTCCAAGGGGTGTTTCCACCTCTTGGGCCATGCTCAGCAGTATCCCTCTTGCTGACAATAGCACCTCTGCCAGCTGGGCATCGCCTAGCACCTTTGCCAGGTATTATTGTGTCAATGTTGCTCCCACCAATGAAGTTGGCTTAGCCGTACTGGGGGTTACTCCTACTACTCAGAGAGTAGAGAAAACACAGTGACTGCCCTGTGGTAAGCCATCTGCCCTATACCCTGCCTAGGGCTTATGTTTTGTTCTAGGGTTCATGCCTAGATCACCATAATGGAGTGATCCAATATAGTGAAAAATAACGAAGGTTAACAGTAACGAAGGTTACTATCGTAACCATGATTATGTGAACTAATTGGATCACTCCAACTTTTTTCTCATGATCAAGGGTGCCTCGAAAAGGACACAAGGGAGTAGTAGTGCTTCCATGGCTATTTAAGGGGGCTGGCCGTAGCACTACCTGTACACAGGACTAATCAAGAAATCCTACCTAGGAGCATATTCTGCCGCGCGAAAGAATACCATAATGGAGTGATACAATTAATGGATATAACCGTGGTTACAATAGTAACCTTCGTTCTAAGGGTGCTTTCACACCAGTCATGTTTGGTATGATTGTACATTAAGCCCTATAGTTTGGTACATTTGGGCAGGTGAGAACGTGCACAATCAAACCCGGGTGCGCACCAAACAACCGATCTCGGATCACCTGCGTGATGAGAACACAATTCGACCCAATTGCAGGAAGTGATCCTAACATACTATGCATTTTGGCCGAAAACATAAGTTTCTTGAGCTAATAAATTTCTCTGCTGAATTATTATTATTGTTATTACACATTTCTCAGTAGAATATTTACCTTTTTCTTCTTTGTAATATGTAAACAAGTCATAGTTCGAACAAATGCATCAGAGCTAGCCTCCGATAGTAAGCTACCAACGTCTGTTCACACAACATGTCTTCTTTCATACAAGAGTGATGCAATGCTATACGCATAATTAGCCTATTTTAATTTGTGTAAACTGAGTAGTCTACTAGATAAATTGCAGGTAATTAATTAATCTGTAAGGAATAGTGTAGCACTACCTACATAGACATTTTTCATGGATTCACTTGTCTGACTGTACACAACAGGTCATAATATGGTCGCATCACATACAGCCTTCTCCACTCATAGCTGCGTCTGATGGCAGCGCATCTGCCTTGGAATGTACATGTAATTGCATACATGTTTACCATCCGGTGTCTTGACAGTTCTTCCCAATTATCCTCCTCATAACTCCACCCTTGGTAAGAACACCAAAGGAGGCTAACGGTTATAAATGCAACAAACAACATTTGCAAACATATACAAATCCTGATCTGCTTGGTTTGGAGCTGTGTGAAAGCATTTCGGACCAATGAAAGAAAAAAATAACAATGTATCAACATGACACTGGTTTAGATTAAGCAACCCTGACTAGTAGGTAAGAATGTTCCCTAAGTACAAAATGTTTTTCCCTATCCACAGTGGCCCCCTAGTGGTAGTCGTCGACTTATAGGGGTATTATTATTATTATTATAGAGCTATTGTAAATAAATAAATAAATGCAACTTATCCACACATAAATTAAACTGATCCACAAATAAATGAAACTGATCCACAAACAAATGCAACTGATCCACAAACAAATGCAACTGATTCTCAAATCAATGCAACTGATTCACAAATGAATGCAACTGACAACTGATTCACAAATGAATGCAACTGACAAATGAATGCAACTGACAACTGATTCACAAATGAATGCAACTGAAAACTGATTCACAAATGAATGCAACTGACAACTGATTCACAAATGAATGCAGCTGATCCACAAGTAAATTAATTGCATGCATTTATTTGCAGAATTTTGGGACAATCCTCACAGTAAGATCCACACATAGTGTCTACTACAGCCAATCAGATTTTAAGACATCCTTTTCCAATCCTTAACGCCCACGTTACTCCTACGAATCACAGCAGGTTTCAGGCACTCGCCGCCTCCAATTCGTTAAAGTAATGTTGAAAAATACACAAGGGCAAGGGAACTACAAGCAAAATACCTAGCTACCTGTTTACAGTTATGGTTTGCAGCTTTGGGGGGGTAGTGTCATTACAGTGCTGAAGACAACGAGGTAGTTTGAACCACAGCTTGACACACAATAACGTTAGTTACTGCTGGCTAAGTAATTAGTCAGAAAGATGTTGTATTTCAATTGTGAGATGTAACTTCATCTAGAACTGTGCTCAATAAGTGTGCAAATTAGCAACATAACTATGTAACTAGTTAAATATAAGTCTGAAATTGTAACGAGCAAACTGCAGATGATGTCAGGATTGTTTACACTTGGTTTACCCTTTTGTAATGTTATGTTATGATTATGTTATATAGTCTATAGATCTATAATGCACATTTGTACATTAAGGGCAGCACAATAGTATATATTGCTGTACGGGATACTGATTATTTTACACAGAAGACACTAAATATCACTTGCTGCTGGAGTGCATAAATACAGCGGTATTTAATTTTGACTAAATACCATCATAGATTCTACTCTTAATTTGCTGATTAGAATCATCCATACAAGGAGTAGCCTATACCCACATAGCATAGCATAGGCTTATACCACCACCCACAAAAATCACTCATGTACACCCAAGTAGTATGAAATATATGAAAACATACACTGTTGCAGAGTAGTAGTCTATAAAATGTCAGTCCATAACATGTAGAGCTAATTGTCCTGATATGTCATACATAGTGGAGTACAAAGGGTAGAAATAAAAACAATAGGTGAAAGTATACACTGAACAGCCTAATTCTATCATGGCATACAATTATACGTCTACTCATATAGCTTTAGAATACTTCTAAAAAGGATTTGAAATGTAAACAGACTGAAAGATTTAGATCCACCTTTCAAAAGCTACCTACCAATATTATCGCATGTTGGCTGTCAATATTGGTATGAGGCATAAGAGAAATAGAGAAATAGCCTACACCAAACTGCAGTAGGGAAATACAAATCCTTTTCATACTGGTCACTATCATGGGTGGCAGCACATACTCTTAAGAGTATGAATTTGGTTCAAACCTTCTCTCAACATCTGCCCTGTGATGAGTACATGTTGTTTGAAATACAGTAGACCAACATAGCTACAGAACTGTTTAGCAGTCAGATATAAAAAAACGGAGAACTGGAAATCCAGGTTTCCTGTCTTTTGCGGCTTTTGACCAAGCCAAACTTCGCACTTAAAATGTAGTTTTTGCCCGAACGCAGAACGGTCATGCCTAAACGCCTGAAAGTAGGTAACCGTCTGGTTGAGTGGCTCTATGGCTCCGTGGCTGCCTGTCCCCCGTTGTTGAAAAGCGCATGCATGAATTGCAAGTGGAAAAGTGTGTGTGCAAAATTCTAATTTAGCGGTAAAAAGTTGAAAAGCAAATGCGCAAAATTTAAATTTCAAGTAATTACGGTAAAAGGTTTGCTGTCTATAACTCTGCATGAGTTTATGGTGGGAGGTCACATAGGCTATAATAGAGTGCGTCCCAATATTCGTCACTTCTCTTCTCCTTTCATTCACTTCTCTCTACAAGGAAGTATGCCTGTACATTTCAAGTACAAGTATTTGCATGTACAGTATACAATGTAGCCTACCTGACATTGCGGTTTGTGTCGAGACATCAAATGATATGTAACATTAGATTAAAACACAAAGATCCATTTCCGGGGCACGGAGCAGAGGAGGTGATAGTGCAGGAAAGGAGCCAGGAGGGTGCATTTTTAGAGTATTGAGACGCACAGAGTTTCACTTGACATTCCATGGCTTATAATTAGGCTACATTTTAGATAGCCTGTCTAAAAATGCATTTTGTATAATTACAATTATAATGTGACCAGTCGGAATAATAATTCAAGATATCTGTAATTATTATCAGACTAATAGCGATATAATTCAAGATATCTGACTATAGTGTAAAAAAAATGTTAAAATTGCCTTAGATAGGCTATCTATAATGAAATCAAAGATATCGCCATTCGACTTTCATGACACACGTAGGCTACCGAATATGGCAAGCCCTTTTAATAATTTATTAGCTGTCACGTTTGTTGTACTGGTTTAGTGTTTGGAATCACACTCCAAGGTTGCAGTAAAAATATATCGCATGTTAGGCTACGTCAGATTTAGAGATCACATTCAACTTCACAGTCGGGATACAGCTTTGCTAACTTTATGCTGGAAATAATGTTTTAAACCTTTGTAACCACATTCACATAGCTAGCAAATAGATAATTACTGCAAACAATGTTGTCTTTTCTATTTGGCCAGATTTCAGATTAAGCTTTTTCAGAATCTATCTACAAATACAGTGCATACGGAAAGTTTTCAGACCCTTTCAAGTTTTCCACATTTTGTTATTCTCATTTTGTTTGACTCATCTTAAAATTGATTAAAGAATGTTTTTTCTCATCAATCTACACTCAATAATCCATAATGACAAAGTGAAAACATGTTTTTAGAAATTTTTGCAAATTTATTACAAATCTAAAACTGAAATCTCTCATTTACATAAGTATTCATACCCTTTGCTTTACCATATTTTTAAAGTATCATATTTAATATTTGGTCGCATATCTTTTGCATGTTGTTACTTCCTGAAGTCTGTGACCCATCAACATCAAAAGACTCAATATCTTATTTTCAGGTACTGTTGCAAGCGATACAATAACATCTCTGCATTTGAATTGATCTCTATGGGAATTGGGGGGTGAGACTAGATTCAGCTGTAAATTACACTGGTACAGTATGGAACTCATGGCTGGCTAAATGGCTGTAAGTCATCAAGGGTCTGACCTATTAAACAAGCCTCAAACCATCACTCTGTTGTCAGATATGGAGTAGATGTGGATGGATCACGGCAAGGGTTATTTCTCCTGATTCATTTTCCTATAGAACTCTATAGGGGGAAAAAAGTCAGGAGAAACGACCCTTAAACCAAAAATAAAACTTTTAACTATTACATTTCAGCCATAATTTTACAAACAGACATATGATTTGTCGTGCGCTAATAAAGAGCAGACGTGGAAACCACGGCATTACAACTGTGTGATTGAGAAAGAATAATGTAATTTAGCCTACGTCTATTTATCTGTCTTTGACCGATGCAATTCATGTCATACAAACACATTCACACACACGCGCATGGCACGGCAGCCAAAAAACACACACACGGCCAACTTTACATTCCTTTACATGACCAATCAATATATGACCAAGCCACAAATTAATAGAATATAATATGAAAATAATAACTGTCCTACCTCTCCTCTCTCCATCTCTCTCTTGCAACAAGGCAGTCGGACCAGTGTAGCATAGCCTACAATTCTTCCCAGCGTATAACTTTTCCCCACTTCCATGTCCGTTGCTTGACTGTATGTCTCGCTAGCTAGGCTACTAGCGCCTAACACTGAGCTGATACATTTCTATGTTTTTGTTCAACTGGCCTTTAAATAAACATTATTAGCAAGTTCTACACTCGCATTACGTAGCACGAATGCTAGCTACTGACCATGGATGGGTTCAAAAAGATAGCTAAGCTAATTTTTTTATAAATGTGCACAACGAAAGTGTTATCTGATTGGACATTGCTCAACTTCCCACTCGTATTCTTTTTTTATTCTTTATTCGGATCCCCGTTAGCTTCCGCTACAGCGGTTGCTAATCTTTCTGGGCTCTGCATAAAAACATACAACCACTAACAGCGTATAGGCATGTGACAAACATACAAACAACGACTGACGCTCCGTCAGTCTAGACAAGAATTACACAATTAAAGGTCAAAGTAATCAAAATATCAGATAACTTAAACAGTGGGTGTACAGAGGTTATCAAACAAACTAATGAGTTGAAATCCGAACCAAACATCATAACAGGTGGCATCATTCCTGTTGTGTGGTCTCAATAGTTTCTGTTTGAGTGATTTTTTTAAATTAATTGTAGTCGAGCAGTGATTGGGTATTTGTCCTGTTTGAGTGAAGGACCCGGAAGTATCCAGGAAAAATTATACGCTGCCTACACTACACCAGCCCAAAACAGTAGAAAATCAAACCGGCCTGCCAGATGGCCAGTCCGGGCCTGGGTGGAACTAAGGACTGAGGAAAGGACACGATGAAATGATGCAAGGAGTGAAAATAAGTGATTGGACTGAACCCAATGTGTTTCGTTTTACAGAATTGTATATCTTAAGAAGGGGGGTGATTTTCCCAATTTCCCGGCGCTCCCCCGCGATCAAGGACAATTCGAACACTGTTCGTAGGCCTAATGCTTCACCTGATACATGTGTCATACATATGTCATTATTTGTTATAATTTTGAATTAGCCAAAAGAGAATCCTTAGCTTGCTCAGTAGCTTAGTCGTTGGCATAGTAGTCCACCTCTATGCTGACAGAAATGTTTTAACCCAAGTGCTGAGCAGCCAATAGGAAGTTATGGCACTCGCATGTTAAACATGGACAACTGACCAAACAGGTCAAAAAAAACATGTGAAATTGACATATGGAATTACAACGCGTAGACAATGCGTGATTTCAAACATAATTTTCATGTGTTTTTGACCCGTTTGGCTTTCCATAGCTCACGTCACAGGCATTCGCGCACATGCGCACTTCCTTTTTTAAGCCACAGGCTTCGCTCTCGTGTGGATTGCCTCCGGAATTTGGCTACATTCGCACTTTTCCTTGCTCACGCATGAGGCTTCTCCGACCCTGCAGCTCTCTTTCTACCAAGTCGCAATCTCCCACAGAACAGCTGAGCCACGATTCTATGCTTTTTCTAATCCTAGTACCGACATCTTGGTAGTGACTAGTACAACATTTCGCCATCCTCAGGCCGAAAGACCACATTGCACACAAAAATCCAAATTAACTGAAATTCATTTGAATATGATTTTATTTGTAATTTTCTGAATTATTCTCATTTTGGCAGTCGTGATTTCTCTTTGGCAGTTTTTGGCTCTTTGGATTTACTGGATTTAGGAAAACCTGCTTATGATGGTTTAAGATGAAAAAAAGATTGATATCACACTGGTACACACACACACGTGTAGCCATTCACTCTCGTACCTCAATAAAACATCACATTTCTCTGTACCCTACATGAAATGTAATATTTTGCTGCATGCCCTGGGATGACATTTCTCAAAAATGTTGCCATTCATTATGACTACAAAGGAGGAAAATTTTACATTCATCAGCGCACAGTAAATTTATTTCACAATAACATAATTTATTAAGAGTATTTTCCATGCCCTAAGACACAAGTATAACCCAAGGAGATACTAATACGCCATAGTCAATATTATGTACGATAAGTTTACAATGAAATAATATTCCACCATTAGGAAAATGCTGGCAAATGTTCTAGCTTCACAGCAAATCAAACATGAAACATGACTGAGCCACCTATGAACACCTAGGGCCAGATTCAGAGTTGAGATTCACTCACAAATGGAACTTACTCCCGAAATTCTGCGTAGCTTAAGCTTCTTGTGATTCAGACATTTGACTTATCCGCTATTTTAAGCATTTATCCAGTACGATACGCGGCATTATGCGCGCACGGTGGAGAGAGTTTAAACTGAATCTTTTATTTTTTTTCTACGTTACTTTGTTTGGGGAAAAAAGGTAGTTTATGTCTAGCGCTGCCAATAGTTGATTATGAAAAATACAGCATCTTTTGCAAAAATGGATATTAGAATGAGTGCATATTCTTTGAAAATAATATTGGTCTTATTTTCCTTTGCCTTGCCTACTTACAATTATCAAAGAGCTGTCATAAAAAGAAGAAAATAAGTAAAAGTAGGCTATGATTGACCGTCTGCTATATCATACCAGACCAATATTGGATGGAATAAATAGCTTTTCTCTTATATTGCCCCCCCCTGCACTCCTCCCTTATCCCAGGATGCTGCTGCTGAACTACCTGGCTAGAAAAGGCAGCGACGCGGGGCTTCTAGCAGGTCTCACCATGTCTGTCAGCTGGGACACGTTTGAGTCCTGTGCCTCCTTGGAAACGCCCATCAACCGGCTGCTCTTTAATCGCCACCTCACTGGGAACCTTTGCCGAGCCATCAGCAGGTCGGAATGCAACGATGTCGTAGTATAACGTTTTCAGGTTTGAAATTTAGAGGTTGCAGAGTGAAATACCAGCTGGGTGTACGTAAAGTGCTTGACCTAAATTGCTTCAGTAAAATATGCAGCTGTATAAATGATTGTTCAAAAAAGTTTGTGTATCCTCTGGATAAGAGCATCTGCTAAATGCTCTAAATGTAAATATACTGCGATGCAATGGTGGAAAAATCTATTTTATCTATGGTATATTTCTGATGGAATATCTCAAGGTTTAGAGTCTTGGTTTAATTTGATCCAAACTGCAGCCACTGAATCTGAATTCCCTACAATGGGGAAGTGGTGGTTTTATACCTAGGGGACTTTTTTGGTGTGACTGTCCATTTTCTATTTTTGGGCTAAGGTATTACACAATATAAATTAGATGCATTATTTTTGAGTACTAACCTTTTAAGTCTTTTACTTTTGTTATAAAAATTGAATGGCGTGTGGCATCTCTGCAGACACAGGAAGATGCTGGAGACTGTGGTGGACGTGGACCATGTGCTGAAGGTACTGTTGACCCTTCGCCCCATTCTCTGCTCTCTGCTCTCCAGAAAAAGCAGAGTATTGAGATATCCAGCCAAATTTCATCAGGGTAAACCTTTCCCTATTCACCTCCCCCCAGGCGCGGACCATTCGGGAGTTTGACGAACGTTACACTTCGGTGATGTTTGGCTACAAGTCCTGCCAGGACTACTACCAGGATGCCAGCCCTTGGTACAAACT
The DNA here is from genome assembly GCA_022702515.1 of Ilyophis sp. 1 JC-2022. Classification (NCBI taxonomy): domain Eukaryota; kingdom Metazoa; phylum Chordata; class Actinopteri; order Anguilliformes; family Synaphobranchidae; genus Ilyophis; species Ilyophis sp. 1 JC-2022. The sequence continues at coordinate 107,747,454 of CM040395.1, forward strand.
GCCCCAAACTGCTGTCCCTGTTCTCTGCCTTAATGCTGCTGATGACCCCTTTTCCCCGAAACATGGTGAGCACCTCCCCCACATGCTGTACAAAGTGATGACCTACAGCTAGATAACGGCATGTGTCATTTGTGAATACTTTTTTATTGTTATTTGATATAGGAGTGAACCAGCATTGGTGTATACAAAAGTTTTGGGAATGAAAAGGTTATTACACCTGGAGGAAAAAATAGGAGAACAACCTATTTGGAGTGAAAATAGTCTACCGTCTGTTTAATAAACTGAAGGCGCTAGGCATACACAAAATAAACCCACAGCCAGCGCTCAAATACAGACAGGTAAGACAAACAATAACAGGCTATGGCTACTTGCACTCAGCAAAAGGCAGCAACGCGTTTCGACCAGGTGCGGTCTTCTTCAGGCAACATCATTGTTATTATTATTATTTGTCTTTTGTAGGGAATACGTACGAATCTGGCAGCAGTGAGCAAGATGATTAGTAATATGATTTCCGAATCAGAGTCCTCACATGGGCAGCACCAAAAGAGAATATACTAACTAAAAATGGGTAACTTCAATTCATAATGAAATTAATTATCAATAAAATTACACATTAATAATTATCTTAACAGAATCACAATATTATGTACACAGTTGATACCAAAATAATATAAATGATTCCACTAAAAAGAGAAGGCATTTGGGGGAATCCCTGCGATTAGCATTGGCTGACCCTTTTTCAACACAAGATCAACATTAATACAGGCAATCTTGGAAAATGTAATAGTTTATTGAACACAAAGTACCAAACAGAGCAAAGCTATAATGTACAACAAACTATGTGCGAGTGTGTTTGTGTGTGCGTGCGATGGGCGCATGTGGGTTTTTTAAATTTATCTTCTCCTGTGTGTTGGTGGGTTGCCTCAGACACGTGTTCAGAGAGAACAAAAACTAAAATGGAGGGAGGTTTGAAATTGGCTTTAGCTGGAGCTAGTTAGACCAAGCAGATAAGGTTCATGGTTATCGGTGCGTGTGCGTCGCGATCAGCGTGCAATGTTATGACCGGTTAATATTTAAAATAGATCACATACAAGATATTTTCTGTGTGATGTATATTAAAACTAACGCAGCTAACAGTTATATACAGGCAGTCACAAACATGTTGTGATTGCTAACTGAAATTCTATGCCCTTACTTGAGTTGACTCTCTGGGGTCGACCATGTCGTTGGCGACATGGAATCGGTGCTCATACATTTTGTTTAATAACTTTCGTTTCGCGTAGGAACGTACTGTAAATAGCAGTGTGAAGCCTAGCCTTGTAGCTACAAGTGGAGCCCATCCCTGTGTTTCTAGACCAACGAGCCAATTGGAGGCATTTTTTGTGCAGTGGGATGCAAGCTACCTTGCTACCAATGACAAAATCGCTTATCAAGATGGGCTTGACCCAGTCGAGGGTTTGTAAGTATATTTATTTACCGTTTGTGAAATGAAAACAAAAATACTAAGGTTGTTCTGTAATGCTAATTTTATGCTTTTGTGGTCATTTTGCCATAAATATAGTCTCCTAAAAAGTATCTATGATAAAATACCACACAGGACCAGTTTGTGTTGAAAAAAACACCTGATAGTGCCATATAGGCTTACATATATGTAATAGTAACTATCCGAGGGTACCAAAAAATGCGGAAAATAGGCTTAGACCCCAGAGGGTTAAGTTAATTGAATCGTTTCCTCCATCGGATTGCACATTCACAGGGTTGTGATAGAAAGGGGAAAGCCGGTCGCCGGATCCTGGGGTCTTGGGGTCCTGGGGTCCCTTGAACTGTTTTTTTCCGTGGTCAGGATTGCAAGTTAATAAAAGAACCGGTCTCATAATTTTTTCCAAAATACACAGCGTGATCCTTGTGCAGACTGCTTGCCTCTAGGGGACTCACTGGCGGTGTTCTGCTGCAGGATCAGTGGGTGCGTGGCCCACTTAGTTGTTCTTCTTGACCACTGGGTGTTTGCAATGCCTCTTGGGGTCTCGTCTCCGGTTCTCTGGGGTTGATGAGCCCGCCTCGCTCAGTTGGGTCGGCATCACGGATGGTACATTGTGATACTACATTGTGGAGCGAGGGCTCTTCCCCGGGCGTGCAGGCCGCGCAGAGTGGTGAGATGAGTGAATGCCCTGGCAATCCTAGAGTGAAAGGACACAAGTGAACTGAGCTCGGGAGAGGGGCCGTGTTGCCCTTTTTAAAAACTTTATTGCAATCGCGCATTTCCGCTGCACAGTATCACATTACAGTGCGGAAATCACAACTGGGACAATGTCCTACGTCACTTGCAACGTGGATGAGGGGTTTTATGTGGACTGTATGGAATTGTAGTTCGATGACCCTGCACTTACCTGTCTGTATTTGAGCACTCACTGTGGGTTTATTTTGTGTATGCCTAGTGCCTTCAGTTTATTAAACAGACGGTACACGATTTTCACCCCAAATAGGTTGCTGTCCTATTTTTAAAATTTTTATACCTTTTTGCCATTTGCAAAGCAACCTCCATAGCCTATCCACCATTTTTTGAAGGTTATTACACCTAAAATCTAAATTGTATGGTTTTCAACTTACTTTGACATCAACAACACTCAAAGTCAAAATAGATTGCTTTTCTGTATTCAGGTTTTGTAGGTAAGACTCAGCCACATCAATGGCTATGTCCTCAATGTGCAGACATCGCTTCTCCCAACACTTGCTAACTATTATTCAAGTGAGTAGATGCCCCATGTGTCCAGCCGGACACTTGGCAGGGATCTTTTAGTATGTGTTATAAATGGCCTTCAGGATTTATGGGATAATCGTACCAGTGTAGTACATCGAACAAGGTGGAAACAAAGAAATTGCACACTAAAATGTTTCAAGGCGAAAATATTACTTTATAAGACTGGAGTCAAGTTGTTGTAAATATCTCATGTTCAATAGACTTAGATGTTCCATTGTATCTTGCTTTGACTCATTTGAAGTTTCCAGAGTAAAAACATGATTTCTTTACTAGGGCTGTACTATTACCTGAATTAAAATCAGAATCTCAATCTCGATTCAGCCGCATTTTGTATGATATAACATCATGATATAACATCAATAGGCAATTATAAGCAAACTCGGTAGCGTTGAAGGCTGAGTTTGATTTAAAAGCTTCAAAAACTCTTTGACATAAAGGGCTCTATATTCCGATTTATGGCAAATAGGCGCCGTCAATTGCGCAGCGCATGGCGCACTGGGCGTGACTACTGAATTTTGTTATTTTTGTGACCAGAGGCAAGGAGCACACGGCGCACTGCGCATATTGAAGAATGGGTGAGTTAGGATGAATACGCTAGGTCAGGATAGGTTTATTACTAACGAGTACTAATTATCTTGTTACCATGTCAGCCTTCCACACCTGATTTCCATTTGCATGCTGCTCTCAAGCTAAGTGTCTGCACCTGTCTGCACCTGTCTACACCTGCATTTAAGCTCAGTGTTCATGTCTTGTCTTTGCGAAATTGTTGCCTCCTGTTTGTCAGTGTACTTTTGAGCGTTTTTTCAAGCCTGCCTTTTTATTTGCCTTCTCCCTTGGTACTGTATATTGGTTTTGCTTGCTTTTTGAATACGCTCATGGGACATTCCTTTAATAAAGCCCTGACAGAACTTTATCATTATCACTATTTCTGAGTCGTGCATTTCGGGTCCAACCCTCACGCACCCGTCTCAATAAAAAACGGCAGCAATGTTGCCAGTGAAAAACCATTTAATGATTGGGGGAAATCTTTTATTTAGCTGTATAAATCCTGTTATTTTATGGGATGACTGTTATTGCTGTTATTCTACATGACTTTGAAAGTGTTTTGAAGAAAAAAAACATTGAAATCCGGCAAGAGCCTTTTTTCTTTGACAGTGTACTGTAAAAAAAAAAAAAAAAAAGGTTTTTATGGTAAAATATTTGTAGAAAGTGTTTTCAAAACACTGTCAAAGTCATGTAGAATATAACTCATTATTTAACGGCCATCCTCTAAAATAACAGTATTAAATGGTTTTCACAGTTTTCTTACGAGATATTTTTTACAGTGCAGAATATTGATGATTATAATTAGGACTGAGCCTAGCCTACTATTTACAGTTTTGTAGCCTACAGTGAGTAGTGTACATCTTTTTCAAACAAGCTTCAGTTTATGTTCATAATAATTAACAAATACTTAAAATGTAACAAGTAAATTAGTCTCGTTTTAACATTTGTTTACAGCTAGATTTTAGAGTAAATATTTTGAAATAACCCTCCAATATAATTAGAGAGGGATTAGATTTTGGTATTTTACTCCCAAAAAGGTGAGACATTTCACAATCTTTGATGACAAGTAGGTTAGATTGGCATACGTTGCCCACTAGCACTGAAACATTAATGTGCACTAAACAATGTAAAGCCAATTGCAGCTAAATATTAGGCTACACACAACTAGATATTTTTTTTATCCAGATCCATATCTTGACGGAACAAGATGTTATTTTTGATTATTTATTTTTTTTCAGATTTTTTCCTCTTTTTCTTCCAATTTGGTAGCCAATTGAACCCTATGCTATTCAATTCCCCCCCGTAGCAACCGCTTGAGAATCACCGCTACACAACCCCATCAGCCGGTAGTAGGAAAGAGGGTGCCACGTCCTCTTCAGGGCACGACTCCTCAAGCTTCTGACCGTGATTCCAACTCGCCCAGGGCCATTCTGTGCGCAACGATTCTCGCCGAGTCCATCCCCCCACCCCGGGACCAGCCACCAATTTACACTCCCTCAAGGCACCGGCCATACTTGGATCTGGCAGGACCAGGGATCGAATCCCCAGTACTCGGGGCGCCACTGCACAGACTGAAAGTCTGCACTTTTACCACTGCACCACTGCGGTGCTCACAAGATGTTATTTTGTGCACACAAGATTCATATCTACTATTCCATATGCTGTGGGAACACGTTATTTAAGTGTGTGCACAAGATAATTTAATGATGTAAATGAACAAACCCATCCAGCTGAGGAATTTCGGCTGCCTGCAAGATGTTGGAGGTGGTTAGCGGGTGGGATACTACTCTTAGTTAAACCAGGTAAGCTGCAGTATATTTAAAATATATTGTGATAATTGGGCTATATTTACAATATACTGCAGTATATTACATTTCCATATTGGAACATTTGGTCATGTTAATAATAATAAGCATTATATTACCATATAGTAATGTGGGTGCTATAAAGTTCTGCATTCATTAACTAAATACAGGTTTAAAGTGTTAAAAGATCAGATACGGATTTATAGTAATCTTTCCGGAACAAAATGGACTACATTAGCTACATGATCTCATAACTTTCTGAGGTACAAAAAAAAAGAACAAGAAGCTAGTACACTTGTCAAACCTAACATGGAAGGTTTTAACCCCTTTGCGCAGATGCCTAGTGTCCATGCCGCCGGCGGCAAGATTTTGCTCAACTGAGACATTTGTTGCTCGTGCAGCCAAACTATTAGTAGAAATCACAAACTCCATGTTTTAACTTTATTGGTAGACGATTTGTGACAACTCTGCCGAATACAGTTTCTAAGTGTCACTATTTTACCGTAGCAAGTCCATTTATCAAGCAACCCCCCACCCAGTCTATACCTACCCATGCGTGACATAGTGGACAATAGCGTCTATGTGTGAGTTCATAAATTGGGATGGCAGGTATGCCATCCGCCAAGTTACGGCTTGGTGGGGCATGCCCCATATCTATACAGCACCGAGAGTTTGGCACTTTTCAGGGTTTCCGACAGAAATAACCATAATGACCACAGACTTTCAGCCCTTAAAAACTTCTTCACGTTCTGACCTCATGCAACCACACATAATTCAGATGCAACTTCACACATCCACACAATAAAGCCCCAAACTTGGGTTATTTTGCCATTTTTCTCCTTCCTCTTCCGCTTCTTCTTCTTCTTCCCATTTTTCCTGTTGAATTAGTCATCTGGCTCCTTTCCAGGCCGCTGCAGTGGTACAACGGTAAGAGCGCTGACTTTCAGGGTTGTATAGCGGTGGTTCTCTAGCGGATGCTACACAGGGGAATTGAATTAGAATAGGGGTTCAATTGGCTTCTTTATCATTTCACATAAAAATCCCACGTAATATAGTTCCATGACTCAGGTAGCTACATTTATACACGGTAGGCCATAAAAGCCTCTGATTGAATTTGTAACTTAACCCCACACAGCGCTCTGTCATTCGCTAGGTCGCCCACTTGGAAAATGTCGTGGCTACGTAGCTTACTGCTGCTCTGCTAGAGAATCCGATTCGTGTCTAAAGTATCAAGCAAAACATCATTCAAAAGAACTATGCTCACTTAGGGGATCATATTGAGGGGCAAATCCACTTTTACGACAATGTTATTGTTGTCTTTGTTGTCACCGATTATGAAATTCACCCAGTTAAGCAATTCTAAGTGCCCAAGCAGCAATGTAACGCACGCTAGCTAACGTTAACGTGTTACCTTGCAAAGTTCTTACATTAATGTAAACTAGGCCAATATATCATTTAGCTAACGTTACAGAAAAGCAAATCATTAGTTAGGTCTAATGTTTTATTACCGTGTATAGCATATATAATGTCATCAACGTTATCTTCGTTTCTTACAACACATTCACCCTTGTTTCAGTCAGGTTCCATTAGCATGTGCATTAACGTTACTAATTTCTTTTAACGTCGTTGTATCTCCAAAAATGATCTGCCAGACAATCCCTGAAATCCAACGTAATTCCACCTAGGTAGATAACATACCGATCTAGCTATGACTAGTGGCATAATGCTAGCAACTACCTACTTTGTCAGAAAAAAACTAACTAAAATAAAACTGTATAGCCATTTTCAATCTAAAACGGCTAACGTTAGCCGCCGAGATGCTTGCTTTCCCCCGATTCTAAGTTGCCTTCAGTCAAATTATGATTCTGTTCAGGACACGTTGACCATGAACCTTATTCAAAATCCATATTCCGAAAGTTTCTTGCTGTATCCGATATCGTGAGAATATTCCAAGCAACTACAGATTACCTATAGCTAGGGTGAGCAGATGCAAACAGTCCAAAAGCAGGACAAACAGTAAGATGTGGTGGGACAAGGCGAGACATATTGATAACCTTATAGGTTACCAACGCAAAAAGGTATAGAACTTTGGTATAATGCATATGGAGCTTAATTATCCCGCCTGCAGTTGCCCACTAGTCGGCGCACGACACTATACAGTATTAACCTGAACAACAGATTAGAAAATGAATTGCTATAGGTAGGCATAAGCAGTGGTAAATAATGACGGTGATCTTATATCCAATGTACTATAAAAAAATGTATGAACAGTCCGCTAAAACAGTCAGAATTAACAGGATAGCTTAACCAACCTGACCCAATGTTATAATTAACATGTGTTAAGCTCTTCACCGGAGTTGAAGATTTCTGGACTGATCCAGGAGTGCAGGCGATCTTCAAAAGACAACCGGGGAAGGAGAACATAATGCGGGGGAGGAGTGAGGAGACGACTGGGAAGATTGACGCAGTTTGGTGCTCCGTTTCGGCGGTGTACAGACAGTGGCGCCGCCAGGGATTTTGGGCCCCATGAAAAGATATATGACATTGGGCCCCACCACCACTGGCCACGCCAACCCTGCGCCATTTTCCGTATTTTCTTCCGTTTTCCCAATTTTCAACCATTTTTTATTACAAACGGCCTTAAAATATGTGTATATAATAATTCAAACTTGTGGTAAGCTAACTGAAGACAAGAAAATAATATATTGGATGCTCTGATCAAGATTTTTCTAGCTGATATCAATTCCCGATTTCTTTTATTAGAAATACATTCTTATTTTTATTATTAATGTGCTTTATAAAATGCAAGAAGACTTAAGGATTATAGCCTAATTATTCAATGAGAATATACACTATAAATGAAAAAAGTAAATGGGACATGCTGTATTTTGACATGGGTCTTAAGTGAATTTGAAAACTACAATAAACACAAGTTGAATACTTGTTTATTGACAAGAAAGCCTCTGAATCTGATTGGCTTGCTATTAAATCTGTAAGACTGGAATTGAGATCCCAGGGCACCTGGACACACAACACCGGGGGTGGACCCTGTAAGGATGTAATAAACCAGAACTTCAATGCCGTAAAGTCTGCTGGGACCATCTGGCGTGAAGTTTATGACGGTCAAAGAATGTCTCCAGACGTCATGACTTTGGAAGAAACGCTTGGACTGTCGTAAAGACAAGCACACAAACAGGGCCATAGTGCCCCCATATGGCGTTATCAGGGCAGGTCAATTCCCTGTCCTTAAACATATTTTCACACACAACACAACATGGTATAGATTGCTTTTGTCCTCAAAAAGCTTAAAAACATACAGATGTGATTGATACTTTTGCTACATTGTACAGTATACACTGGAACTAGTCTGGGCACTGGAACATACATTATACACTCTTTCCAGAGAGATAATCATGTACTGTTCAGTTTTTGAGTGTTACATTAGTAAATACATCAAGTTAACGTACCTACATTAACAGGGACAACTAGGGTGTAAATGTAATATTCTCAACAGGAATTCTGGGACTTTTGTGGCATTAATATCAATCACATCTGAAAAACTATATAGAGATGGAGATTTTCATGGCAACACAAACTTAGACCTATTCATGTTTGATATCATTTTGATGGTCTCGATGTGAGTGGTGCAATGGTCTACATGTCCTAAATGTGTAACATGGATGGAATGTATATTTTATAACACAGGCGTAAGCTGCCGTTGTGAAATTGCCATTCTGTGAAATCCCCTAGAAGGGGGGCTAAAAGTGCTGACCGGTTTATGGTTTTACGACCGTCTGCAGCCAGATCAAATGCAGAGTTTGAGCATTTAAGGAAAGGAAACAAACTAATCGGGGAAGCTGTAATCCAGACTTTCCCACACATCTAACCTCAGGTCACTGTGTGTAGCGATTGCCAGGTATGACTAAGTATTTCTTCTGTACTGTATTTGAATTTGGACTGTTCAATCTGTAACTGTATATTGATAATTTAAGTAAGTAACCTACCTGGTAATAAATTAGTTAAACTTGATTTGTGTGGTTTCTCTGAAAATTGACGTACTATCTCTGTGCACCGGTAATGGGTTGATTAATTTCCTCAGTCATGGTTATCCCCTCAGCTGGTCTAGGGAGGTTGACTATTTAAGCTTAATGTATCACGGAGTATTGCACCTGTAGAACTATGTCTTAAAGTAGATCACCTCCGCCTGGCGGTTATACATGTTGAGAACGGTGGTTGCCAATATTCCTTTCGTCGGTCCCTGAGTCTTAACCATAGAGTATACCGCACAAAGTGGCTTCTTCCGCAACCTCTGAGATAACCGCAGATATCTAGTCAGCTGTGAGTCGTGTGCATTAAGGGCCCAATGTAAAGCGCGGTGTTAACAGACACATCCAGCTCAGAGAACCGTCTTAAAAGTATGAGAGTCCTTTAACAAATCAAGTGGAAATTGTACATACTAAATTATAATATTAAATGGAGTCAGATAAACGAGTACAGAATCAGCGTTGGTGGCTGATGATTTACTGTAATACACACAGACTGTTCTTTGGATAAACTGGGGTCAAGGTAGACCAGACTTAAAGCGGAAGGTAACGTGGTACGAGTACCTCTGATTTGTGGTCCCTTATTAGCTAATCCCGTTAATCTAAAGAGCAGTCTAACCCGGTTGCAAGAATATTAATATTACTTTATTAACTTTCATAACTTTTCCCTTTTCCCACAGCAATAGCGGAATACATCACGCTTAAACCTTCGCTCCGAGCTATTCCCTCATTGGTCTAGCCGCGCGGAGTTTTACAATTTGGTTTGTAACATGATTTTAGTTGATGTTTCCAGATTTTACAATTTGGAGAACTCGACATGATTTCAGTTGCTAATTTCCAGATTTACAGTTGGTGACCCCGACGTGATGAACCGTTGCTATTTGTGAGATTCACAAATTGGTGACGGCAACGTGATTCCAGGTTGCTATTTGTGGGATTTACCATTTACCTCCAAATTTCTCCTGCACCCGTGTCTAAGGAATCCTTTGCAGTTTGGCGTACTTGGCAGGATATTCCTTACAGGGAGTTTCTGTTCAGCTAAATTGCTGGTTCTTCATCCTTGGTGTGGTGAGTAACACAATTATCTTATGTATTAGCATATACTAGGGAGAGTTGTTGTTGTTTCACCACATCTAGAGGCTGTTTAGGGGATTTACATCTAAGTGCAAAGTTTTCCTTTCACCCGTATGCAATGTATGCAATGTTGACACTGTCATTCTAAAATGCAGAAGTCATATATGCAATTAGGTCACTATGATGAAAATATCATTTTAAAACCCTAGAATGGGTAAATTAAAGTTGATATAAATATATATATGTAGGTATGTGTATATGTGTAGATGTATGTATATGTATATGTATATGTGTGTGCGTATGTGTATGTATGTGTGTATGTATATGTATATATGTGTATGTATGTGTATATGTGTATGTGTATATATGTATGTATATGTATATGTATAGATATGTATATATATATATCTATATATATATATCTATTAGAACAATGGCAGACGTGGCACTGCTCTAAAATACAGCAGGCCACGCTTTCTGAGGAAAGCCTATCTTTAACAAACTGCATGACATCGTTGCAGAAATTAATAAATGGCTCATAGGCTATTTTCATATTAAAACAGAAGTCTTCCTTCTGGAATTACTTTTTTGGCGCCATATTGGTGTTTTTCTGTGTTTTTAATTGGTGTTTTAAGCTATGCATCCGTGAAATCATAAAGCTAAAGTGCGGTAGCATACTTGCTATAAATATATAAATCATGCCTGGGCATGTCATGTAGGAAATGTTGGGATTCACTAATATACCTACTTGGGTGCCCATTAAGTTAACTGAGGCATATTTATTACATTTCATGGATGTATTTTTGTGTAAATTTCCCCTAGCACAAACACATGTGTTAGAATGTCTGTCTGACGCCAATAAGCCAGTTAATGTTATAAAATGAATCAAATGCCACCAGAGCTTGCACTTGCCTTAATTAGGGTCAACATCTTTTGTTCTTACAAGGTGAAGTGTGTATGACTACTAAGGGAAAGTCTTTCTAGTCGGGGCTCCTAAATGGTTTTACAGTTTGGGAGAATAGTTCTTCCTCAATTAAATACATAAATAAATAAATACATAGAAGAAGCAATTTCTTTTTTAGGTTTACTCTATATTTGCCCCTTTCATTTAAAAGCTGAAAGTAGGGTCAGTTTATAGCAAAGACTGGCTTACTGGTCTCTTTTTGTCTCCTTACTTTCTCTCTCTCTCTATCTGTCTTGTTGAATATTTTTCATTTCTTAAAGAGAAGTGAACCTACATTCTTCAGAGAGTGTATGATTATTTGTTTTCAATCACCAAAACCTGGTTATAATCATTACAATATAAATTCTGACATATGTGTTTTGTTGTGCAAAACTAAAAGTTTTTGTATATTTCAATTCTCTCCACTACATACTACCACTAATAATGAATAACTGTTTCATTTAATCTGTTTGCTGTATCTGGGAAAATGTTTTAGAAAGATGTGAAATGTTCTTGCTATGTGTAGTATTTCTGTGAATATTAATAGCAAGTGTCACATTCATTTTAAAGTGTATATGTCACAGACTCCAGGATGCGACAAACTCAGAGTATTACCTAACTCATATGGCATAAAATATGTTTAGTGTGATTTGGTGGTATTTTTATTTTTATACTATCCTTTTGGATATGGTTTTTAATACGTAACTTATAATGGCGCATGTACATAGTAACATTTTGAACACCTGTCAGCATATGTGATACATTGTGAAAAAAAATGATGAAATCTCTGCATGGCTGCAGTCACAGCTCAATGATTTAATCTCAGTATTCTGCATGGTTGGCAAATCTGGTGGCCACTGGTTTCCAACACCTCACCCATAGTAATAAAACCATCATTAGGGCAATTAGGTCTGAAGCGCAGGCGCTTCTCACCATCAGCCATTCACTACTCAATCAGACCCGTACCATCGAGTGTGACTTAGCCTGCTGAACATATGCACAGGACTTGTTTACTGCTGAACTATTGTCAATGTTTATGATGTTTACTGGAATTGAATGTGCCGTTATGTATTGGATTCTTTGTTTCCTTTCCTTTGATTCACCCAGACTAAGTGTATCCAAATTCCACTACCATACGCTCTATTGGCGTAGTAGTGAAGAATCAGGTCCTTAAATTATATTATTTAACAGGGTACATTACCATGAAGGGCACTGAAACCATATTCACCATTCGTACGTGTTGTCATGAGACCTCCAGTTATATCATTTGTACCTGTAATACCATACAATCTTTTTCCCACAATAACACCAAGCTCATTACTGTTCAGTCCTTACACGGTCACGCACATGCAATCCAGGTCTCCCACACGCAATGGTGCGTCCTCAGTAAGGTGAACTCCTTCACCTATGGAGGTCTGACCTGCCCAGCCAACCACACTTTCTGCCTGGAAGTGACGGAAGACTTTGCAATGGGTCAGATCAACATCCTGGGGAGAGTTCCACTGGAGGTGGACGTCTCACCGTGGTGGGAGGACACGTTCTGCGAGCAAGGAACGCGGGCCCTGACTGACCTAATGGATTTGGTGCAACAGACATCTTATTCGCTCCCTACACACCTCCACCCACGCTGCACTGGTTCTCAGCCCTCTCCAGCTGCCCCGGGGCTGGCTATGGGACTAGAGTCACCAGCAGGGTTCACCCAGCCAGGGTGTAGCCCAGTGACCCCTTGGGACTGTGTTATTTTTGTCCCACGGCGCCAGAGGGGGGAACTGTAAGACTGGAATTGAGATCCCAGGGCACCTGGACACACAACACCGGGGGTGGACCCTGTAAGGATGTAATAAACCAGAACTTCAATGCCGTAAAGTCTGCTGGGACCATCTGGCGTGAAGTTTATGACGGTCAAAGAATGTCTCCAGACGTCATGACTTTGGAAGAAACGCTTGGACTGTCGTAAAGACAAGCACACAAACAGGGCCATAGTGCCCCCATATGGCGTTATCAGGGCAGGTCAATTCCCTGTCCTTAAACATATTTTCACACACAACACAACATGGTATAGATTGCTTTTGTCCTCAAAAAGCTTAAAAACATACAGATGTGATTGATACTTTTGCTACATTGTACAGTATACACTGGAACTAGTCTGGGCACTGGAACATACATTATACACTCTTTCCAGAGAGATAATCATGTACTGTTCAGTTTTTGAGTGTTACATTAGTAAATACATCAAGTTAACGTACCTACATTAACAGGGACAACTAGGGTGTAAATGTAATATTCTCAACAGGAATTCTGGGACTTTTGTGGCATTAATATCAATCACATCTGAAAAACTATATAGAGATGGAGATTTTCATGGCAACACAAACTTAGACCTATTCATGTTTGATATCATTTTGATGGTCTCGGTGTGAGTGGTGCAATGGTCTACATGTCCTAAATGTGTAACATGGATGGAATGTATATTTTATAACACAGGCGTAAGCTGCCGTTGTGAAATTGCCATTCTGTGAAATCCCCTAGAAGGGGGGCTAAAAGTGCTGACCGGTTTATGGTTTTACGACCGTCTGCAGCCAGATCAAATGCAGAGTTTGAGCATTTAAGGAAAGGAAACAAACTAATCGGGGAAGCTGTAATCCAGACTTTCCCACACATCTAACCTCAGGTCACTGTGTGTAGCGATTGCCAGGTATGACTAAGTATTTCTTCTGTACTGTATTTGAATTTGGACTGTTCAATCTGTAACTGTATATTGATAATTTAAGTAAGTAACCTACCTGGTAATAAATTAGTTAATCTTGATTTGTGTGGTTTCTCTGAAAATTGACGTACTATCTCTGTGCACCGGTAATGGGTTGATTAATTTCCTCAGTCATGGTTATCCCCTCAGCTGGTCTAGGGAGGTTGACTATTTAAGCTTAATGTATCACGGAGTATTGCACCTGTAGAACTATGTCTTAAAGTAGATCACCTCCGCCTGGCGGTTATACATGTTGAGAACGGTGGTTGCCAATATTCCTTTCGTCGGTCCCTGAGTCTTAACCATAGAGTATACCGCACAAAGTGGCTTCTTCCGCAACCTCTGAGATAACCGCAGATATCTAGTCAGCTGTGAGTCGTGTGCATTAAGGGCCCAATGTAAAGCGCGGTGTTAACAGACACATCCAGCTCAGAGAACCGTCTTAAAAGTATGAGAGTCCTTTAACAAATCAAGCGGAAATTGTACATACTAAATTATAATATTAAATGGAGTCAGATAAACGAGTACAGAATCAGCGTTGGTGGCTGATGATTTACTGTAATACACACAGACTGTTCTTTGGATAAACTGGGGTCAAGGTAGACCAGACTTAAAGCGGAAGGTAACGTGGTACGAGTACCTCTGATTTGTGGTCCCTTATTAGCTAATCCCGTTAATCTAAAGAGCAGTCTAACCCGGTTGCAAGAATATTAATATTACTTTATTAACTTTCATAACTTTTCCCTTTTCCCACAGCAATAGCGGAATACATCACGCTTAAACCTTCGCTCCGAGCTATTCCCTCATTGGTCTAGCCGCGCGGAGTTTTACAATTTGGTTTGTAACATGATTTTAGTTGATGTTTCCAGATTTTACAATTTGGAGAACTCGACATGATTTCAGTTGCTAATTTCCAGATTTACAAATCTTTGCTACCTCTGGTGATTCTTCTTCTTCGTCTTCTCTCTTTCTTTTTTTAGTAAAGTCATTTTTTAAATGACCTAATTTATATGACGTAGAAGCCGAACGAGCCTGGCGACGCCAGACAGAGATTGTTAAAAAAAAAAAAAAAGAGCCTGCACTGAAGGGAAACTATATCTCGGTGAGGGAAACTGGGGAACACAGCAAGTCTTCCACGAGATACAATATACATGAACTAGGGTATATTATTTAGTTTTTATTTTCAGGTTAGCTCGCGAGATAACATTAGTTAAAAAAATAAATACTGTAGGCTGTCTTATAACCTTTATGTTAGCTGATGATAAATGTATATCGTAACACAGTCGAGAGCTTGGCTAGCTTAATGCTGAAACAATATGTACCCATTATAATGTACCACAGAGGGTTTATCTTTCGCAAACAACTTTCACAAACATACTAACCATGTCAATCTTCTCAGAAACGTGAGGAGATGCAGCCTCTGTGTGCGGCGGGCTTTGTGTGTAAGCAGGGGGAAGGGGCATCGACCAGGGTGAAGAGAGGGTCTTGTTGAAGCGACGGGGCTACGTTGCGCACATAAGCCTACAATTTAAAATTTAGATTTTTTTTGTTTGATCCATTTGACTGAGCAAGGACGTTCCTTTTGCCTAATGCATATTGCCTTGATTCCTCCGTCCTCGTATCTCATCCTTGCATCTCTTCTTCAGGTCCTCAGGAGCAAGGAAAGCACGCTAGGAAAGGATTCAAGGAGTGAAAATATGCGATTGGAATGAACCCAATGCGCATCATTGTACAGAATTGCATATCTTAACAAGGGAGACGGTTTTACCAATTTCAGTTAACAAGTGGGACGGCACTTCCTCACGTTCAACGACAATTTGAGCCCTGCATACGCACATACACACATACACACAAACACATTCTATATGTGTATTTTAAGTTAGGGAATATAGGCTACAAGTCGTTTACATTTTTGTAATGTTTTTGTTCACTTTTTAATTAATATCTTAAATTCCTTTTATGCAAAATTGTGAAAAAGATGTGCTTTACTAAGAAAATTTGCACGTTTAAGAATTGTGAGTAATAATCATGATCTCAATTCTAAGCCAGAAAATCGCGATTCCCATTTAAGCTGAAATGGGAGCTCTTATTTTTTTCCACTTTTGGCTTGGCTGAGGTGCTTTGGTTTGACCCATTTGGACTGAAATGTGTACGAGTCTGATCAGGGTTAAATTCAGGTGACTGCAGACTCCTGGCGTGCCTCATTATCTTCTTCCTGTCGTCCTCAGCTCTCCCCCTTTCACTGGCCCAGTGCTTGCCGAATGTTGCGCTGCTGGTGACGGCGCATGGTGGCCACATTGGTTTCCTGGAGGGCATATACCCTCGAGGGGAGGGCTACATGGAACGGCTCTTTGGCCAGTTCATCCAGGCGGTGTTTGAACACCCAGGGGACCTGAAGCGGGCCTGCGGAATCAGGGACGACATCACCACTACCACCCAGGACACTTGAGTGATGACCCACCTGCTTTAACTTCCATTGTGCACATGCATACCACTATAACCACATCCCCTCTCATCTCAGCCCCTTATCTTTAACAAAACCGTGGAAATGAACTAAAAGGGTCATGGGTGATGCCGATCCATAATCTGACCTCATAACTGCGTGAGCACATTCAGGTGGTTTACAAATTACTTACAGACCAATGCCTTATTTCTTTTACATTAGATTTACTGATCTCCCATTATCATGGAGACATTTGATAGGGAAACCATTTTGTAATTTCTCCCTTTGGGGTGGAGCATGTTGTGGCACAGATATTGAATGTCATGTCGCCCTGTATGTAGTGCTGTCAAAAGCTTGTTCTGATTGTTGCTCCAAAAGGAACGATAGTACACTGATTATTGCCTCTTGTCTGGGAATGTATTGAGTGTTTTTATATCTGTCCCAAGTTTATCCCTCATTCACTGTCCTATGAACTGGACAAGTACAAATGCACACATAGGCTAGAGCAGTGATTTTCAACAACTGTGCCGTGAGAGATCGTCAGGTGTGCCGTGGGAAATTATCTTATCCTATTAACTTCACTTAATTAGCAACACTTTTGGTTGGTGGTGTGACTCAGGATTTTTTTTATGTAAAAAATGTGCCTTGGCTCAAAAAAGGTTGAAAAACACTGGGCTAGAGTATGCTGAGCGACTAATTTGCATTGTTTTTTGGCACATTTACCCAAACAAGTGCCTCCTATACCACTGTGGAAGATTTCAGGCACCCGATTGACCAGAAAGAGTTGCTATAGAGCCATGAGATGATAGACACTGAAGCCTTCCCTCCCCAGGCAATGTTATGGTCTGTTAGTCCTTGCCTTGTTGTTGTCAAATCTGAACTCTGTGTGGAATTAATCTTGGCAGTTGAATACTAATGCCCGTTTTGCACTGGTACATTTGAGCTCGATTTGCTTTTGTACTATACTCTGTTGGCCTTTTTCAACTCAGGGCATACCAAATACCATCATCAACATTGCAATGAGTAATGCTGGCAGTTTAGATGGATTCAAACATGACGGGCTGCAAGGAGCTGATTTTTTTTCTTTTTCTGATGCTGGTGTTTTGTTTTGTTTTCTTCAAAAAGAAGGATGCATTTGGCGACACAGATATGCAGCATTCATGAATATAAGCACTGACCAAAGAAAATAGGCCTAAAGCATGGATTTTATTATGCTTTGAGTTTAGCAATACAGGTGTTCCATATTTAAAAGTATGTAAATATAGCCTAATCTCATGGAATAAATGATCAATTCAAGATTAATCAGGGATAAATATTGCCATGATAAAAAAAAATAAAAAACTGTTTTACTGTGTAGGAGTCTATTTTTCTCTTCTCTTTGTTATTGTACGGTTACGTTTTCTTAATTTATTGTTGACTGGGTTGCCATTTGTCTGTTCCATGGTTTACTGGAATGTCCTTGTGATAAAATTCTGAAGTGACAGTTCAAGTAACTGTTAGCTCCCAGCTTGGTTATTTTTGTTGAAATTTAAATATTTTTTCATAAACGCAACTCAACCTACAAAATCCATTGTCAAATAAAAAAAAAATATATTACAATAGACAGATTAATTAATTCCAAATGTTTATACTATTCTAGGAAATGTCTCTTTTGTTGAGTAAGTTCTCCAACTTTAGAGTAGAAAGGTAAAAAAAGATAATAAATTAACATTCATATTGTTCCAACATTTGTTATTATGTTTTAGTTGTATAAATGGTTAATATATTTTTAAATATTTTATTTTATTATTTCATTGAATAACTCTCAGCCTTTTGGTAAATTTATTATATTACCTAACTTGAATCACATGCTGATGCCGGCACTTAAAAAACAAGGAAAATATAGTTACACATAAATCAATCACATCCACACAAATACTAAAAAACAATTTGTTTTTTTTGCCCGGACGCGGCATGTGCGGGCCTTAAACGTGTGAATGTGGGTAACTGACTGACTAGTTGGCTGGTTGGCTGCCTGCCTGATCCCCGATGTTGAAAGCTTTGCTGTCTAACTCCCTGTCCCCTTTTACTAGTACCCTTTTACCGTTTACTAAGTTGTAGCACCCAAAAATCTTGAATAAACAACTGTGGATATGTTTAAAGATACAGGTCAATTGGATGAAATGTATAATCTCTCTCCTAGTCATTATCGGCCAGTCAATATTGTTTCACCAGCAGGAGGGGGACTTTATTGGTATTTAAATTTTACCCACAACAGTTTACTTCCAGGAAGTTAGGCCAGATAGCTACACTCTCCAGAGAAAGACATTGCTATGTTTTAAACTCAATAAATGTCAGAGGAGCAAAAACTAACGAAAAGTAAGTTCAAAGCAGATTTTATTTTTTGACTGTGGTCCCGACAAATATGCGACCTGTCGAGTGACTAATAAATAAATAAATGGCAATTCAAAGCATTTAGCCTCCTGTTCATTGAATGGTACAGTGACAAGTTTTCTGCACAAAGGTACAAACAACGACATGCCTCAATTCTGCAAAAAGTCCAAGATAACGTGTGGGCTAACTGTTAATGCTGATATACAGTGCCCTCCACAAATATTTGCACCCCTGGTAAAGATGAGTAAAAAGGGTTATAAAAAATTCACTGTTTGGTGAATTAACTTAATCTCACACTGAAAAAATGAGAAAAATCCAACCTTTAATTGAAGTAAATTTATTCTGAGAAAATAAAATCCCTCATCAAAAGATAATTGCTTACATGTGTGGTGAAATGACAGGAAAGGCTTTTTTCTGGCATGCCTTCCAAATAATTTGTTGGCATGGAGGTGATGTCTAATGGTAGTTTTGGAGACTTGATGACCTCAAGATGCTACTTTCCTCTGCAATTCTCCAACAGTGATCCATGGGGATTTTTTACCATCCTTTTTTTTTTTACTGTGCGTGGGGGCAAAATAAACTTGGGTCCTCTTCCAGGCAAGTTTGTAACAGTTCCAGTTAGATATGGGCATTTTCAGGTGAGTAGCTTTTTTTTATAGCCATTCCCTGACTTATGAAGCTCAACACACTTTTCCCTAATTTGATTTGTGTGTTCTTGTATCTTTCCCATGTTGATGTACAGTGGTGTTCAAATAAATAGCAGGGCGTTAAACAAAGTGAATAAAGTGCAACTATTTTTTAATAGCTTTTAGTTCCATATTTCAAATGTAGTGGAAACATTACACATTCAATTCCAAATCAAAGCATTAACAAATTTTATCAAGTCTGCGTTATTCTTTTACAGGAAGCAAAGAAAAGGAATATTAATCTGTTCAAAAAAATAGCAGTGTCAACATTTTCTCTTCAAACTCAAACACTTAATGAAGAAATTTTTCAAAATTTAACTTCACTTTAAATTACTGAACTAATATTTAGTTGCATAACCATTGTTTTTGATCATTGCTGCGCATCTGCGTTGCATCGATTCAACCAACTTCTGGCACCTAGAAACAGGTATTTCAGCCTAAGATGAGCAAAGTACATTCCACAGTTCCTATGAATTTTTGGGTTTTGCTTCAGAAACTGCATTTTTAATGTCACCCCACAAGTTTTCAATGGGGTTGAGGTCGGTGGATTAAGCTGGCCAGTCCATTACCTCAATCTTTTTTGTCTGGAACCAAGATGTTGCTTGCTTACTCGTGTGTTTGGGGTCGTTGTCTTGTTGAAACACTCATTTCAGGGGCATTTTCTCTTCGGCATACGGCAACATAATCTCTTCAAGTATTTTGATGTATTCAAACTGATCCATGATCCCTGGTATACCATAAATAGTAGTATGAAAAACATCCCCATACCATGATTTTTGCGCCACCATGCTTCACTGTCTTCACAGTGTACTGTGGCTTGAATGCAGTACCCGGGGGTCGTCTGACGTACTGTCGACCACTAGACCCGAAAAGAACAATTTTACTCATCAGTCCACAGAATGTTGCGCCATTTTTCTTTGGGCCAATTGATGTGTTCCTTGGCAAATTTTAACCGATTCTGCACATGCCGTTTTTTCAACAATGGGCTTCTTGCTGATAGCTTAGCTTCAATCAAACGTCTTCTGACTGTAACAGCACTTAAAGGTAATTTTAGATCATCTTTGATCTTTCTGGAGGTGATGATTGGCTGAATCTTTGCCATTCTGACTCTTCTTCGATCCGTTTTAACAGTAGTTGCTCGCTTTCTTCTGCGTGTTTCTGGTTTTTGTTGCCATTTTAAAGCATTTGAGATTTTTTTAGCTGAGCATCCTATAATTTGCTGTATACATTTTCCCCTCTCCAATCAACTTTTTAATCAAATTACGTTGTTCCTCCAAACAATGTTTGGAACGGCCCATTTTACTTAGCAATTCAGAAGGAAATATATTTTATAACAATGTGAAACATTTGCTTCCCTTCTTCCTTAATAAAGGACAATTAATGACACCTGTATTTTCACATAATGAATGCATTCTCTAATTAAACTTCACACTGCTATTATTTTGAACATGCCCCTTTCAATGAATGAGTCAATTACTCAGAACAAGCAGCGTGCATGTCATGACAGTTGGGTCTGTTGTTTTTCTATTACATCTACAAGTAAATTATTTGCCATGCAGAAATATCACTACTGCTAATAAGTGGTTCATCAGGTTATTGATGTTGTACTGCTATTTGTTTTAACACAACTGTACAAGACCTTCTAAAAGCTGGGGTGATATACCAAACGACCAGCCCAAGTAAAAAGCCAATCTTACCAGTTAAGAAAGCAGTAGGAAAATAGGAACATTGCGCCAAAGGAGGGAAGCACCCTCATCCAGTATGTTGATGACCTTCTGCTATACAGCCCAAACATGACTGCATGCTTGGAGGACAGTAAGACGCTGTTACAAAAACTTGCATTAAAAGGTCATAAGGTATGGTGGCTCGTCCGGGATCCTCTGCCTCGGAGAAAGGACCTCCCACTGGCTAGTGCTCAATAAAAGGATAAACTGAATACAAAACTGAATACAAGACTTCTCCAGCTTAACACCCACCTCAAATTGAACCTAATGAGGAGAAAGTAAAGACTCCCCCGCATTCAGCAACAAATCGAGCCCTGCCTAATGCTAACATCAGCCTGCTCTCCATCACGGTGTATCAGCATAGAGCTGCCACAGCCCTGTATACGTCTACTGTACTACACTCACCACTACTCACCACTGGGCAGATTGCTTAAAATTCTAACTTTCTCTCAAAGGAGCCCTATTCATGCTCTTAGAGTAGGTGCTCTGTACAGTATATTGGGAATTGTGTATATTAAAGCTGGAGGCAATATAGGCTACTTACAGATTTTGCAGTTTTATAAAGCATGCATCATTTTGAACATCCCCATGTGTCCTATTTGGGGTCACGTATCTTGTACCACTCTTTCGGCAGAGCTTGTCCGCAAACTGTTGGTGCATACTGCATACAATAACATACCATTTTTTAAACTTTGAACTGATTATTTGATAGATCCTGCATTAGAGTGTAGAGTGCATATTGCTATGATCTTGTAGGGATATGGATCTAATTTTCAACTCTAGATCATACATTACATCATAACTATCAAAATAGTTGGCACAGTTGGTAGAGCACTGCAACAACAATGCAAAGGTTGTGGGTTTGATCTCAGGTGACTGCATGTACTCAAACATGTATGCATTCATATACTGTATGTCACTTCGGATAAAAGCATCTCATCTAAAAATCTATATAATATATTTCACCGGTCCAATTTATTTTATCTGCTGCTGAATCTATAAGTATAATAATAGGCAGCCGTCTTAATACCATGCAACTGGGTATAAATGTGAATAAAGTCTTGTTCTGTACAAACTAAATATAAACCATTAATATTAGCATTTAACTCATATTGATTCCTTGTACAGTGTAAGACTATTTCAAATGCCATCATGATCATCTTTAGAATGTTATCTTTAAAAAGTAAGTGCACCCACTGTCTCAGCCTGTCTCTGCCTACGACACAATTTTGAAAGATTACTTTGTGGGGTGAGTGAGGGAGAGGGGTGGGGGCGGAAGAGCTGTGTCCATCACCATTTGCATAAATGAGTGTACAATGTACAAATAACTCTGATCAAACTAGACGTTGTAGATCAAATATGAATCAAGATTCCGCAACTGCATTTCTCACCTCAAATCTTTCCAGAAACATATATTAGTGGACTAATATACGCCACCTTGTTCCGGTTTAAAAATGTGGAGCCGAAACCAAAGAACCAATCAGGTGCCGGCTATTATCCATATGACGTAGAGGTACCTCCAAAGAGGTACTCTGACATCATGATTGGGGCGGGGGCAGAGTGGGGAGCAGAAAGAAAATTTCAACCGTTAGAGAGCAGCACCAAGACACTTTTCTACCAGTTTCTTATGATATACAATATTAGATTAGAATTGTTGAAATAACGGAATGTGTGAATAAGTTTTATTATAAGGTAGGCATACAAACACGTTTACGGCTTTTATGTACTTTTAATGTACTGTAGCAGAGCGGAACTTTAGTTGTACTCAATTATTATTGGGGGCGCTATACGGTGCAACACAATCACTGTACTTCCGTTTAGATAATCATGGAAAGTAAATAAGAAATGAGTCTTCTTGGCTTTTTTCAAAGAAATTTTGATAACAATTTAAATGACATCTAAAAAGCGATTATGCAGAAAGGTTGTTTTTCCCCACATGACAGATAATGTGAATGCATTAATATTAGCAAGCTAGCACAGCTAAACGTATTATTTTTAAACAGCCCTCCACTATTATTGGCACCCCTGGTAAAGATGAATAAAAAGGATTATTAAAAATTCACCGTTTGGTGAATTAGCTTAATCTCACACTGAAACATTCCAACCTTTAATTGAAGTAAATGTATTATGAGGGGAAAAAAACCCTCATCAAGAAATAATTATTTTTAACAAAACCAAGTGTGCCACAATTATTGGCCCCCCTGCATGTATATGTAGAATAAAGTAATAATTTTTTATATTTAGTTGCATATCTTTTGCATGCCATGACTTTCTGATGTCTGTGACCCAACAACATCAAAAGACTCTTGATATCTTATTTTCTTGTACTCTTACAAGCGATATTATAACTTCTCTGCATTTGAATGGATCTCTGTGGGTATCGGGGGGTGGGACTAGATTTTTTAGTTATTTTGATAAGTTGAACATTTTAATTATGACCTAACACTACTGTCTGCTCATATTCCTATCATGGAAAGGAATTAGAAATGAGCAATTAGGCAGACCAACAGTATGTTGTACCTTACAAAAATAACTAATTGGTTCATCTTACTCAGAATTGTTGTTAGAGATGGAAAAGTCGATCAACAAGAGTGGACATAAAACATTTTTTTTAAACACCCCTGATCTAGAATGTAGTTATCGTTGAACACTGCTAACATCAGTCTTAATTCTTCACAGTGCAAACATTTATTTGGCAGTCACTACTCTGAAGAGTATGAATTAGGCTCTTTGAGAGAAGGTTTGAATCTTAAGCAATCTGCCACATTGCACAGGTGCTGATACACCAAGATGGAAAGCAGGCTGATGTTAGCGTTAGGGCTGATCAATTTAATTTCCAAGTTTCAAGTTTCATTGGCTTTAATACATTATCAACTTTTAAAAAGAAAGGCCGTAAGTAGGCGCAAGATTGTACAAACTTTTAAGTATGAATATAAAATTTGGCCATAATAATAAGAAAATTCACTACATATTCTAGGTCTTTGTTTCTTCCATTTTACAGAATGTACATACATTTTCAATATTAACAAATTTGGAAATAAAGAAGTTAACCAGCTATATCAAATGCAATATTTTGAAATGTACTTTGTTGGAGATGCAGAATTTTGATGGTAACAACCATGTTTTTTTCCAATAAACATCAGAACAAGTCACCCACAAAGGTGAGAACCAGTAAGGGAGCTTAAACCACTAATGGGTAGAAAATAAAAAGGAATAATCCTAGTAGCTAAACAGCCAAATAATAATCAGCCCAGGAAAATAGGGCGAACTCGAAAACATGAGTGAGAGAACAAAACAAAGTCTCCCAAGCTGAAATACTAGAGCTGACACGGGGAAACAATAAAAAAGAAACACCTTCGGCATGTAACACTAAAAACGGCCGGTAAGAAGGTGAAATGAAAATGAAGCAACAAAGGAGACTGTCTCAGGGAGAACAGCATGGAGTAAGTCGAACAGTATAGCCACAACGAGGACTAGTCCTCTACGTAAAAACTAACACCAAGAAGCAAGTCCCTCGTAAACATAAAGCAAGGCTTTAATATCACGAGGTCGCTTGTACCTAACTATACCTGGCTCAATGTAAGTAGGAATGACAAAAAAGCACCGGGAAGTGGAATTGAGGAGCTTAAATACCCCGCAGGCAGTAGCACAGATTAAACGAATAATAGGCGAGGTGAAGCAAAACCCCGGAACGGAACGTGGGAAAAAAATCTGATAGATTCCCAACCGGAGAGAAAGGACGAGAACCGCAGAGAAAAAGGAAAAATAAACCACAGACCTGACATGGGGTAGTCTGCTATGGAACACTTCTCAAATGTATCTGTTATTGAATTTATTTGGCAGTCACTACTCTGAAGCGTATGAATTAGGCTTTTGGGGAGAGGGTTTGAATCTTAATCTGCCCAGTGGTGAGTGTTTGAAGTGGTCAGTAGACATATACTGGGCTGTTGTCAAAGCTCTGTGCTGATGCACCTTGATGGAGATCAGGCTGATGTTAGCATTAGGGCTGATAAATTTAATTTCATGTCCTTTGAGACTTCTAGCAAATGCAAACATTTCACTTAAAACATCAGCAAGTAGGGAATTCCAATAAGCTTTGTCTCTTGGGGTAGTCTTGTTTCTGCTATGGAAAATTTATCTGTTATTGAATTTTTTGCCTGTCAAAATAAAATCACAAGAACACTTTCCGTTAGTGTACAATTATCACTAAAGCTCAGATGGCATTTCATAATCTGCCTTAAACCTTTTGGAATTGCTTTAATTAAAGCATTTAATTATTTATAAGGGACAGGAAATTCATACATATTCATTCATTGTACATAAGAGAGTACATTACTGGTAATGTCAAACATTTGAGATAAGTTGTTATTGCCTTTATGGTGCCATTTGGAGAACAAAAGTGACTTATTCCGAATAGGTATGTCTGCATTATACCAAATTAATGTTCTGTGGGGGAAAGCAATTTTCCAGGCTAAAAGAGTTTGTTGGTGAAACTGATAGTTTGATGGGCAACCTTAGTGGAGAGAAATTACATAGCAAATATTGAATGCCTCCAATTCTGTTGAAATTGTGAGTGGGTATAAAATACCACATGTAATTTGGATTTATTAGACATTTCTTTAACCAATTCATTTTGAAAATACACTGCTCAAAAAAATTAAGGGAACACTTAATCATCACAGTACAACACAAAGTCAATTAAATCAAACCGGTCATGCTGGGTGATAACAGCATAACATTCGCCACAACGTCTCCAGACTCTTTCACGTGCAAATGGCAAATGCCAATCGAACTGCACGGTGCTGGGCTGTGAGCACAGGTCCCACTACAGGACGTTGGGCCCTCATGCCACCCTCATGGAGTCTGTTTCTGACAGTTTGGTCATGCACATGAGTAGCCCGCTGGAGGTCATTTTGTAGGGCTCTGGCAGTGCTCCTCCTGTTACTCCTCGCACAAAGGAGCAGATACCGGTCCTGCCGCTGGGTTGTTGCCCTTTTACGGCCCTGTCCAGCTCTGCTCGTGTAATGGCCCGTCTCCTGGTATCTCCTCCACGCTCTTGAGACTGTGCTGGGAGACACAGCAAATCTTCTTGCGACGGCACGTATGGATGTGCCATCCTGGAGGAACTGGACTACCTGTGTAACCTGAATAGGTTGCAGGTACCGCCTCATGTTACCAGTAGTGACAAGGGCACTAGCAAAATGCTAAACTAGAGAAAAATCAGTCAGGAAGGATAAGGAGAGAGAAATTACAGCACCTGCAAAACCATTTACTTTTTGGGGGTTGTCTTGCTGTTGCCTCTCCTGTCCATCTGTTGTCACTTTCATTTGCACCAAAGCAGGTGAAATTGATTCACAATCGTTTACGCTTCCTAACTGGACAGATCGATATCCCAGAAGTTTAATTGACTTAGTGTCATACTGTGTTGATTAAGTGTTCTCTTAATTTCTTTCAGTGTATTAACTACATCTATGAAGTTTAGGACCTCAAGACCATCTACAGATTTATTCAATCTCTGAGCTCAGTTTTTCCAAATTAAATAATAATAAAAAAATCTTATTTACATCTCTACAAGTGGCAAGTCTTTAACTGGAATATTTTCAATAAAATTGTCATCACAATTGGAGAGATATTATTTCACATTTGGATAAATTGAGGGACAAACCTGAAGCACCAGAAAAAACTTGGATTGTGTTAATTGCCTCCCTTTCATTTCCTTCGTTGCCCATTCCTTGTTTCATGTCGTGTTTTTCAGTTTACCCTGTCTGTCTAGTTTCCGTGTTTGTTGCAGGCTGGGCGTGGTCCCCGTTTTGTTCCTTGTTTTCGTCCCTCATTGACTAGCCTATCACTTTTCCCCTTGCACACATTCCGCAGACCCTTAAGTTATTCTATTAGCCTTCCCACCTTTTTCCTGCTCTATTTAAGTTCCCTGTTTCCACTTATTAATCTCCAGTTTGTTTTCTCAGCTCCGTCTTGAGATCTCTCCCGGCCAGTTTCTTTGTCACTTGCTTGCTAACCTGTTTGTCTTTGTTCTTCGCTCTAGCCCGCCCAGCCTGCCTCCTGTTTTTCCTGCTCCAGCCCTGACTCCTCACCTGTCCCGTTTTAGTTCGCCAACCCCGCTTCCAGCCTGTCACCTGTAGTTTTTCCATTCATTTGTTTGCCTTCTTCAATAAATACACTCCTTTGTGGAGTTTGCTTTGAGTTTTGTCTCAGAGTCTTGCATTTGGGTCCAATCCAGTGTTCAACCATAACAGTTGTATTATCTGCAAGTTGAGAAATTATGATTTCTCTGTTGAAAATTGAAATACCTTGTAAACTTGCATTTCAAATTATCAGTGGTAAAAACTCAACAACTAAACGAAATTTAAAAAGGAGCCTTGTCTAACACCTCGACATATTTTTATATCTCTTAGATGTTTTGGTATTAAGAATAATAGAGCTGTTTATGTCTTTGTAGAACATACTTACAACATTTATAAGGCATTGCCAAAACCAAAGTAAAAATTTATGTTCAATTTGGTCAAATGCTTTGTAAAAGTAAAAAAAAAAGAATGATACCATCATGTTCTACGGAGTCCGCAAAGTCCAGCAGATTTAACACAAGGCGAATATTGCTGCTGATATGGCGAGATCTCATGAAGCCGGTCTGTGGTTCCCCTATAATCTGATCCAGACCCCTTCTTAATCTAGATGCATAAACTGACGCAAACAATTTGTGATCTATTGTTAACAATGTGATCAGAGGCCAATTATCAAAGAAAGTTGGGTCTTTATCAGGTTTTGGTAATGAAGAGATGATACCCTGTTTCATTGTAACAAGTCCCCCTCTGCAATACATTCCTTAAACATAAGAAATAATGGTTGTTTTATTATATCCCAAAAATGTAAATAAAAATCTACTGAAAGATCATCTATTCCAGGGGATTTACCCTTTTTCATTTAGAATAAAGCCTCTTTAATCTCAGCTGAGGATAAGGGCTCCTCACACATAGCTTTAAAATCCTCATCTACCACAGGTACAAAACCTTGAACATTGTTCAGGAAGCTGCCACATTTAATTTGATCAAAATCAGATTAGTATAAATTCTTGTAGAAAGAGGTGACAAAAGTTGCTATCTTTTCTGAATCTTTATACAAAGAGCCATCAATATTCAGGGCTGATAAGGATTTTATCTTGTCATTTATTTTCTCGAGACCAAAGAAGTAGCTACTGTTATGTTCTCCTTCCTCAAGCCATTTCGCTCTGGACCTAATAAAAGCCCCCCTTGCAATGTCCATATATAAGTAATCTAATTCTGAATAGCTGCTAATTCCAAATTTTGTTCTGGTGAGAGGAAATATTTTGTAATTAAGGCTGAGTTTATTTTAGTTCTGCTACCTTTTGATTTCTAGATTTTTTAAGCTATTTGCTATGTTTGATAGCTACATTCCTAACTCTATATTTGAAGAATTCCCGTTTATTTCCCCCCCCCTTATTTAGATCCAATATTTCTTTAGCTAGCTCTTTGATATGTCATTAAACATATTATCATTTAGTAAGCTATTGTTGAGTTTCCAATATTCTTGGATACTAGGAGGAGAGTTGAAAAATAGTCAATTTGTGGTCTGTTATATAATTATTTTCCATTGATGATGGCACATCCCTCACGAAAAGATGCCTTCTTACACTCACTTCTTGCTTTGGCTATAATGGGCCAGTTATGGCACTGTTTAAAAACTCGACGTTCCATAATTCCCTCTGGACGAGCAGCATTGTCTCCAAAAGCTGTCATATAACGTTAGCCAGCAGCACACAGCCCCGTTTTTAAAAATGTTTTTCTAATGTTAGCTAGCTAGCTTGAGGGACTAAAAGCTAGAATGAATTTATGTGGTTAACCGTAGCGTAGTTTCTGACATTGTCGGCGGGCTTCTCAACTTAGCAAGCTAACGTTAGCTCGTCTTCAGCGGCAGTACTCCCATCTGCCAAAAATGTCCAGATGATGATGAAAGGCTATAAGAGATTAGAAAAATAATGATTATCAATGTCGTAAAACAAACAATGTAACATTGCTAACTATAAAAAGCATATTGGAATAATACACTGCTCAAAAAAATTAAGGGAACACTCAATCATCACAGTATAACACCAAGTCAGTTAAACCAAACCGGTCATGCTGGATGATGTTGCAGGCAGAATAACATTCGCCACGGTGTCTCCAGGCTCTTTTTCGTCTGTCATATGTGCTCAGTGTGAACCTGCTCTCATCTGTGAAGAGAATGGGGCGCCAATGGCGAACCTGCCAATTCAGGTGTTCTCTGGCAAATGCCAATCGAGCTGCATGGTGCTGGGCTGTGAGCACAGGTCCCACTACAGGACGTCGGGCCCTCATGCCACCCTCATGGAGTCTGTTTCTGACAGTTTGGTCAGAAAAATGCACACGAGTAGCCTGCTGGAGGTCATTTTGTAGGGCTCTGGCAGTGCTCCTCCTGTTCCTCCTCACACAAAGGAGCAGATACCGGTCCTGCCACTGGGTTGTTGCCCTTATACGGCCCTGTCCAGCTCTCCTCGTGTAATGGCCTGTTTCCCAGTATCTCCTCCACGCTCTTGAGACTGTGCTGGGAGACACAGCAAACCTTCTTGCGACGGCACGTATGGATGTGCCATCCTGGAGGAGCTGGAATACCTGTGCAACCTGAATGGGCTGCAGGTACTGCCTCTTGCTACCAGTAGTGACAAGGGCACTAGCAAAATGCAAAACTAGAGAAAAATCAGTCAGGAAGGATAAGGATAAGGAGAGAGAAATGGTCTGTGGCCACCACCTGCAAAACCATTTACTTTTTGGGGGTTGTCTTGCTGTTGCCTCTCCTGTCCATTTGTTGTCACTTTCATGTGCACCAAACCAGGTGAAATTGATTCACAATTGTTTACGCTTCCTAACTGGACAGCTCGATATCCCAGAAGTTTAATTGACTTGGTGTTATACTGTGTTGATTAAGTGTTCCCTTAATCTCTTTGAACAGTGTATATACCCAAGGTGAAAATGTCCATGCTAATTTAATATTGTAGCTGTTTACAAACGATTGTAGCTATCATAACACATTAGTCCAGTTTTTATTTGTGGTCTTGGCTCATATAATTTGTCCTGGACTAATATCACTGAAAAAGGATGCTGTTAAATGAGACTGTTGCATGATAATCATGACGGTGAGATAAAAAAAGTAAAAGAAAAAAACACCAGTTTAAACTCACCTTTAAAGTCTATCCTTTCATCAGATGTACAATGGCTTATGGAGGTACAGTATTAACTCAGTTTAAACTTAAAATATATATGGTATTACATATTTGTACTGTGTAGATTAAGCCCTCTGAAGGTTTTCTTATGTTCTTTTCTCAGCTTTCTTTTCTTTTCACATTTATAACCACTTCTACAAAAGTACATATTTTGCATGTTTGACTGACTTAAGTAGACATGCATGGATTTCCAGCAGATCTGGTAAATATTTGATGACTGATTTCAACTCAGATGACTAGAAACATGCCTAGGTAAAAACACACATTGAGAAATCAGAAATCATGCAAAAACTCATTTTGAAAGTTACATTTTTTTGTTGAAAATGTGTGCTCTGTTAATTGCAAATAGATTTAAAAAATAAATTTTTGTGGTTTCTTTCCAGTAGCCAAGGGTATTTTCGACCAAACCAGCAGTAATTATCTTGAACAGCACTGTATGCTGGATTAACAGTGTTGTGTTTCCTTGATCCTACATTCAAAATTTATTATTTCATTTTACATTCCACACTATTGTTAACCATAAGCTCAGTGACAAACATGAAATAATGTTAAATTAGACCCGTTAGCAGACTTGTTAAGTGGACTCAGGCAAGGCCTGATCGGATGCAAATTGGTGCAGTTAATTTAATTAATTTACAAATATGGACCTATATATGTGGATCCAGTTGATTAAGTCTTCGGATGGAATGAATGTCAGAAGTACTCTGACCATTGTACTAAGATTTTGAATAAGCAATTTGTAGTTTAGGGTGATGCCGATGCAAAGGTTTGACTTCCACCTAGTGGTAATATAGGATATTAACTCTGTTAATTCGCCCACAGAACAGAGTAATATCCTCCAGCTTCTGGGGACCATTATTATTCCAAACATTTCAGTCTTTTGATGTTTGTATTTTAATTTCAAATTATAACATCTATATAACATTCCTGGCTTTGTTCTAAAGACATTCGTGTTTTTATCATTGTTAGACAAAAATTAAAGACTGGGTAGAAGTATTGACTGAAATTCTATTTTCTTGTGTTGAAATTTATTGTGCATGTCTACTGGGACTAGATTAATCTGTAAATTACACGGGAATACTACGGAACCCATGGTTGGATAAATGGCTGTAATTCATCAAGGGTCTGAGGAATGAAACGAGCCTCAAACCATCACTCTGCTACCGGATATGCAGTAGATATGGATGGATAACTTGAAGGGTTTTTTCTCCTGATTTATTTGTCCATGGAGTTCAATAGGAAAATTTGTCAAGAGACACAACCCTTAAAGTGATCCATCCATATATACTGCATATCTGGCAGCGGAGTGATGTTTGAGGCTTGTTTGATACCTCAGACCCTTGATGACTTACAGCCATTTAGCCAACCATGGGTTCCATACTGTTCCAGCGTAATTTACAGCTTAATCTAGTCTAATCTAATCTAGTCCCCCCCCCCCCCATTTCCATAGAGATCCATTGAAATACAGAGAGGTTATAGTATCGCTTGTAAGAGTACCTGAAAATAAGATATCAAGAGTCTTTTTATATCCTTTTATTCCCAGTCATGATAGCATCACCTGTTTACCTGTGGAATGTTCCAAACAGGTGTTTTTTGAACTTCCCAGTTTTTTTCTTTTGCCCCTGTCCCAACTTTTTTGGAACGTGTTGCAGGCATCAAATTCGGAATTAGTGTATATTTACAAAAAGTCAATAAAGGTTAAACATTAAATATCTTTTCTTTGGACTGTTTTCAATTAAATATATGTAAAAGATCATGTACAAATCACTGCTTTCTGCTTTAATGTGCATTTTACATAATTTTTTTGGAATTGGGGTTTGTGAAAGAAAATTATGTTAGTATTACAATCTGAAACCCACTCTCCACCCCCTTCATCATGCACCGCCTGCATCTCTCCACCAGGGGTCCGGTGAGCTTCCTGCCAGCCTCCATGGGTGGTAGGAGCCTAGCAAGTAATTAGTGTGCCCTTAACAGTATTATACTATGCACTGCAAGTGCAAAATTGACCAAAACTTATTTTGCAATGGATGATGATGATGAGCAACACCACCTACATAGCATATGTTCACTCATGAATCTTGCATGCCTTTATTTCTTTTGGCAAGGCTTTTTATTGGAAAAATAATATTCAGAACATCTCACCAAAAACACATTTCCTATTATTAAACATGCAAACACCCAGAACCCATCATATGAGACCTACACGTACACATATCTTATACAATTTGGAATTATTTTTTTGCAACCACATTTTCAGTTGGGGAAAGGACACATTTTGAAGAAACTATCACAAAAAGAAAGACTTTACAAACCAAGACGGTGCAGGAAGGTTTAGCTTCAGACTGACACCAGTTTGACTCTGGGGTGTGGACATTAGACGTTTTATATGGAGCTTAGGAAACAGGCAGAACTGCAGGTGGGGAGAACCTGAGGGGGAGTAAAGGTCAGGGTGCCCTGCTGTAATCTACATTCTGATAGCGGGTTGAGCAACCTCCTGCACTGTTGCCGAGCTTACCCCATTGCAGATTACCTGAAATGGGTAGTCAGCCGTGGCCCTGCAGTGCCAGGTAAATCTCCATCTTTTGCTCCACCAAAACTCCAAAATACATCTTAGAATGAATAATTAGTCTTAATGAATGCTGGTGACCATGTGCTGCAGTGCTCAGCAGGCTCAAACTCTTTATAATTGACCATAATAACAGTTAATAAGAGTAATTTGATTAATCGTGTTAAAAACATTACAACAGCGCAATTAACAATTCAACTGGCAGTATGTTTACATGATTTATAAAGGACACTATCAAAAACATACATCAGAGGTTGTTAAGCCCGGCGCACACAGCCCGACTGAACAAATCTAGACTCATCTCAACTCAACTGTTTTGTGTGCACGCTGTGTCTGTGTGCATGCTGAAAAAGAAATTAAAATCTGAAAAAATCCAGTTTTTTGTTGAGATTTTCTCAGATTTGAAGATTGAACATGTTGGATCTCAGTCAATCTTGGATGAACTCAGATTTTGAGTGTGCACCGGGGTAACACTGACAAAAACTGGTAGAACGATTTCCAGCCAATAAACGTGCGTTATTTTATTAGAACTACTAGATCGAATTGCATCACAATTCATGCTTCCTGTTTCGCTTGGCTGGGAATAGGCAATATATAAACATCAGCACAGTGATTTCCATATTGTTCATACAATGTGTAGGCTATGCAACTTTGAGTAAATCATAGTAATCTGAGGAAATGGCTAACTGATTGCCTTTTGCAATTGTTGAAACGAATGCACAAGTCACCTGGAAGCAGCGAGGAGAGCCCTGACTAGTGTAGCAGTTGTGTAGGCCTATGACCAACCCACTGTATCAGTAGGCCTAGCCTATGTTTCAACTTTGTAAAATAAAATAAAATTACACAATAGTTTCTTCAGCTTTCATCCTCAAAAGCCTGGCAAATGTCCTGATGCTAATAATTGGATCTGGCTCAACGCTTTTTGTGGGAGGTGACTGAGCTACACTTGTCCATTGCTTTGTGGATAAGCTATGAAAACATAACAGCAGGCAAATTAAGATGCAGTTAATGGCCTAATAATTATATTAATAGGCTACCCTGCAAAACTGACCACAAGTCAGACTACAAGAACGTAGCCTACAACTGGTTGAACGACTGCTGTTCACGCAGCTATCTCGCTACACAGATAACGTTATACACAATGGCCAACTTCTGAACGAGAGACCGTGAGGACCTGCTAATTGATTTGTGGTCGAACAAAACCTGTCTTTATGATTGATCAAGTAAAGCTTATTCAGATCGCAAAACGAAGGCAAAAGCTATCTCCGATTATATATATTTTTTGTAGGCTACCCTAAAGCCTGCGCACACAGTATAGACCATTTATTTTTACATTAAGTGACAGCTTATGTATGTTTTATTTTTAAACGACAGCTTCAGCTTTTTAATAAAACACATTTTAATATTTTTGAATGACAATGCATGGAAATATCTTTGTTGAGATCAACTTTGAATGAAAACTTGAGTTAAAGGTGTGGATTTTAATGATGTTATTGTAAACTAGCCGACTAATAAAACTCTGGGCAGAAGGACAAGCTATAACTTCGGTCCCACTTCATATTAATCGTTTTAATAAAAATAAACTTGCCGTGCACAGCGTAAGCATTAGCTAGTTGCTCAAAAACCATTGTTGTAGAACGTAAGCAAGGACCTATTTTTTGTTGCGGCTAGTCAGCTAATTGGCAGTTGGAATTTCTCCGTTTTTTCCAGTTGCTCCAGTGTGCGACCCGCAGTTGCCAGAAGAAATCTGAGAAAATCTGAGCAAAACCGTTCTAGAATTCTACCAGTTCAGTTGACATGAGTCTAGATTTCTTCAGTTGGGCTGTGTGCGCCAGGCTTTAAAGACAATGCTCATTAAAATGGCAAGCTGCAATCAAACATGGACAAAAAAATTTAAACATTTCTGGCACTCCATGACTAGGGTTTCCTAATCTAGACCAAAGATAATTCTATATAAGACTACACCGGCACACACCGTCATCAGCCAATCGCAGTCTCTTCACACCTCTCCTGTGTCACAAAAATCTGAGATGGAATCAAGGGAGGGTAGCAAAATATTCAATGAGCAAAGCAATGGGCCCCAGTCCACAGCTCTCCAGCATGACCTTTCCTTTGGCCTTGTTTGAGTCAATCTCCTAGATTTGCTCTGGGACTAGTGTGATCTAGAGCATATGCTGTTACTAGGTAACCCCTTCTTACTTTTTAAAGATTCTGAGCACTGTTCATATTCTGAATATATATTTTGAAAGGAAATGTTGAGGTGTGAGCTAAAGTAAGTTTTTGGATGAAGTGTTTTTTCATTATACTTTCTCTTGAAATGTAACTCCTTATGACATTCATACTTGTATTAGGCAATGATACTTTCATGAGAAATTAAACGTATTTCATATACTTATTCACTTATAATTGACATTGATTATTGAGCTGAACAATGTAATTATGTGTCACGTCTCTGTATGTGAGACAAAACGCAACATGCAGCCCGTGCATAATAATTTTGTTGGACATTGATTAACTTCAGAGGAATTAACAATTAACTAAAGTAATAAAGCACATTCTCTGGCACTATTCTAACCTTTTGACACTATTAATTCCTTTGCTGTAGTTTGTGTAGTAGCAATAGTAATGTTGTTTTCTGTTGCATAAAAATAAAGAAATAAAAAACTGCTCCTTAACTTTGTCTCAGTTAAGGAGCAGTATTCAAATAATTTTTATTTGTTAAAGTAATAAGTTGAAGTTTAAAAGTAATAATATTTGCACATATTCAACTGTAAGTTGTAAGTAGGAGAGATTGGAGTCTGGGAAAAGCACTATATATTTTAGGAGTGACAGAGAGGAGCACAATTCCATCATATGTCTTGACTGTGAGAGTTGAGCCCCCCCCCCAACCACACACATGTGATGCTGTGCAAGGTCAGGCTTGGAGCTCAAACAGTTGTTGAAGGGACCCCCCTTAAAACCCCTCCCCTCTCTGGGGACCTCCTCCCAGCTCCTTCATTCCCACCTGGTGAAGTGGGAGGGGCTAGGGAGCCAGGCTGGTTAATATTCCATCGACTTCAGAGGACGACGAGCAAAACGATAGAGAGACGGAACTGGGCCATTAAAAAGAGGAGGTAAAGGTGATGCTTTGTCTGTGTGTGTATGTGTGCGTGTGTGTGTGTATGAGAGAAAGCGAGAGTGGGAGAGATACAGAGCATGTTTGTCTGAGCTGGGTGTGACTTTGATAGCTGGGGGACATACAAGGGCCGGTATCACGTTGTTGGCTATACTCCGGGATTAGAGTCTGCCTTCTTACCTGCCTTGCATGGCCTGGTGCATAGTGGAGATCCACAGCCCCATGTGAATACTTCCACCATCTCTCTGATTCTTCCTCTTCTCCCTCCACTGGATTCCCCTGTCTAACTTGGCCAGGTGAGTGTGGACACAAGCCTCCATTGCTTTCAGACTTCACACCCAGGCATTTGGATTATTGGAGTCCAAAGGTGACCTACCTTTTCGGATCAGGTGAGCTGCAGCTGGCATTAATTTGCAGGAGTTTTTCCTTCTCATGTTTGGCTTGTGTGAGGCTGTGAAAAATTATGGTATTTTAGAAGCCTTTGTGAGCAATGATTGGCTTTTATTCTAACCTCTTCAAGGGGGTATTCCACAAAGCAGGATTACTGAGTTAGCTGGGTAACTGCACTGAGTAAAATCCGGGACAGATATTTTTACTTCAGTCCATGTTCCATATTTGGGAGGGTTCCAGGTTTTACTCAGTGCAGTTATCCAGCTAACTCGGTAATCCTGCTTTGTGGAATACCCCCCAGGTGTGTCTTTTTGGAAAGAGTCCTGCATGGGAAACTGATTACACTCTGTGACTACAAATAAGAAAATGTTTTTAGATTTTTTTAAGCACTGAGGCATTGCACAGGACACATACAATTTTAATTTGTTTGCTGTACTACTGTGTTTACCATAAGGTAAGAGGGTAGATACTAATAATTATGTTTGAAACGAATGGATAGATTTCTGACGGATCACACACAATATGACCATTTCTTACAAACACAATCCTTTTTCTTTCTTTGGATTGCAGCAGGGACTTTGTGACCTCTCTTGATTTTCCGGGTAATCTGTGCAGCGTTCAATGTTCAGGGTGAAAGAACAATAATTGGCATCATGTGTGAAACAGGAAGTACAGTCTGGTCTGGGTTTGTTTACAGTTGTGGTGCCTTTCTCTGTGGAACCTTGCCATTACACAAATTTCAAATCAGAAAGAGCTGGTATTGTTACCTGGTGCCACATTTATACTTTAGGATTGCTGAGGGATCTTGAAATAAATCTGGGAAATGATTTTCATTTTTTAAATAGTTTTTCTCCAATTGATGAGCTGTTACAATAGTGCAAGCTTTTTTCCCCTAAAAGTATATTCTATATTCATTGTCTTGAACTTAATTGTCTATGTGTATATATATACAGTGCCCTCCGCTATTATTGGCCCCCCTGGTAAAGATGAGTAAAAAGGGTTATAAAAGATTCACCGTTTGGTGAATTAGCTTAATCTCACACTGAAAAAATGAGAAAAATCCAACCTTTAATTGAAGTAAATTTATTATGTCGTTAGCCTCATAGCATAATTGCCGAAGTCATATTTTTGCCAAATTGAGATATCTGCCTAACTCTACTCTCCTAACACTGCAGATTCACTGTGCATTATTGCCCATGTCATCAGCCTATCAGAATGCTTGTTACATTCCAAAATCACTATCTGCCTAAGTCATCTATTTGACCAAAAATATGGATACAAAATATCTTCACTTTTATTTGTTATGCAATCGTTGTTGTGTCAAGTTATTTTTGCAAACTTGTTCACACATCTGGTCGAACTTACTATTACAGTATAAATAAAAAGTTCTTACGCATTTGCTGAAAAATGTGCTATAAGGCTAACGATGTGAAAAAAGGTCCCTCATCAAGAATTTTTTTTTTTTAACAAAACCACATGTGCCACAATTATTGTCACCCCTGCATTTGTATAGAGAATAAAGTCATAATTTTAATATGTGGTCGCATATCCTTTGCATGCCATGACTTCCTGATGTATGTGATCCAACAACATCAAAAGACTCTTGATATGTTATTTTCTGGTACTCTTACAAACGATACTGTAACATTTCTCCATTTAAATGGATCTCTATGGGGATTGGGGGTTGGGACTAGATTTAGCTTTAAATTACACTGGAACAGTATGGAACACATGGTTGGCTACATGGCTCTAAGTCATAGGTGTCAAACTCAAGGCCTGCGGGCCGAATCCGGCCCGCCACGTCATTTTATGTGGCCCGCGAGAACTTAATTATCTGACGCGGAATCCGGCCCGCCACATAATTTTATGTGGCCCGCGAGAACTTAATTATCTGACGCGTGTATCTACGTGGCTGGTTAACGGGGATTTACTTTTACGATATAACAGACAAACGCAGACGCGGACGCACACCCGCGGTACATACGTTAAATAAACCGTTAAATAAAGTTTGTATTGCACCCCCCCCCCCCCCGTCAACAATTACAATCGAGAGGTCCGCGAAAATTCTTGATTGCACCCCCCGTCAACAATTACAATCGAGGTCCGCGAAAATCAACCGGCCCTTTGAGGGCAACCATAATGCTGATGTGGCCCGGGGTGAAAATGAGTTTGACACCCCTGCTCTAAGTCATCAAGGGTCTGACATATCAAACAAGCCTGAAACCATCACTCTGCTGCCAGAAATACAGTAGATATGGATAGATAACTTGAAGGGTTTCTGGACGGGAATGGGCTTCAGCAGCTTCCCAATGCAACACGTGAACAGAAATTAACAAACAGAAATCTAGACGACTACGAGCGAGAAAGAAAGATAAAGACGGAAAGAGAAAATTCAGAGAGCAATGGAAAAGATAGCCTATGTAGTTAGACTATGAACAATAGAAAAAAAGTAGCTGAATGGCGGCCCATTAAATCAGATTTAAAAATAAATAAAATACACTGCACCCTGATGAAGGCATAAATTACTGCCGAAACATGTTGGTGACTTGAAAATAAACTTTTAATTGCATGGAGAGAAGTGTGCAATTTTCTTTAATTAGACCACGCACAGCAGTGAAATGATGCAGCCTACTGCCTGTAGACAGTTCCCCGTCTTGCGTAAGTGTAGCAATGTTTACATCGTAACAACGCCAACCAAAAGCATCACGTCCAAATACTAACTAACCTTACCAATGCACAGAGACAGTTTTCAACTTTTCTCACAGAAATAATTAGCTAACACAGCTAGCTAACTAGCTAACGTTAGCCTAACGTCGTTATTCCAGTCTAATCTTCCAACGCGATTCAATTGTCCCTTGTCTGTTGGATAATTTTCTGCATCCTGGCGTGGTGCTGCATGAGGTTAAATAAACATATCTTTTTCCATTTGTCCCTCCTCAAAATATTCTAATTCCTCTTCATCCTTAGAACTGCCAGATTTGTGAGTGTCTGCCATTGTTGTATACCAATAGGCAGCTGCTACCAGGTGGGGGGAGGGGCTTGGTGAGAATCGCAGTGCCCAGAATGGCCATGGGCGAGTTGGAATCACAGGGCTCAAAGAGTCGTGCCCTGTAGAGGACGTCGTGCCCTCCTTCCTACCACCAGCTAACGGGGTTGTGTAGCGGCAATTCTCTCGCGGTCACTACAGTATAAGAATAAGAATGGGGTTCAATTGGCTACCAAATTGGGAGAAAAAGGGAAAAAATCTGAAACAAATAATATATATTTTTAAACTGAAGTAGCTTTTTTGCAGGAAATGCATTTAACGATTATTAGTCTTAGGAAATCTTGCGTAGGACACTCAAATTTCAGTGCCAAAGCAAGAGGAACAGCCATTTTGATTCATAAAAAGATACAATTCATCGCTGCTGATATAATATCTGATCCTCAGGGCCCTTTTGTAATGGTATCTGGCTCCCTATTCCATACACAAGTCCTGCTTGTGAATGTGTATGCACCCAACTGGGACAATGCAGGCTTTGTTAACAAGCTTATTTCATCTTTGCCTAATTTGAGCTTGCATCACCTGATATTGGGTGGCGATCTGAATTGTGTGATCGACCCAGCCTTAGACCGATTTAATCCCAAGCCTAGGACTCCATCTAAAACCCTCATTTATGAGCCAGGTTGGAATCATTGACCCCTGGCGCTTTCTTTTTCCTCACAACAAAGAGTTCTTCTTTTTCTCCCATGTACACCACACATATTCTAGAATGGATCATTTTTTCATACACAGGTCCCTCCTCCCCTCAGTTAAGAATATAAAATATTTTCTCTTAATTACACAGAGTTCTGTGAAATGATCCCTCCAAAAATCAGATTTTTACTGAAATACACTCATATAAAGGGATCCAACCCCCATGATGGTGGCCATTTTTGGCCTATTGGGACCCCTCTATCTCTACAACTATGCAGAATATCATGACCAAAGTTCAGCTTTATTCATTTGGATGGATAAGGATTGACAAGACAAGACACTGTACAGAGAAACAAGGAGAATTGGGCAAAAACCAGGCCTGAACTCCCAAACAGCAAACGAGGTAAAAACTCCCTAGTGGGAAGAAAAACACTCAAACGGTGGCGAGAAAAAACTCCCCGATGGGAAGAAATCTCGGAAGGAACCTGGCTAGAGAGGGGGAGCCCATCCTTCACTGGCCAGCCTGGTTTAGCTAAGGGTAGAATGATCGTAACAGAATGTAAGGAGGGATCTAACACAGTAAATAGTCAAGTGGGTTGAACATTTTACAGTCTGAGATAGTACACTAGCTGGTAGAAGAAGTTCCAATGAAAAGGTTTGGGTGGGGTTAAGTCAAGGATGGGTGGTGGCTGAAGAGGTGGTGTAAAAGACATGACAGACAACATTATGCCATATACTTTTTTTAAACTTTAATTTATTTTGTATTATTGCCATTATACTATATGTAGAAGTCTAACATATTCCCTTTTTATGATAACTTTGACCACATTTTGTTAAAAATTTAAAATGACCTTTGCTATTTTCCACTTCTTTCCGTCCACTTCGTGACTGTATTTGCCAACGTGTTTTTTTCACTGAAATGCTGTTTTCAGGAGACCTATCAACTGTTTGTTTTCGTGGTATTGTGCCATTGTTTCTGACATGGAACTGTTCGAGCTTCCTGTTTCACGCTTTTGTTTCAAAGCCACGTTATGACTAGTAGCATTTCATTGTCTGATTTGCGTAGAAATTTTGAAGCATCAACTCGCAAACTTCAGAGTGGCATACATGGCACATGAAACAACACATTTCTTCACCATTGAAAACTACCCACATATCTAGACTTAGCCATTTCAATGGAAACTTTTTTCTTCCTAGTTGCGTCTTTCTCATTAGTTTCATTGTGATTCGCACCCATGCTTGCCTGTGCTAGCTCCCTGTCAACCACATATTTAGAAGCTGGAGCTTTCATTACAATCCTGCGATCCGTCTCGTTGGTGATTCATTTTACTTATTATTTATTGTATAGGCTATTAGCCCAGTCTATTGCTGCACATGCATTCAACTTGCCTTCGCTCTTCTGGAGTAAGGAACCTACGCTGGCCGGCAAGTGATTTGTTTCCGTGTTTGTATAAATACCGCTTCATCGTTCTCACATTTCACTAAAGCAGCCGGGACATGCACAACTATATCATGTGGAAACGGCCTAAAGTAAAGCCTAAACAACAGAGTTGCTTTGTAAAATACAATAAGTAGACTGTAGCTAGTAACCTACAAAAATCCATTGTCTTGAGACAATCAGAAAGCGTTGGTGTATGGTAGCCATGATTCGGTACTCTGCTGGACGTTTTAGAATAGAATACATTTTACAGCAGTCGTGCGCTCTCAGAAAGGTCCTATTATATACAGGTGCAGCTCAAAAAATTTGAATATCGTGAAAAAGTTCAATATTTTTTGTCACTCATTTCAGAAAGTGAAACTCATATATTATATAGATTCATTACACATAGAGTGAAATATTTCAAGCCTTTATTTCTTGTAATTTTGATGATTATGGCTTACAGCTAATGAAACCCAAAATTCAGTGTCTCAGAAAATTAGAATATTTTGCTTTAACATATTATTAAAGTATCATATTTAATATTTGGTCGCATATCCTTTGCATGCTGTTACTTCCTGAAGTCTGTGACCAATCAACATCAAAAGACTCTCGATATCTTATTTTCAGGTACTGTTACAAGCGATACTATAACCTCTGCATTTGAACTGATCTCTATGGGAATTGGGGGGTGAGACTAGATTCAGCTGTAAATTACACTGGTACAGTATGGAACACATGGCTGGCTAAATGGCTGAGCATGCACAAAACTTGAAGGAGCACGCAAAAACTGTTATCTGCTTTTGCTTGCGTTTCTCTTTCCTGCTCACGCAACAATTCTTAATTTTTTTACAGTGGTGGGCGGGGCCAACATTACCTACAGATTCAGTCAGTGTTCTGTCATAGTTGAGGGGCGGGGCCAGGGAGGGGGAAAACAATGTCACCGTTCTGAATAGTCTATCACTGTTCTGAGTAGGGACACATCATAGATCAAGCTAACTATCATTGATAGATAATGTCAGAAACATTGACACGTAGTTTCCTAAAGATAGTTTGGCAAAAAACAAACAAACAGTAAGGTACTCAAGTGCTGTCCTGATGTGGTTACAGAGTGGACAAATGATCCAACTCAGTGGCCTCTGGTATCATTTACATGACAATTGCATTATGATCCATAAGGAACCATGTCAACTACATTATGATCCAGTGACATACCGTCGGCTGCAAAATAGACCTTCTGTAAACTTACCTTTATACGGATATTAATCTCAACCTGTTTCCATTTCTAGTTCTTAATTATCAATCAAGCAATTAACTGAATAACAAATATCAATGAATAAAGCAAGTTTTTCTGGGCTAGCATTTTTCTTTGTCATAAATGTTACGACTGAGTACTGGATAGGATTGGACCCAAATGCAGGACTCAGAGATAGACGGCTGGTAGAACTCCATGCAGGAAACTTTATTACAAGTATGCCCACGCAGGGTAGCAGGCAGGGGATCAGGAACAGGCAGGCTGGAGCAGGGTTGGGCACGATAACACAGGGCTGGAGTAGGGACTGAACCGGGATGAGGCAGGTGGGCA
The DNA here is from genome assembly GCA_022702515.1 of Ilyophis sp. 1 JC-2022. Classification (NCBI taxonomy): domain Eukaryota; kingdom Metazoa; phylum Chordata; class Actinopteri; order Anguilliformes; family Synaphobranchidae; genus Ilyophis; species Ilyophis sp. 1 JC-2022. The sequence continues at coordinate 107,790,615 of CM040395.1, forward strand.
GGAGGGCTGGAGCTGGGCTGGACAGGAACAGGCAAGGCAGGGAGGAGAACCGGAGCAGGGCTGGACGGGAGCAGGCAGGACAGGGGCAGGCTGGACAGGCATGGGCAGGACAGGGGCAGGCTGGGCAGGCAGGAGAACAGGAGCTTGGCTGGACAGGAGCAGGCAGGAGAACACAAACTGGACGGGAACACAGGAACGAGGAGCAGGCAGGCAACAGACAGGAATCAAAAGAGCTGGAAAGTAATATGACAAGCACAAGGCAGAGCACAATATGATCTGGCACAGAACAAAGAAACTGGGGAGACTATAAACCAGATTACTGATGAGACAATGAGGAACAGGTGAGACCAGAACGCATGAGGGAACACAATTCAGGTGCGGGGAAGTGGAGACACAAAATGGAGGGAGAGAGGGAAAACATGGAACGGAATGCACATAGAAACGGAAAACCAGGAAATTTGGGACAGCGGCACGGGACGTGACCATAAAATGTGTAGCACTGACTTATATATGTATTGATAGCTGCAGTGTTGGAAAAAGTGGGTATGGGCTACAGCATTAGACTTGTTTCCATTTATTTAGCTTGAGTAGGCTAGCCTAACAATCAAACAACTAATTTGCTGAATAATCAAGACCAATATGTAGTCTATAACTATTAAGAAATGACAACGACAAAGATAACTAACTTGAGGTTGTTTAACAAGGTCCAGGCAATAATCTGAATGTGTTACATTTTTGCATGATAACACATCAGCATAAATGTGGATATAGAAAAAGCAACAAGTTTATGATGCACAGAACAATAATGCTATCTCAAAATAAATTGGTAGCCCAATAATTAACTTGTTGGTCTTGGTTATTAAGCGAATCAATTGTTTGATTGACAATCAGCTAAAGACTGAAGTCTTTAGATGGAAACAGATTAAGAGTGATCATCCGATAAAGTTAAGATTAGGCTACAGAAGGCCTATTTTACAGCTGACGGTAGCCTACGCCACTGTTATGATCCATGACCATGAAAACTAGGCTAATATTAGCTATCTAATGTACCGTGATAATCGAATGGTTTCACTTTGAACATTCGTTTGTAGAAGCAATGTTAATGATGTCATTTTCTGGGCTAGTGCCATTAGCTGTTGTTAGCCATGGGTTGTTAGCCACAATGTTTTTAATATATTACTAGATTCTCTATAGATCCAGTCGGCAAGATAGGGCACGCCCACAAAAACTCCAGGCCCAACCCCCCCAGTGGGGAAAATTTGGCGGAGTTTCCCTTGGAAATCAATGAAGTGGCCAGTTACAGGTCTTTAAATTAAGACAAAATCTAGTAATATATTAAAAACATTGCAATTTTTCGAAATGCCAAAAAGCTGATGTGTGGCTTACTGCATGGCAAACAGAGTTAAAAACCTGGATTTACACCTTTCTTTAATGCAGTGGGGTGGGGTGTGTGTCTCTTTCTCAGTGGGCAGGGCCAAGGGATGTTATGACTTCGAACTGTTTTGAAAACAAACGCGGCTGCTGGAAAAACGTGCATACTCCAGCTTTAAAAGTCCCATATCATGGAAATGGGAGTTTAGCTACTTTTAGCATTTATATGCAGTGTAGTATGATACGTATGTGCTGGTATGATATTAAGTCGGTACTACCTGCCATTTTTTTGTTGTTGCATAAGAAAAAAAATCACTCGGCTTAAAAGTCTGTTCAGAATTGACTCCAGCTGTGATGTCATTACTGGACTCCAGTAAAAACGGCCAGATGTCATTTGCATAAACCTGCCCTCCTTCAGCCTCTAAAGAACAGGGTAGGTATACAGTTCTGTGGTAATGCCAGCCTTTCCATTCTTTACTTCTATCACCACAGAGTATAATTACGAGCAAGTGGAGAGTTCATGAGTTAAAAACTGGCCATGTTAAATGTGCTGTGTCAGGGCACTTTTAATCTTTCCAGCTACAATAGTAAGTGCTTCAACGTTTACAGCTTTAACGTTAGTCTGCAGCTCTCTAGCCAAGCTGTCTGGTTAGGGTTAAGGGTTAGGGTTACGGAGTCCTGTAACGTTAACCCATACGACCGATACCATTCATTACCTACGGAACAGAATCCAATGCAGATTTCGATGCCACTGTAAAATACAATGCACGAGCTTCCGATTGCTAACGTTATTTAACGACGGCTCAGTCAGTGACTGCAGGTCGCCTACTGTTAGCAAGCCAGCTAACGTTAAACTCAATCAATTTTCTAAAAGCGAAATTGTCTAAAGTGTGGCTGTATTTTATCCAAAATGATTCAGACGAATGCTTAAAAACAATATCTTGCAAAGGGGGGAACACGTCAATAATGTCACATTTGTTGACCTATAGGATACATTTGAAAGCATGCAAGGATACATCTTCGACTGCTTGAAAAGTAACGTTATATAATTTAAACAGTTAAGAGGTAATCGCTATATTGTGTATATGTTACATGTATTTGCCTTTGTAAAAAATACATTCTTTAATGTCTCGTCTCGTCTCGTCTCGTTGTCTTCCGCTTATCCGGGTCCGGGTCGCGGGGGCAGCAGCTTCAGCAAGGGAACCCAGGCCGCCCTCTCCCCAGCCACTTCCGCCAGCTCTTCCGGGGGAATCCCGAGGCGTTCCCAGGCCAGCCGAGAGATATAATCCCTCCAGCGTGTCCTGGGTCGGCCCCGAGGTCTCCTCCCGGACGGACATGCCCGAAAAACCTCCCGAGGGAGGCGTCCAGGAGGCATCCTCACCAGATGCCCGAACCACCTCAGCTGGCTCCTCTCGACATGGAGGAGCAGCGGCTCTACTCTGAGTCCCTCCCGGATGTCCGAGCTCCTCACCCTATCTCTAAGGCTGAGCCCGGCCACCCTGCGGAGGAAACTCATTTCGGCCGCTTGTATTCGCGATCTCGTTCTTTCGGTCACTACCCATAGCTCGTGGCCATAGGTGAGGGTTGGAACGTAGATTGACCGGTAGATCGAGAGCTTCGCCTTTTGGCTTAGCTCTCTCTTCACCACGATGGACCGGTTTAGCGCCCGCATCACTGCTGACGCCGCCCCGATCCGCCTGTCCATCTCCCGCTCCATCCTACCCTCACTCGTGAACAAGATCCCGAGATACTTAAACTCCTCCACCTGAGGCAGGACCTCCCCCCCGACCCGGAGTGGGCAATCCACCCTTTTCCGGCTGAGGACCATGGCCTCAGACTTGGAGATGCTGATTCTCATCCCAGCCGCTTCACACTCGGCTGCGAACTGCCCCAGCAGGAGCTGAAGGTCGCTGTTTGATGGAGCCAAAAAGACCACGTCGTCCGCAAACAGCAGAGACGCAATCCTTCCACCACCAAACTCGACACCCTCCGCCACCCGGCTGCGCCTAGAAATTCTGTCCATAAAGGTTATGAACAGAACCGGTGACATAGGGCAGCCTTGGCGGAGTCCAACCCCCACTGGGAACAAGTCCGACTTACTGCCGGCAACGCGGACCAGACTCTCACTCCTTCGGTACAGGGACTGAATGGCCCTTAGTAAGGGGCCATCCACCCCATACTCCCGGAGTACCCCCCACAGGATGCCCCTGGGAACACGGTCATAAGCCTTCTCCAAATCCACAAAACACATGTGGACTGGTTGGGCAAACTCCCATGCCCCTTCCAGCACCCTAGCGAGGGTAAAGAGCTGATCCACGGTTCCACGGCCGGGACGAAAACCACATTGCTCCTCCTCGATCTGAGGTTCAACTATCGACCGGACCCTCCGCTCCAATACCCTGGAGTAGACCTTCCCAGGGAGGCTGAGGAGTGTGATCCCCCGATAGTTGGAACACACCCTCTGGTCCCCTTTCTTAAAGATGGGGACCACCACCCCGGTTTGCCACTCCAAAGGCACTGCCCCCGATGTCCACGCAATGTTGCAGAGGCGTGTCAGCCAAGACAGCCCTACAACATCCAGAGCCTTGAGATACCCAGGACGGATCTCATCCACCCCCGGAGCTCTGCCGCCGCGGAGTTGTTTCACCGCCTCGGCGACTTCTGCCCCGGGGATTGGACGACCCCTCCCCAAGTCCTCCCTCGACTCTGTCTCCTCCATGGAATACGTGTTGGTGGGATTGAGGAGCTCCTCAAAGTATTCCTTCCACCGTCCGACTATCTCCCCAGTTGACGTCAGCAGCCCCCCGTCACTACTGTAAACAGTGTGAGCAAGTTGCCGCCTTCCCCCCCTGAGGCGACGGATGGTTTGCCAGAACCTCTTCGGAGCCGATCGATAGTCTTCCTCCATGGCCTCCCCGAACTCCTCCCACGCCCGAGTTTTTGCCTCGGCGACTGCCACGGCCGCACACCGCTTGGCCTGCCGGTACCCGTCAGCTGCTTCCGGAGACCCACAGACCAGCCACGCCCTGTAGGCCTCCTTCTTCAGCCTGACGGCTCCTCTCACCCCTGGTGTCCACCATCGGGTTCGGGGATTTCCGCCGCGACTGGCCCCAGCAACCTTGCGGCCGCAGCTCACGACAGCCGCCTCGACAATGGCAGAGCGGAACAAGGTCCATTCGGACTCAATGTCCCCCACTGCCCTCGGGACATGGTTGAAGCTCTGCCGGAGGTGGGAGTTGAAGATCGTCTTGACGGGTTCTTCCGCCAGGCGTTCCCAGCAGACCCTCACTACTCATTTGGGCCTACCAGGTCTGCGCGGTGTCTTCCCCCGCCATCTGATCCAACTCACCACCAGGTGGTGATCAGTTGACAGCTCAGCTCCTCTCTTCACCCGGGTGTCCAGAACATACGGCCGCAGGTCAGATGATACGACTATGAAATCGATCATTGACCTACGACCTAGGCTGTCCTGGTGCCACGTGCACCGATGGACATCCTTATGTTCGAACATGGTGTTCGTTATGGACAAACTGCGACTAGCACAGAAGTCCAATAACTGAACACCACTCGGGTTCAGATCGGGCCGGCCGTTCCTCCCAATCACGCCCCTCCAGGTCACGCTGTCATTGCCCACGTGAGCGTTGAAGTCTCCCAGTAGGACAATGGAGTCCCCAGTTGGGGCGCTTTCCAGCACCCTTCCCACGGACTCCAAAAAGGGTGGGTACTCTGAACTGCTGTTCGGCGCATAAGCGCAAACAACAGTCAGGACCCGTTCCCCGACCCGAAGGCGCAGGGAAGCAACCCTTTCGTCCACCGGGGTGAACCCCAACGTACAGGCAGAGAGCCTGGGGGCTATCAGGAAGCCCACCCCGGCCCTCCGCCTCTCACCTGGAGCAACTCCAGCATAGGAGAGAGTCCAACCCCTCTCAAGGACTTGGGTTCCGGAGCCAGAGCTATGTGTCGAGGTGAGACCGACTATATCTAGCCGGTAACGCTCAGCCTCTTCCACCAGCTCCGGCTCTTTCCCCGCCAGAGAGGTGACATTCCATGTCCCTAAAGCCAGCTTCCATAGCTGGGGATCAGACCGCCAAGGCCCCCGCCTTGGTCTGCTGCCCAATCCACAAAGCACCGGACCCTTTAATTCTTTAATGTCTTCGTTTGCTTTTTAAAATTTGTTTCATTGGTTTTTCAGAGCGAAAGTGTAGTTTAGGTAAGAGTGCGATTGTGATTCCGAGTCAGTTAGCCAATCAACGCAGAGCATGTGAAAAAAATCTGAACCGCCCAACCAAAACGGGCTATTTAGCTGCAAGACATAGAATAATATAAAATTGTAGAATAATATAAAATTGACAAAAAATTGTATGATATGGGACCTTTAAATGTATATCTTTCTCTGAACTTATTTCACAGATCAAAAATGCTTCTAACAAACTGATGGTAGACCCTGTTAAAATAACTGAAATCTTACTCAGAGCTGTATACCTCAATCATGTTTTTTTTAATACAAATATATTTATTGTAATTTTTAGTTTGAACAACAGAGATCACGACAAAACAAAGATAAAGCAGAACATATAATACAACACACATAACCCCCCCTCTCACATCCAACCTCTGCCTCCCACATTCCCCACAAGTTAAAAAATAAATAAATACATTAAAAAACACAAAACTAAGAAAAAGGGCAGATCAAATTGTACATGACATAAAAGACAAAGTAATTTCGTCCAAACAATGTACATTTAATATAGGTCCCAAAGGATTATTTTCCATATAATGTAGGAAATGTCCCCATATTTTTTGAAAGGCATCAGGTTTTCCTTTGATAGCATAAGTCAATTTATCTAAAGCAAGACAATTAGCTAGGTCCCTGAACCATCACCTGATAACTGGTTTGTTCTTTGTTTTTACATAAAAGTGCAATTGTGTGTTTAGCTTGGAGAAGACAATATGTAATAATTATTAATTATTATTAATATTCAGTCCCTTAGGGAATAGACCTAGGATGCACAGCTGTGGACATACTGGTAACTTTTCAGATACTATTTGTGATAATATATCAAGTACACCATTCCAAAAGCCCATGATTCTTGGGCACTCCCATATGTAGTGAAACAATGTGCCTTTCTCCACATTGCATTTTACACATAAGTCTGGAATGTTGACATCAAAACGATGGAGTAGAGATGGGGTAATATATGTCCGCATAATCCACTTATACTGTAATATTTTAAATCTTGTATTGATCGTCTGAACTTTATGACAAAGTTCCTCCCATTCATCAACTGTAATCTCTGTATTCAAATCATTACACCAAGCTAATCTTTTACTCTCTGAGGATTCCTCAGACATCCTAACAAATGTATCATATATCAGAGATACCTGACCCTGGCCATCAGAGTAATGTTCCTTTTCCAAAGCAGAAAGAGGTAGCATTTGGACTGAATTAATTTGGGTCTTTTATATATAGCTCCTTATCTGTAAATACTTTTAAAAAATGTTTTAACTGTAACATGTTTTACTCAGATCCTCAAAAGTCAGAAGTACCTCATCATCATCATACATATCCATGATTTTGCCAATACCTTTGTCTGCCCATGTCTTGAACCCTAGGTCATGAGTCCCTGGTATAACACTTCTGTTGCCCCATATTGGAGAAAAGCGCGAGAGCTTTGTATCTGAATCAAAGTATCTCGATGCTTTGAACCAAATCTCCACTGTATTTTTAACAAAGGGGTTTTGTGTTTTTTTCTTTAACTTCTTAGGAGAGTCAGAATACAGGTAGCAATTTAGGGGCAGAGGAGATGTTGTGCTGTTGTGCACCGAAGGTATACAGATTTAATTTGAAAACCAGAACATTGCTACTCTTATTTGGGCTGCCATGAATTACCAATAGAGATTGGGAAGTCTAAACCCCCCTATTTCATGTGGCAAATATAGTAGGGTCAGGCACAGTCTTAGTCGTTTATCCTTCCAGAGAAAATTGGCAATAATTGTATTCATTTTGGAGAAAAACAGAGGAGGGGGGGTTCAGGAGTATAGATTGAAATAAATATAGAAATTTAGATAAAATGTTCATTTTAATAATATTAATGCGGCCAATTAAGGACAAGGGGAGTGATGTCCATCTATTGATAGATTCTGTTACTGAGGCTATTATTGGGTCATAGTTCGATGGGACTAAGTCCTCTATTTTAGGAGTGATCTTTATTCCTAGATATATAAATCTTTGTGGTGAATTATGGAAAATTGTATTGACAGGTGGAGTGAGTTTTTCAGATTCTTTTAGGAAAAGAATGTTAGATTTGGTGTTATTCACCTTGTATCCTGAAAACGCACCAAAGCATCTGATCAATTCTAGGAGGGCTGGCAAGGACTGAACCAGATTTTTCAAAAACAGCACTATATCTTCAGCGTAAAGAGCCAGGTGATTTTCAATGCCACCTATTGCGATTCCTCTGATTACAGGGTGGGCTCTGATGGCGATGGCGAGTGATTCGTTTGCGAGCGTAAATAACAGAGGTGATAGGGGGCATCCTTGGCGAGTGCTCCTTGATAATTTGAAAGGGGCAGATATTATGCCATTGGTTAAGACTTCTGCCATTGGGTTTCTATACAGGACCTGAATCCATTTACAAAATTTCCCCCCAAATCCAAAACGAGACAATATTTCAAAAAAGATATGGGCACTCCACCCTGTCAAAAGCTTTTTCAGCATCCAGAGATAGAATGACCGTATCTGAAACATCCTTTTCTTCATACATAATATTGATTACTGATTAATGTTATGAAAGGCTTGTCGGTCCTTAACAAAGCCATTCTGGTCCAGACTTATCAGGACTGTTAAATGTTTCTCAAGTCTCAAGGCTAGTGCGTTTGCTATCAATTTTGTGTCGGAGTTAAGCAATGATATCGGCCGATAACTATCACATCTTGAGGGTACTTTTTCTGGTTTTAGGATGACCGTTATTAGTGCCCTCTGCAACATTGGGGGAAGACCTGTTTCAAATGCCTCATCTATCAAATGTCAATGGGAATCCCGTCAGCACCCGCTGCTTTTCCACCCTTCATCCTGCAGATGGCGTCGGACAGCTCAGAGAGCTGTATTGACAGATCAAGTTTCTCTCTCCTATTTTCAGATAGGGAGGGAAATTCGAGCCCATCCAGGAACTTTGTTGGCAAGTCAGGGTCAGAAGAAGGTTCTGATTTATATAAATTTTCATAATAGTTTTTAAATGTATCATTTATTTCTTTAGGATCAGAAGTTAGCGTATCCGATATGTTACGTTACAGGTATTTAGCAGACGCTCAGAGCGACTTACACAACTTTTTAGCATTTTTAAAAACATATTATCCATTTATACAGCTGGATATATACTGAAGCGATTCAGGTTAAGTACCTTGCTCAAGGGTACAACGGCAGTCCTGGGAATCGAACCTGCAACCTTTGGGTTACAAGGCCAGTTCTACTATACTACATTATACTACACTGCCGCCGATACATTTAGAATTTAATTTATCGCTTTTTCATTTTGTATTGCCTTGATACGCCATGCGAATAGTTTCCCCGTCTTTTCACCCTGGTCGTAGAATGATTGTGTAAGTCTAGTCAAATTAGCCAGGGCTTTATTGGAAGATAATTAGTTGTAACAAGCTCTTTTTATGGCCACTCTATGTTGTAATTCAGGGGTATCATTTAAGAATAATTCCCTTTAAAGTTGTCCAATTTTTGTTTCCAGTTCTGACATCTGGTGGCTAAACTTATTCGATTTAAAACTTGTATAGCTAATAATTTATTTCCGTAAATACAGATGAACCTCGATCCAACGGACTAATAGGGGGGAGCAGTTGTCCGTTAAAGCCGTTTGTCCGTTGCAGCGACGAAATCACTATAACAAGAGATATGTAGCGCACAACAACCAGGCAAACCGACGCTTGTACGCTTGTAAACAACACGTGCGCGCTGCCAAGCGGACACGTACTCAAGTAGCGGTCTCGGTTTGCGGACGCTTACTCAAGTAGCGGTCTCGGTTCGCTTCACCCGGGAGTTTTAAACGTTCGGACCAGATATTCACTAGCGGATTGTGTCCGTTGGATCCGGAATCCGTTGCATCGGTGTCCGTTGGATCGAGGTTCATCTGTAAGCCTTAAATGCCTCCCATTTGACGGAGGGAGAGGTCTGTGTAGTATTGATTTAAAAATACATCTATATGTTCCTCCACAAAGCTTAAAAAGCAAGGATTGTGCAACCATTTTGTATCAAAACGGCATCTTGGTGGGCCTCTAAATGTTTTTGCTGCAGAGTAGTCAATGGACAGTGGCGCATGATCAGAAATCACTAGGCTATTATAGAAGCAGCTCCTAACATTTGGCAATAGGCCTTTTGAGATAAAGAAATATGTGTGCGGAATGTGGAACTAAAGCATGAAAACTCCTTCCTGCCAGGGTTTAATTCCCTCCAGACATCACAGAGATTTAAATCCAACATAAATTGTGAGATCACTTTACTTGTCTGTATATGGGAAGTGTCTCGACCTGATGAACGATCTAACAGAGAATTGACGGTACAGTTAAATCCCCCTCCCATTATAGTGTTACTTGACTAGGGAATAGACTGTATAGGGGGACTGTTTTCATAGGAAATAGGAATCGCTCCAGGGGGGCATCGGTCAGGACAGGAGACGGTTGAGAGTGAAGTTAGTTTTAGTTAACTTATGGAGTTTGAGAGGGTTAGACAGGTACAGGGTACAGTATGGGTTTATGTTTTGCTGATGGTACGAGCATGAGTGCGAAATAAGATGCGTAGCAAATCAATAAATATAAAACATATACAAATGAGTATAAATGTTATATACCATAGTTAATGCACATCAATATTAATGCAGTATAATATATAATAATAAATACAAGCAAGCAAAAAACAACGCTGCAAAAAAACAAACTCAAAAAAGTAAAACAAGCGTGAAATAAGCTGCGCTGCGCTTAAATGAGCTTAATTGAAGGGCGCTGACTGGCTGCTGCATGGCGCCCATAAGGCTAAACGCATACAAACTACACGCACATGATCTGACGTGCTAAATAAAGTGCTAAATAATATAAAGTGCGCAATATAAAAATATGCTTCATCTGCTTCTCTACACTCCACAAACACTCAAACACACTACAAAAAAAGCTAAGTAGCTAGCTAGCTAGTAATGCAATGCAATAAAATAAGACAGTGAAAAACGTGCTAAATGCGAGTCCAGTCAAAGAAACAAAGAGAGAAGAAAATAAATTACAGAAACACACACAACAAAACACAGCACAGCAATGAGTACAACTTAAATTACTTAAAAAACTTAAAACAGTGAACTTCAGAGAGAGACACTGACACTGCACTGCATGCAGTGACAAAATGAAAGTTATAGCGTGTGGCGAACTTGACTGTATCGCTAGCTGTGTAGTATGTAGTACTGAATGAGGCCCAGAAGTATGCACTTAAGGTAAGGGCATGCAGCATTTACTACACAGCTAACTCTGTTTAGGTGGAAATAAAATATAAAAACATAACAATCATGAACTTAAATATTTGGACCCTTTCTAACAGTTACCTCTCAGTGAAGAAAGGTTTAAGAATAGGTTATTGAAAAATTGTGGGTCATCGTTATTTGACCCGTACACATGAATCAAATTCAATGCTCACTGTTCACCTAATAAAGTGCCTTGTATTATTATAAATGGATCAGTAGAGACATTATTGACTTGGAAAGGGATAGATTTATGAATAAGGATGGCCACTCCTCTTGCCTGCGATGAGTAAATTGCTGTTATGACGTGACCCTGCCATCTTCTCCTCAGTCTCAGAACTTCACTTGGTGTTAGGTGCATTTCTTGTAGGAACACCAGTTTAGTTTTGCAAATGTTTGATCCTAGTCATTACCTGTTTTAGTTTAGATAATCCCCCTAGGCCCCTCACATTCCAGATTGAGATTTTGAAGTTATTATATGCCATCAATCAGCTTGATAAAAATCTATCCATAAGGGCCTTATTGTATTCAATAAACCAGCTCTATATAGGACCAGACATCATTACCATGTTAGGACACGTACCATAGAAAATAATAATAAAGACATGAAATAACTGTACCTGCTTGTGATGTGACCAAGATGGCGGAGTAGAAAAGCCTTGTGGCTCCTCCCCCTTAATTTGTTTGAGCAAACTTTTCCATTACTTTGAAAAAACTATATTCAACTTTAATAGCTGTAAGTCTAACAATTTTTCTAGTGTTCTTCGCAATGTCATCGCGTTCTTGTAACAAAAAAGACGCGGCTGACAAACCTTCGATGGAAGGCGACGAGACTGCCGAGAGCCTTTCAGTGGCCTCCCTCGAAGCCACTTTTAGAAAACATTTTCATTTTGCTGAGAAGAACGCAAACAAGAGATTTGATAATTTAGAGACTCAGCTGGGAACTATGCAAGCAACCCTGACTAAATATGCCGAGGAGATTAATATCCAGCGCACCATCACCTCCAAGCTACAAGAGCGATTAAAGAAAGCTGAGTCCACAGCTTCTCAACACAACAAATTGCTAGATCAGTTTGAGTCCAAATTGGCGGCCACTGAGGACAGAAGCAGAAGGGACAACCTGCAGCTGATCTACCTAAAGGAGGGAGAAGAAATGGGAAAAGCGGTAGCCTACCTGACCGCTAACATCCCCAAATGGTTCCCATCTCTTGCGGATAAGTCACTGGAGATCATGCGGGCTCATCGCATCGGACCTCCTCGACATTCTTCATCTGCTCCCAGAACCATGATCATTAAATTTCTTCGCTTTACAGACAGGGGTCGTATTCTCAAAGAAGCGAGAAAAACACCCGTGGAGGTCGTCGAACACACCATCCGATTTACCGCGGACTACAGCGACTACACCTCGAAGCGCAGACGACCCTGCTATCCAGTCATGAATCGAGCTCGGGGGTTGGGATGTGAAGCTTTCTTGCTTTACCCGACTGTTATCAAACCAATCCTCAGATCGGAGCAACATCTCTTCCATTAACTATCTGAAGCAGAGAAGTTCCTAACTACACTCGAGGACAGCCAGTCTGCTTGACTGGAGTGACTGGGGTAAGGCTCATAACATGAGCATGTTCAAGTCTAGTCTATTGTTTACTACTGTAGCTACAGGCTAGCTTTGTTTGCTTCCTGGTGGGATCGTTGTAGCCTACACTGAGGTGTTCACTGACTATTATGAACTATTAGCAACTCAGTGTAATGCCTGCCCAAAGGACTCTGAAATATGTCCCTGTAAGATATTACTTTTGTTTTGAATGTGTTAATTTATGATTATGGCAACCAATGTTGATTTAGCTGTAAAGTCATAGCTGTATTGTCATTGCCTGGTATCTGAGCTGATAGGTTGTTGGCTAATCAACAATATATATTTTTTTAAACAAATCCAACAGCTATGGTGTTGACGGGCAATACTTGTTCTAAACATATCTCAGACTCACATAGCTCTCGCCAGGTCTGCCCTCTCTCCCCTCTGTTATTTGTTTTATCCCTCGAACCTATGGCCCAGGCGATCCAGCAATTAGCTAACCATGATCCTATCATTGTTCATGATACTAAACACTATACAGCAGGGGTCACCAACCTTTTTGAAACTGAGAGCTACTTAAAGGGTACTGAGTAGTACAGAGGGCTACTTGTTTGATACAAACTTCCTGAATAACAAAGTTGCACAGATCACCTTTTAATAATAATGTATGTGAAGAGACTTAGATATTATTACTTCCTTTTATTACCCTGTTTAATACTTTATTAGACAACAACGCCCTTTTCTGGTGAAACTAAAGTTTTAAGGGATATTAACACATGATGATTGTGCCTTTCAAACCCAAACACCAAAATATTAATTACGTCAATGGGAATTATTCCTCACAATAATTATTAACAATGATTTCACACGGTAGGAAACACAGATGTATTTAAACACGCAACAGTATTTATTTTTTGTTAATCTGTTTCAACATTTGAAAGAGAGTTATCACATCTCTGATATTTTTGTAAATATCTTTCTTGACAGTTTTGTATGAATAAGCTAATTTGTAGCATTTTGTTCAAAATCACACGTTATATTTTTGTACAAATGATCACTTCTAACATTTTTTAGTCACAGGCTTTTTCTGTCCGTAGTGTGCTACCGGGTGGGTAGTTAGCATGGAAGTTTGGTGACACGTACTGAAGTGTCTCTCCACGTTGTGCCGCTTTGCCGTCGCCAAAGTCGCCCCGCAAATGAGACACACACATTTTTCTTTCACTGTCGTAAAAAAGAACTCTTCCTCCCAATCATTGTGAAAATAGTGTTTTATTTCGCTTTTCTGCCATGTTTTCTTTATTTTGGGGGTAAAAACCACATCTAGCTCCCCTTCCTTGTCTCAGCAATGGCTGTTTGTCTTGCGCACACATTATTCTTTGACTTCAGAAACAAACATTTTTGTTTTTAAAATTTTATATTATATATTGTCATTTTCAAATATTAATCTATATTAATGCAAGCGCTTTTGATTTAAAAAGAACAGCAACACAATTAAATAAAAATTTTATTTAGACAGATCTCCATGGTGATTAGTGCTATTTTTAGAACATGCCTCGCGGGCGACTCACGTGGTCCCTGCGGGCTACCAGGTGCCCGTTGGCTACCTCTGCTATACAGTATATCTCTGTTTGCAGATGATATATTGCTTTTTATTCAGAATATCCCTGAATATATTGTTAACAAATTTAGCCAGTTATCTGGATACAAAATGAATTGGGGAAAATCTGCGCTCTTACCTCTGAATGCCTCTATTAGACATAGACATTCGTCTACCTCTTCCAACTTCTCAGTGGTTCAGAGCCTTAAATATTTGGGTGTCTCCATCGACTCCTCCGGCAAAAGCACTGTATAAAATAATTTCAAGAAAGTGCTTGCAGAGGTAAAGACTGATCTAGAAAGATGGAGCTCCTCTTTCATTACATTCTTGTATTTCAATTATCAAAATGAATGTTCTCCCACATATCAACTCTTTCAGTTCTATGCTTCCTTTGGCACCTAGTGGCTATTAGAAGGAATTACACTCAACCCTCCATAGACCTAAATGTGTAGGTGGACTGGCACTCCCAAACTTTCCCTTTCATATGGTACTGACCAAACCGTCTAGTCTCTGCTATTTACGCTATCCTGGTGAAGGCTTCCTCAAAACCTCTATCCATCAACAGTGTGTGGAAGGAGGACCTGTCATCTTATGGCAGCAATTTGAATTGGCAACTAATCTGCCTTAATACTTTGCTATCCTCTAGAAATCCTAACTACCAAGTAATTCACTTTAGTTTTATTCATCATACATACTACACTGCTCGCACATTACATAAAATGAAATCCCTACCATCCCCTAACTGCAATCTATGTACTCTCAACACTGTGGGCACTTTCTTTCATATGGTATGTGTTCCATACTGTACCAGCGTAATTTACAGCTGAATCTAGGCTTACCCCCCAATTCTCATAGAGATCAGTTCAAATGCAGAGAGGTTATAGTATCGCTTGTAACAGTACCTGAAAATAAGATATCGAGAGTCTTTTGATGTTGATTGGTCACAGACTTCAGGAAGTAACAGCATGCAAAGGATATGCGACCAAATATAAAATATGATACTTTAAAAATATGTTAAAGCAAAATATTCAAATTTTCTTAGACACTGAATTTTGGGTTTCATTAGCTGTAAGCCATAATCATCAAAATTAAGAAATAAAGGCTTGAAATATTTCACTCTATGTGTAATGAATCTATATAATATATGAGTTTCACTTTCTGAAATGAGTGACAAAAAATATTAAACTTTTTCATGATATTCTAATTTTTTGAGCTGCACCTGTATATGTATATTGTTTATATTATTTTTGACTTCTGTACTACATTTTCATAACTTCTCTCCCCTGTTCAATCGATTGGATTACCACATCCTTGTATTATGTAAACACAAGGATTGTATATATATTTTTTTTTTCAATGAAATAACTGTACCCTCGGTCTCCCCAAACGAGACCTGAACCTCTTACACTGCCTATCCACCTCGCAGTTTAGCCTGCCCCTTCCTTTTGTAGACTTCCTAAGTTATTATTCAGCCAATCCTACAAAGAGGAGCAGCCACAATGAACAAAATACAAACAGTACCCAACATATCTCAAGCCAGGCGCTCGTGGCTGCATATGGTCGGAGCACACTCCGGGTCCCACCAGACTGCAGGCCACCACTCCATCGCGGGTGAACCAAACCTCAGGGAGGACTGTCGGTCATCCTTCACTGAGGGGGAATGCTCAGTCAACGTAATTGAATGAGTTAAACTATACGTTACAAATGGGTCCATTTAGTCCAAAACAGGTCAATAAACACTACGAAAATAGAATATATTCCCCTGAAATGATAATATCCTCGACATATGCTTGAAATTGTTCATCCGCACAAAGTTTCACCTTGTTACGTTAACGTTATGTCTATTCCAGTCTCAATTTTCAGGTCAAAATAGTTTCCAAGATTATCTACCTGGAAACAGAATAGGCTATAGCAAGTTCACAAGTTCTTAGTTTCCAGTTGCAAGAACCTCATCAATAAGGTTATCAACTCTCTTCCTAGCATTTTCCTATGTCACAGAAAACTCAACCTCACGGGGAGAGTCGAACATATGTCTTCGCCCATCATGGAATATGCGCATCTTTGCAGGAAACATCAGGACGAAGTCCAATTCACGGGAGCAGAGCTCTCGTTTCACTGTATCGTATTTCTTCCAGTTCTCCAGCACTTCCAATGAAAATGAGTGGGTTCCCTGCATCACCTTCCCCTTGGCTCGGGCCACTTTCATCATACGGGTCTTGTCCTTGAAGTTTAAAAACTTCATGATCAATGGTCTGGGTCTGGCAGCTGGCGATGTATTAGGCCTATGCTAACCTACTCGATGAGCTCATTCAATTGTCACTGGAGTTTAAATGTTTTCTGGGCCCAGCACCTCTGGTATCCACTTCTCCAAGAAAGATTCCGCGTCCTTGCCTTCAGCTTGTTCCGGGAGTCCAACAACACGGAGGTTGGATCTTCTGCTACGATTTTCGAGGTCGTCACACTTGTCGGTAAGTATTATAACCACCTTCTGCAATTTGCCCATCTTGTCTTCCATCACTGCCACAATGTCTTCTGTCTTGCCGATGCGATTCTCGGCTGTGTCCAGTCTCCCTGCGTATGAGCTTTTTAAATTTTGCGTATGGCAGTTAAAACCTCATAATGTCGAGTAGTGACTTCTGCTTTTAGGGAATTAATTGCTACTAGTATTTCCCGATAGTCGTTACTATGGCTAGCGTCTTCATTATTAGCATTAGCATCCCTGGTCACGTTAGTTCCGCCCATCTTGACTCTATGAGACTGCCTGGTTTCTAGTGGACTACATGGATTACAGGGATTCTCTGGACTGGGGAGTCTTGCCGCAAACCCTCAATGAGGCATCTATTACACTGTTGCTCAAACCTGGATAAGACGCCTCGGAGTGTGGGTCTTATCATCCGATCTCGCTGTAAAAATATTAGCCTCCTGATTGAATCCTATCATGAGATATATCATTTCTATGGACCAGACAGGTTTTATTGGGGAACGTCTCTCCTTCTCTAATATTCGCCGTTTCCTCAGTGTGGTGCACTCCTCCACGTCCCAGTTCCCAGAAGTGGTTATCTCTTGGATGCGGAGAAGGCATTTGACAGGGTGGAGTGGTAATATTTTTTTATTATAACTTTATTGCATGGATCACATCCATGAATGTATTATATTGCAAGGATCATACACATCCCCTAGGGCATCTGTGGGATGCGCTCTCAAAATTTCTCAATATCAAGGGGTACATGGCAGGGTTGTCCGTTGAGCCTTCTTCTTTTTGCCTTGGCAATAGAGCCCCTTTAAATCGCTCTCAAATTCACACCCACTATAAGTGGGGTACACAGATGGGGGCCAGAACACAAATTGTCTTTTTACACCGATGACTTGTTATGTGTCAAACCCAGTGCGGTGTGTCCCTGTCATTGTAGAATTACTGTAGATTCTGCTCATTTTCAGGTTATAAGTTAAACCTTGCTAACTTAAAAGTTTCCCCTTAAATGATTTAGGTCTCCAAATTCTTCAGAATGACCTACCTTTTTATGTATCAAGGGCTGAGTTTAAATATTTAGGAATGAACATTACCCATGACTTGGTAAACCTACATAAACCAAGTTTTGGAGCTCTGAGGGGTATACTACAAAGGAAGTTTAATATGCCCAGGGTTTCTTTGTGTTAGCTGGCTTCACAAAACCTAACCACCGCAATCTGGCTTAACCGATTGTAGGGGACACGCCTCTACCATCCTTATACAACTGATGGCATAGTTTTAGTATCATAAATCAGTCTCATAAAATTTTGTATACCATTCTCAAAAGATAATATACAAACTAAAATGGGCAACTTCAATTAAAATTACACATTAATAATTATCTTAACAAAATCAGAATATTATATACTCGGTTGATTTCGAATTAATATAAATGATTCAGCTAAGAAGTGAAGGCATTTGGGGGAATTCCTGTGATTAGCAGTGCTGACTCAATTCAACACAAGAGCAACATTAATACAGACACTCTTGCAAAGCACGATTTACATTACATTACATTACATTCATTTAGCAGACGCTTTTATCCAAAGCGACGTACAGTAAGTGCATACAGATTTACTACTATAATGTACAACAAACTATGTGTGAGTGCGTGTGCGTGTGTGCGCAAGCATGTGGTGGTTTTTCATGTTCTCCTGCTTGTGGGGGGTTGCCTCAGACACGTGTTCAGAGAGAACAAAGGAACTAACATGGAGGGATATTTTAAACTAGCTGGAGCTAGTTAATAATGGCACATAAACCGTACCAAACAAAGGATAAGGGATAACCGTAAGGTGTGTGTGTATCAAGATCAGCATGCAGTGTTATGACTAGTTAGTGTTTAAGATAGATCACATGCAAGATATTTTTTGTGCGTGATGTATATTAAAACTAACTAAGCGCGGTGGTTGGCTGAGAGCCATCCAAAAGAAAATGGTAACACAAAACTTTTACATCAACCATTGAATAGCACAGTTACTGTACATACATCCAGTCACGACATATTGTGGTTGCTAACTGATATGCTATGCCCAGTGTTACAGCCTTACTTAAGTAGAGTCCTTTTAATTGTTTCTTCCGTTGTCGGGATTGCAAATTCACAGGGTTGCGGTGGATAGGGGAGATCCGGCCGCCCCATTCTTTGGGTCCATTGAACTGGTTTCTCCGTCGGAGTTTCCAGGGTGCAGTTTGTAGGCTTAAATAATAAGGGAACCAGTCAATTTATTTCTCCCAAAATACGCAGCTTGATCCTTGTGCAGGCCCCTTGCAATGCTCTGCTACAGGATCAGTCGGTGCATGGCAGTGGTTCCTTTTTGACCACCGCTAGGTTACTTGCGATGCCTCTTGGCGTCTCGTCTCTGGTTTCCCTCAGCTAATAGCTGGGGGTAGATGAGCCCGCCTTGCTCAGTTGGGTCAGCCTCAAGGATGGCCGATGCTTCCTTGTGGAGCAAGGGCTCTTCCCCGGGCATGCCTGCTGCACGGGAGAGGGGAGACCAGCCAATGCAGTTGTGGCGAGTGGAGAAAACACCAACAAACTGGGGAGAGCGACAGGCAGTGTTGCCCTTTTAATAAACTTATTGCCAGCTGGGCATTTCAGCCGCAAAGTATCGTGTTAGTGCAGAAATCACAACTGGGACAATGTCCTATGTCACTTACAACGTGGAGGAAGGGTTTCCTGTGGACTGTGTGGAATTGTAGTTCTATTGACATTACACGGTACTACGAACGTGGTTATCAACTTGGTAAGTGGGCTTTGTTAATGAAGCTCTGTGAGCGTTCCCATAAAAGGGGCTGTGTCTGCAACAATGAGCCAATAGTGGTACAGCATGGGCTGTACTCGAGCAGCATAGGAAGACTGATACTGTAAGGGGTTGGGTTCGGAGGACCAGCGTTCTGAAAGTTCCGCAAAGGAGGAGAGGGGAGAAATACCTTTTGCTCTCGATCTGAGAGGGCATTAAACAGAGGTAAACAGAATAGACAATAAACAATAACAGCCCAGACAATAATGGGCGAAATAAATTCACCTCTCGCTCTCAGAATAAGAGAGGAAACTAAAGGAGGTGAACATAACAACATAACAGAAGATAAATTATATCGACCCAGGTAATGGGCGAAAAGACTCGAAGGCACGAGTTAGACAAAGACAAATAAACTAAAAGAGCTCTCGCTCTCAATAAAGAAACCAGGCAAAGAGAGGTAAACAGAAAAATGGTAAAGACAAAACTGTCTCTGCGAAACGAAAAGAGGAAAACCAAAACGTGGGAGTGCAGATAGAAAAAGAAAAAATCCTAAGAACTTTTAATTGCACGGAAGGCAAGTCCCACATTACTCCAAAACAAAATTTTGCAAAAATAATTATGTAGGCTAAATTTGTTACTTAATACCTTACCACTCGTAACAAATATGTCCATACTCTCAGTACATTGTCATACAGTTTATTTTGAATGTGACAACTGTACTACATTTTAGAGCTCCAAAATTTTTTACTTGATACAGCATGAAGCAGTTTCTGAAGCAATCGCACCAAAGTTTATTCATAAACTTGGGAAAAGACAACAGATTCGTAAGCTTCGTGATACAGAAAACCCAGGGTTGAAGCTTAAGTTTGCTCACTAACCCCTTAAACTCGCTTTGTAGTACACCTGTCTGGTTGACAAACTTAAAACTTATTTTCAGAAATGTCTTTGGTGGGCATGATTAATTCTGTCAAAATTAACATTTTACCCTGATTTTTGTACTTGTTTCAATGTCTTCCAATATTTCTCCCCAAGTCTTTTTAAATAAGCTTATATCTTCCTTTATTTGGGGAGGTAAAAGCCCTAAAAAAATTCCCCGCAAGGAATACATTCACAGACATAGGACTCAGGGTGGACTGGCTCTCCATAATTTTATGATAGACTGGTTTCAAACCGAGGCTAGATTATGTAGTTCATCATCCCTTCTGGCCCTGGTCACCACCAAGCTCCCATTATCTCCCTCACAATATACCAACAGCCCTATTTTTATTTCTATCCTTTAATTTAATTTCTATTTGGTCCCAGTTCCATGCACATTTTAAATTAAATTACTTTTCAATCAAAGGGCCTATATGTCTTAATCACCTTTTTGTGCCATCAAGACAATATTCTACTTTTTTTTGGCAGTGATTGGGTCTCAAACTATTTAGTGATCTATATATTGATAGAACCTTTGCTACATTTAATGATCTTTCCAGAAAATTCTAACTGCCTAGTTCAAGCTTATTTTGCGATTTTCTAATTTGCCAATTCATCCGAAGCTATTGCCCAGCTTTTCCTGACATGCCACCAAAATCTGGACTTGATTCCATCCTTGAGACTCCACTTGTTTTGAAAAACAAACTGGGAAAGAGAGCTTGGAGGAGGGGTAACAGATGAAGCATGGGAATGTGCATTGGATAAACAGGAGCACTTCTTGTGCTCACCTTGGAGTATTACAATTTAGTGTTCTTCATCGTATTCACTTAAGTAAATCTCAATTGTCAAAATTATCCCCCAATGTCGATGAGATATGTAACAGGTGTCACGGTGCCCCTGCCATAGTTACTCATATGTTCTGGTCTTGCCCCTAGTTGAATGGATATTGGTCCACTTTATTCAGAACACTTTCTGAGACTCTGGGTATAGACCAACAACCCAGTGTGCTTATCACAATTTTTTTGTGTTCCGGAAGGGGATCAACCAATGAGAAATAAACATAAGGATAACATTTCCTTTGTTTCCTTATTAGCTAGAAGGAGAATCCTTAATGCTTTTTCTAAAGTTAGAAAAGATAAAATATGCAATAAGAGGGTCATCAAGTAAATATTATTCTATCTGGGGCTCTACAATCTCTTACTTTGAAGGTGCTACAGAGAATTCATCCTCTGAGCTATAAAAGATTGTGGCAGCCACTTCTGCTTTGTGCTTTCTATCTTCAATCCTTGGCTTTATTACTAGGAAGATAAGAGTATCCTTACCATTGGAAGACCAGTTAATCTCATGTATTGGCCGCAGTTGTAGCCTACACCTTATATAGAATTTTGTACACCTGTTCAATATAATCAATATAAAAATATATATATACTTTTTGTTTTCTTATTTGTATCCTTCTTTCCTATGCCTATTTACTTTGTATGTCTTTATCTAATTCTTACATATATTATCATTATAACACTTATGTTTATATATCTATGAAATCTCCATAAGAATGTTCTAGAAACAATTTGCACGTCCATCTGTGTTAAAAGGTGACCAATCATCTCTTTCCTGCTCAAAATGTCAGGGCCAATACATACAATTAAATATAATTTCTAAACCATTTTTAAGACCTGGTAAACAAATTTAAATGAGAGGACGTGTCTGACTATAGTTTATTTTAATATCACGTCAGTCTCAACAGTACACAGGAGGGTTACCGCTCCCTGTAGAGTCATCGGATTTAATTATTTCCTTGTTGGGTTGCATCACATTTCCCCTGTGGTTAGGCAGTCTTTGTAGAAACAAATGTGCCAATATGCATAATATCTCCAGCAGTCTTGGTTGATTTGCATTATTCATTGAGAGTCAAGAGACCCCAGTGAGCAGGGCAACATATGTTTACCTGAGAGCTTCACTGTACTGCTTCCTTCAGCCTCCTGATGGGAACTCTATAATTGCCTCAGTTGTGCATATGTGTTTTCTGATTTTAAATGTAAGCATTACCAACAGACATAAAAATAGTTTTTCAGTGGTTATTGTGTATGTATGTACGTGCACTTGTTTACATATTAAATGAGCTTACAATAAGTCTGTAATTACTGACATCACAGCAGATTTTCTACCAATTATTACAATTCTATGAAAATGGCTCTCTTATGTATCGCATGTCTAAAATGCCTCCCCAAACACCCAGCATTGTTCACATATAGGTAGCTGTGTGAGAGAGTACATGTTTGTTTGTGTGTGTGTGTGTGTAACTGTTTTCTGTCTCTCCAGTCATGGAGGAACAAGTACAGGACCTGCGACTGCAGCTGGAGAAGCAGTGTGCATTGAATAAGGAACTGCAAATTCAAAATCAGGATCTGGGTGAGGCAGCTCCACACTGTCCTGCCTACCCACTCTTCATCTCCCAAAATAACTATTACAAAACAAAATATTAACATTTACTTTAAACAATCTTCATATAATGTAAATCATCCAAAAGATTCCCAATTCCACTTTAGCAGTGGTGTAACATGAACAAAGATATTTTGATAGATGTATATTGTGATTTATCTTTTCTGATTTACCACATCAGCACATTAAGTGGTTAGCATCTGCATTTAAAGCCACAGTACATCATAGTTTCATAATTTATTCATAACACAGCACCAAATATTACCTTTGTCAGTACCGATATCCACTCGTTATGCTCCCACCTCACTATTTAAAAAATCCACAAATGAGACTTGCATCACAATTCTGAATTTTGGCTGATATTAATGGAACTGTCGCTGCAGAACATATATTTAATCTAAGTAACATTATGCTCAAATTTGCTCTATTCTGCCAAATGTTTAATTGTGAAATTTGACATGATTAACTTAAAGTACTTTCTTTCCCCAGAGAAATGTTTGCAGGAGAAGGAACGGTTGCTCACAGAGCTACAGAGTCAGTTTGATCAACTGGGTAAGTGATATTATAAAGGTATGGATTATGGGTGTGGCATATGGGTGGTATACAGGGTTTTGTAACCATTGGTCCTTTTGTGCTATAGACTTGGCTTATTTTTTGTTTTCACCTTTAAAATCCGCAACCAAATCACACAAAAGAAACTATGATGTTGATATGATGAAACTATGTGATATGTGATAACTGTGTACTCAACTGTTAAGCATGGTTTTGGTTGCAACTTAAGTTGCAAAACCAATGTTAAACCCCAAATTTCGTCCGTCAACATCTTAGCTGTTGTAACACAAATTATCAAGCCACTTGGCAGATCAACTAATCTCATCAATATCTCAACATAAAACAAATAGGGGAATGTGTCCTGTATTTATTTAATTATTTTTTGAGCGCTTGCATCTTTTTCAATTTCTCCCTGCCAGCGCTTTTCTGCCAGAAGCAATACATTTGCAGTGAAGATAGGATGTGTAACGTTGTATGATGCATGGAACATTTTTGGTGTGACGGCAAAATGAGTCATTAAGAGTAAAAAAAAGTAGACACTCCCACCTCTGCATTTCTAGACACTGATTACGGGATACTTTATCCTGTCCAAATGAGTCATTAAAGCTGGAGTATGCAAGGTATTTTATTATAATTTTTTTAAATATCGGGGAACGGTATTTGGTTGGTAGCAATCATAAAAAATAAGTGTTGTGAGAGAAATTCTGTGTCTGAAATATAATATACTTGCATGCTTCCGCACTTGTTTACTTGTTAGTACACTTCCAAGTGCACTAAGAAGTATATGGTACTTATGCAAGAACGCAGAGCGCTTAAAAACCTTAAAAACGTTATAACTGTTTTGACAGAAAAAACAAGCAACACATCCGGTGCAGGTTAGACTGCAACTGACATCTGATATCTATGCTACAGCAGAAAAATAGCTTTATACACATTTGTGGTGAAGGGATGTTGGAATAGTTTTATTTGGAAAGTAAACAGAGGAAATGCTTAGCAGTATGTCGCCTATAGTAAAGTTAAGATTATGTAAAACGTGATGTTCGCAGCTAACGTTAGTAATCTCCAGTAACATAGTTAGCTAGCATGTACTTTTATGCCCTCCCCTACTGCATTTTATTAAACCATAGTTATAGCTAACATTATATTTTACATTTTAAAGTATGTGCTTTCTTGATGCTGCGGTAAAGATTTTAATTTTAAGTTGTAGCTTTGCTTTTATTGAGTGCAATAGCCTAAAATAGACTAGGCTACTGTTGCGACAGGGGTGCTAACGTTAATCCAGATTCGATTACATTTTATTTGTAACGTTATAACTGTTAACTTATCGTTTTTTACATAGACCATTGTTACAAATCAGTGTTACAGAGATCCCGGGCCTAAAAGGATTACTCTGTACCTTTTTTACTGTACCAAATGTCAACAACTGTGTTCCCAGCCACCTTGGTGGTGCGGTGGTCTAAGGCGGTTATGCCCCGAGGATCGAGGGTTTGATCCCCGGTCCTGCCAGATCTGAGAAATGCCTCGAGGGAGCAGCAATTGGCAGTGACTGTTTATTAAATAGTACGCTGCTATACTTTTTTTGGGTCCTCCCAAGTACATCAAGAGAACATACCTGAATTTGGGATGCACTTCATCACGTGACCACTTACTTCCACGCTTGATATACACACTAGATAGAACACAAGTGTGCAATTTGAGACACAGCCACTGTTATGACCCAGCTGATTTGACATTACCTTTTTCTGCTTTCATCACAATTCATTACTTATTTGTATCACATCTAGATTTTTCAGACTGTACTTACCACAAAATACATCACCATATTTGAACACTTTCACCTTCATTACCACTTTCACCATATTACCATCTTTCTATACCATTTCCAGCTATTGATACCACTGCGAAGAAACCACACCTACAATTTATTTAGGAATTGTTAATGTAGTTGATAAAGTTACTTAATTTGGTGGCTAATTCTTGGAAAAAGGAAATGTTTGCTAACGTCATGTGGTAGGTAGTTTACTTTGGCCAGCTAATGCTAGGTAGGCTATGTCGTTAGGTAGTTTAGGTAGGCTATAGGCATTATCTGGCCATCCTTGCCAGCTGTAGCCAGATAATGCCTGGTTCGGACTAACATTACACAAACTCCGTGTGATCTGCCTGTCGTCCTAGATACGGCAAGTTTTATGATGATTTAATAGCTAAATCTGACAGTGGGACAAACATATCTTGTATTTTGAGCATATTTTGCTGTTACCAGAGGGGAACTGTGGTATCAAAGTTGTTCCAAAAGGAAAATATCTGAACGTAAGAAAATCCATTGAACTTTGAAACCTCTGAACTGGAATATTGAACAAATAATTGCTTTACTTAGTAACCTTTTGGAATACCATGACATGAAGTTGCTTTGTCAAATACAATAAGTAGAATGTAGCTACAAAAATGCATTGTCTTTCAGACAATGGTAGCCACGATTTGGGTCTACTCTGGATGTTTTAGAAAATGTATAATTTAGCCGGATACCGGGGAACTAAGTCTGGGATAGAAGGTAATGTTCGCTTTGTCAGCAATGTAAAAAATAAAACATTTCACAATCGTTAGCTATTGCGAACCATCAGGCAGATACCCACTCTGCGTTCGGATCCAAAATGTATCCTTCCTTTCTGTCATCCCCTTCCCTTGCTTCAATGGGGGAATCCCTTCAAGTAGGGAAGGGAATGACAGGAAGAAAGAATACATTTCGTATCCAAACGCAGCCCCAGTGAGCAAAAGCCGGAATCTAGACATCTATAGAGGGGTGGAAATCTCAGATTGAGAGGCGTTTTCACTGGGTAGCTAACTTTAAACTTAGAATTTAGTAAAACCATCATATAGCGAGTTTGGTGACAAAATGGTATATGTTTCATTGTGTTATTGTTAAACTGCAACAACAGAAAAGATTCTGTTGTTTTACCTGGACTTTTGTAGCTGACATTTTCACTGTAATGTTATCTACCAGTCTGTAATCCTGAAATCATATGTAGAAAGTCTTTGGTAGAAACCTAGATGTGCTTTCACAAGGAGGTCTGGGAGCATTGGGGTGGGGGGGGGCATGTCTCTTTCTCAATGGGCAAGGCTAAGGGTTGTTATGATTTCTAACCATTTTGAAAACAAATGCGGCTGCTCAAAAAACTTACATACTCTAGCTTTACAGAGTATGTCCTGTGATAATAATTACTTCACAGACTGTAACGTTTGTGTTCCCACTCCGTCACATGTTTCCCTGTGTTTTCTGTGATTTCGGTTTTCTCTGTAGTTTCCTGCTATTTCCTTCTTTCAGTACAAATGATTACTAATTTACTATTACTTTTTATAAAACTTTCTAAGTATGATCATTTATAATTTTTACAGACTTTCTGCATATGGGCAGATTTAGCAACCTAACGTTATAACCCAAACATAAGCATGGCAAGCTGAGTTTTGTACTTATAGCCTTTGTCAGTGTTAAATGTCAAAAAAATCATGTAAAATCACCAAATTGTAAAAAATGGAAAAAATGTTCTAAACCATGATTGTAAAACAAGGCGCGAAAGGAAATGTGAGGAAATAGCAATATAGGCTGAAAAAGGAAAAAGCGGGAAAAATTATAAAAGTTAAAAAATTCCTTAATTGAAAGGGAATATTTTTGCATAATACACGGGATTAAATACAAACAACTAGCACGTCACAACCTTAAGATTACAATTTTAGATCTACAAATTTTTCCAGTTTGTTTACACTACCTCTTCTTTGTGTACGTTCTACATCTTTTTACACCAAATCCAGCCCTGTGTATACAGTAAACAATACCGTACTTATCTGACTCGATTTTTATATTAAACGACACCTCTGTAATATTTTTATTTGATGTTTTTTATATTAATAGACTTGTTAAAAGATCTCTTACTTGTGTTTAAATGTACCTTTGCACTGTA
This sequence comes from Ilyophis sp. 1 JC-2022, assembly GCA_022702515.1. Lineage (NCBI taxonomy): Eukaryota > Metazoa > Chordata > Actinopteri > Anguilliformes > Synaphobranchidae > Ilyophis > Ilyophis sp. 1 JC-2022. The sequence continues at coordinate 107,817,768 of CM040395.1, forward strand.
CTTACATTCTGCAACTGGATGCGCAACTCACAAGCTGACAGATATCTGCGGTTATCTATCTCATGTCACTATCTAGAGGATTGAAGAAATAGACTATGGAGGAAGAGAGGGAGGGACGGACGAAGAACATTACGAGGAACTATGACCGACCGATTAAGAACATTGAAGGAACATCGTTCTTTAGGTGAGTTACAAAAGGCGGCAATACATTAAGAGGTATTATACTTTTACACATAGTAGCTTAATAGTCATTAATAGGAAACCCCAGATGGGGTGAAAAATCAGAGCTGAGATTATTAATCAAAAGATTAGCAAAACAGAGAAAATTCAATTTTCAATCAATTTTAACTAATTTATTTATTTATTAATTTAATCACGTAAATCATCAATACAAATCATCAAACAGGTATACAATTAAAAAACATCCAAATACAAATACAGTACAGAACAAATTCAAGTCACATAACTGTACAAATCGCTACACACAGGTGACCTGAGTAGATGTGTGGGAAAGACTGATTATACAGCTGATGAATGATTTTGTATTCTTTCCTAAAAATGTGTGCAAACTCAGTGTGTTTGATCTGGCTCAAGACGGTGTTTTAAAACATAAAACTGGTCAGGCGTTTCCCCCTTGGGGTGGGTTTCACAGATGGTTCTTTAAGTGTAGTTTAACATTTAACAAATGCAGAAAATTACGGCAGCTTATATGATTCCATCCATATATCCATATTGCACATCCCATTGCACACACCAGACCATTGACACACATCGAGACATCAAAATGATATCAAAAATGAATATATCAGTCTGTTGTGTTCTAAATCTTGAAAAATCTCCATCTCTATTTAGTTTTTGAATTTGATATTAAGCCAATGATGTCCCCACAAATGTGTTGAATATTACATTTTACAGTTAACTAGTTAATGTAGGTTTGTGATGTTAATATGTTTACTAATGTAATTACTAATGTAACACTCAAAAAAAAACAAAATACTAATCTCTTCTCTATGGAAAGAGTGTATAATGTAGTTTTCAGTGCCCCAGAGTTCCAGTGTTGTATGTGTTACAATGTAGCAAAAAAGTATTCCATTTGTATGTTTTTAAGCTTTTGGAGGGAAAAAGCAAATGTGTTGTTGTTGTGTGTGTGTGGTGAAAAATATGTTTTAGAGATTTAGATTAGACCTGCCCTGATAACTCCATGTGGGGGGGGGCTGGTATGTGTGTTGTGCTGTCTCCACGACACAGTCAAGCGTTTCCTCACAAAACCCATGACACTGGAGACATTCTTTTGACCATAAACTCACAAGCCGCATGGTCCCAGCAGACTTTTTTTACGAATGCAAAGTTCTGGGCATCATCCTCCAGAGAGACGTCACAGGCTTCCCCCCATGGTATCATGTTCAGCTGCTCTGAGATTTCTCAATTCCAGTCTTACATCAGTGCACACTCTGGGAGTAAGGTTAACATTAGCTGAGCAAGCACGTTTCTTAGTGCAAAATGTAAAAACAAAACCTTCATTATCCCTATCCACGGTGGCCTCCTAGTGGTAGTCGTCGACGTCTGAATTATGCGTATTATGTAGGCTATATACTGTATGTGACGATTCTGATAACTATTTATTCCGTGGCAAATTTCTGAATGGTACAGTCTCTTCTTCAATTCGAGCTTTAAGCCATGGATGTGCAGTGAGTACTTTTTGAGATATTGACACTTTAATGAGATGAGTATAATCTCATCTAGTGGGCCAAAGCTAATTGGATTAAAGCTAAATAGAATTTTGTACAGATTAGTTATCAAATTCGAAAAATGCACGAAATAAAATTTAACTACAATATACAGTCAAGCCGGAAAGTCTGCCCACCCCTTTCACCTTCTCCACGTTTTATTACATTACAGACATATTCTACAATAAATTGAGTTCATTTTTTGTCTAATTTTTTGGATCCCTTTAAGGGTTGTTTTTCCTGACTTTTTTCCCCATAGGAAAATAGGAGTTCTATAGGAAAATGAGTCAGGAGAAATAACCCTTGCAGTGATCCATCCACATCTACTCCATATCTGGCAACAGGGTGATGGTTTGGGGCTCGTTCGATAGCTCAGACCCTTGATGACTTACAGCCATTTAGCCAGCCATGTGTTCCATACTGTACCAGTGTAATTTACAGCTGAATCTAGTCTCACCCCCCAATTCCCATAGAGATCCATTCAAATGCAGAGAGCTTATAGTATCGCTTGTAACAGTACCTGGAAATAAGATATCGAGAGTCTTTTGATGTTGATGGGTCACAGACTTCAGGAAGTAACAGCATGCAAAGGATATGCGACCAAATATTAAATATGATACTTAAAAAATATGTTCAAGCAAAGGGTATGAATACTTATGTAAATGAAAGATTTCAGTTTTCGATTTTTAATACATTTGCAAATATTTCTAAAAACATGTTTTCACATGGGCTGTTTTCTGAGCTATTTTGTGTAGAATTTTGAGACAAAAAATGAACTCAATCTATTGTAGAATATGTCTGTAATGTAATAATACGTGGAGAAGGTGAAAGGGGTGTTCAGACTTTCCTGCTTGACTATCTGTTGTTATTTTTCATGATTCAATCGGTTTTATTTATAATGTAATAGAGTTAAGAAATTTGTAGTGTTATATTTTCTATGCTATTTGGCCTTATTCTGGTCGATTAGGGTTCTCTCGGCAGATTGATTGAACTTTCAAGCGGTGTATATATAGTGAGCACCATCATTGGACAGTGACACATTTTTTGTCATTTTGGTTCTGTACTTTAGCACTTTCAGTTTGATACAATGACAATGGGGTTGAAATACAGACTGTCAGCTTTAATTTGAGGGTATATTCATCCATAGCGAATTAGCCGTTTAGAAATTATAGAACCTTTCGTACATAGTCCCCCCCATTTTCGGGCATCAAAAATATTGGACAGTTTAACATAATGCAGAAAAAAGTAATCATTTGTAATATTTGGTTGCATATCCTTTGCTTGCCATGACAACAATATCAAAATACTCTTGATATCTTATTTCCTGGTACTCTTACAAGCAATACTATAACTTCTCTGCATTTTAATGGATCTCTATGGGAATTCTTGGGTGGGACTAGATTTAGCTGTAAATTATGCTGCAACAGCATTGGCGAAATAGCTCGAAGTCATCAAGGGTCTGAGGTATCAAACAAGCCTCAAACAATAACTCTGCTGCCAGATATGCAGTAGATATGAATCTAGATATTTAATCAGGAAGTCATGGCATGCAAAGGCATTATTACTTTATTCTACATTATGTTAAACTGTCCAATATTTTTTGATGCCCGAAAATGGGGAGGGGGGCTATGTACAAAAGGCTATAGAATTTCTAAACGGTTCATCCAATATGGAAATACCCTCAAATTAAAGCTGACAGTCTACACTTCAACATCATCGTCGTTGTCACTGTCCAATGAATTATGGTGCTCACTGTAGCTATACATTTTCTAGTGATTGTGTAATCTTCAGTTATGTTTATTCAACGTTCAAGTGGATGTGTAACAATAGTGATGATGATACTTTTAAGAAATAGACACCTTCCAGAGAGAAAACCCCGGGAATTATTAACAAAAAACTATGTTTTAAGTGTGAAGCTTGGCTTGGTCAAAAGCCGCAAAAGACAGGAAATTCATATGAGCACCACCAAGCCAAACTCCAGCTCTCTACACTATCTGGAATTTCCAGTACTCCGTTTTTTATATCTGACTGCTATACTCTGTAGCTATGTTGGTCTACTGTATTTCAAACAACATCACTGGGCAGATCAAACCTTCTCTCAAAGAGCCTAATTCATACTCTTCAACATAGTTAGTGGCCTATGATTGCTGTATTAGGCTATAGAGATCCGATTAGAGTAGGTTTATACATAGGCTATAGATCTATAATGGACATTTGTACATTAAAGGCAGCGCACTAGTATATATATTTCTGTACGGGATGCTGATTATTTTACACAGAAGACTGTGTACACACTTGAAAAATAAATTTCACTTGCTGCTGGAGTGCATAAATACAGCGGTATTTAGACTTATACCATCATAGATTCTACTCTTAACTTGTTGATTAGAAATGGAATCATCCATACAAGGAGTAGCCTATACTGGACGTGTGGCCTAGGCGTATACCATCACCCATGAAAATCACTTATGTACACCTAAGTAGTATGAAATATATAAAAACATATACACTGTTGACATACAGAGAAGTAGTAGATAAGATTTCAGTCATAGCATAACATGTAGGCCTAATTGTTCAAAGGGTAGAAATAAAAACAATAAGTGAAAATATACATTGAATCGCCTAATGCAATCACAGCATACAATTATACGTCTACTCGTATAGCTTTAGAAAACTTCTAAAAAGGATTTGAAATGTAAACGGACTGAAAGATTTAGATCCACCTTTCAAAAGCTACCTACCAAAATCATCACATGTTAGCTAACAATATGATATGAGGCATAAGAGGAATAGAGAAATAGCCAACACAAAACTGCAGTATGGAAATACAAAGCCTTTTTGTACAGGTCACTATCATGAGTGGCAGCCCATACTCTAAGAGTATGAATTAGGCTTTGAATAAGGTTTGAACCAATCTGCCCAGTGATGAGTACATGTTGTTTGAGTAGACCAACATAGCTACAGAACTGTATAGCAGTCAGATATAGTGTAGAGAGCTGAAGTTTGGCTTGGTGGTGCTCATTTGAATTTCCTGTCTTTTGCGGCTTTTGACCAAGCCAAACTTCACACTTAAAGTGTAGTTTTTTGTTGTTTATTAATATATAGTGTTGATTAAGTGCTCACACAGCAAAAATATTGGTGTACATTTGAAACCGTGGTCTCATATAAACACTCTAGGATGTTAAATGTACATCATATGGTGTTAAAGTTACACCAACAGTGTTAGATTTACACCAACTGTTTTGCTGTGCAGTAATAAAGCACAACCTGTGGCTCTCCAGGAGCAGGGTCACAGACCCCAAGTGTAGTACATCCCTGACACTGCGGACAACATCCTGCTGCTCTCCCCCAACACTTAAAACTCCAGCCAAATTATTCAATATGTTGGTCCTCACATTACAAACAATTTATTTCTTATTTCTGAGGTGTTACATTTTATACTTTAGTCAACAACACAGAAAATGTACAGAACCCAGGTATAATGACTCCCCGTCCAAATAAAAAAATTCAGAAAATATAGTGGCTGCAGTTCAGATGAAACTAAAGCAAGGCTCCAATCCTTCAGTTACTGTGATTATATCCTAATTAATATAAAATAATATAATTGTTGCCTTTACACAGTATTCTCCCATTCAAAAGACAGCTACACTTAAATCATAAGAAATACAATTCACCAGAACATATCAAATTATAATTTTATTTTTTTAAAGGGTTTCCCCTTTATTTGAGATCTTCAGCATGAGGGCTCGATTGCTCATGATGGTTAATCAGATACCCCCATGCAAGTATCAGTTGGAACGCAGGGTTTTTGACACCTGTGGTCCACTCTCCTGTACCTATCCCAGACCACCCTCCTGAGCGGAGCAGTAATGAAAGTGAGCCAGAAGTGAGGAAGAGCCGGGCGGCAGTCATCGCACCAGAGCCTCTACCCGAAGACCTAGAGATCACAGAGGCACAGGTCAAGAAGACCATCAGGTAACAAAAGTCACAGCCAGGGCTTCACATACATGTAGAAACAATGACATGACCCCACTATTATGGATATCTGGGCACCACATTATATAAAAATATGAAGCTCAGAAGAAACTCCTGAAAATGTACATAATAGGGCAACTGAATTGGTTCCTGGTATGAAAGGTTATGTGTCATGGGTTTGGGGGCCTGCTGGGATGGTTTTAGGCTGGCTGATAATCACACTTGCTACACTTAGCCACTGGAGGGCACTTGTCAGTTTTTTTCCGCCTCTAGGACCCATTTACTCTTAATTGGTCCCAGCCAAGCACGCCTGCAGTTGTATGGCAGTACGCACTGTGCATACCATAAGCGCTTGGCCTTTTGTATTTTTTAAATTAATTTTTTAGGCAGTATACATAAATATGTATATAAATACATTTACATAAATAAGTATACATAAATACATTTAGTTTCATACCTTTACAGTTTCATAGTTACTATGTAGTTACAGTTCTGTACTCCAATTTCATAATCAGTATTGGGTGTATACATTGTATATAACTAGCCAACAAAATTCATATCCGCGAAGCCCTTCTAAATTCTTCCCCATTCCCACTCCCCCACCCACCCCCCATGGCGACCAGACCCGCCCCCAGAGATCTCTATTAGAAAGAAACGTTTGTTTTTTTAACAAACGGAAATTATACATGTGAAATATGATGTGAAATTTACACTTAAAACCTGTATATACATTCACACATATGTAGTATAGTTACAGATATGCTTTGGCTCAGAGTTATAGTCATGATTGTAGAGTATCAGACAAAGGCTTTCATATGACAATCTGTGAGTCTCTTTCGTACATTCACACTTTATTAATGTTGACGGATGTAAAACAACCACAAAACAAACATAATGGCCCTGTCACACTATTGCGTATGAGAGAAACGTATGAGTTGCGTATGTAAATTCATAAAATAATTTTCATACGCACAAAAAGCCCTTGAAAATACAGAATTGTTCGGATACTTACCGTATTGAACCTATGAGTAGCGTATGAGTAGCGGATCGCCAGCATATGGCCAGCGTAATCTGCGTATGGCTAGCGTATGAGTAGCGTATGAACTGCGTCCAGCGTACCGCTATCACGTGACAAAGTGCCTATATAACCGGCGACCTTTCCACATTCTCGGTTCTCAGGAAGGGGAACGCAACACACCACCACTACCAGGAAAGAAGTATTGACTCTTTAATGACTGTAGGCTATTACTCAGAGGGTATGCAACATGGTTGAAAAGGACATGATGGCAATAAGCACCGTTGACGGTGAGGGATTTCGAGAGCTAATCTTTGATTGAGGAATATAACATGCATTTTGTATTCTGTCTATCATAAGCTATATTTAGCTTTTATGTTATCAATTAATCTACGATTGTTTGTTAAGGTTAACAACTCGATTAAGGAAATTCCTTAAAATTTGCATCCCTACTATGTACCATTATTACCATGTGCCATTATTAATGATCAGTTGATCATATTAATAAACGTTTTTTAAACTTACTTCTGGTGTTTTTCATACTTTTATAACACATCAAATGATATGTAATTTATAAGTACCCCTGACCCCTGCCCCCTAGAATAATAAACTGCACTTTACACTTGACTTTTTAAACTATACAATTGTTCTAAATCATCCTGTCTTGCCATGGAACTGCACCTGCACCTGAGTTGGCCCAGTGCTTCAGGAGGTTCCTCTGCTTCTTTCAATCGTCAGGCATACGCCAAGATGTCTATATACGTTGCAGATACGTCAGACATACGTTAGAAGTACGTTACTCATGCGCTATCAATGCGCTATCAATACGCTAGCTGTACGGTACACCGTCATGTCAGCGTATGTCAGTGTATGACCAGCCTACTCGATTTATGAGTAACGTACCTCTAGCGTAATTCTAGCGTATTCAGCGTATGCCTAGCGTATGCTTAGCATATAAACCATACGTCCGAAAACGCACAAAATTTTTAAGCATGCTTAAAAAACTTTTTGTGCCTCGCCGTATGCCAGCGTATGCCACCGTATGCGACCGTGCTTTAAACGTATACAACCTATGCCTAACGTACCCCTAGCGTATGTCAGCGTATATCAGCGTATGAGTGATATTTTTCATACGCTGGCATACGCTAGTACGACACGCAATAGTGTGACAGGGCCATAACCAAAAACTAACATCCAGTTGTTACTTATAGTGATTCAACAACATTTAGTGTCTCTGTCCATGATGAAATGGTTTTTCCATTAGCTCCATCCATTTTGGCTACAGAAAGCTCCATATTAATTACCTCAAGGTAAGTATTAATCCGCTGTGAAATTGTAACCACATGTGGTGGTTGCCAGCGGAGGGCCAACATCTTTTTTGCAGCAGTCAGGCCAGCTAACATTATGCGTCCCTTTGCGTAAGTCAACGCTACGGTTGACATATCATTATGAAGTAAAATAATCGGAGAACAAGGTATATCAAAATTTAGTATCTTTGACAACATAAACCAAACTTGTCTCCAAAAGTGGGCTACATCTCTGCAGTCCCAAAACATGTGCATAAATGAACCAGCCTGATTGTCTGGGCAGAGATCACAATTTGGAGAATAATTAAATACACCCCGTTTTCTGGGTGTAAGATCGGTTCTATGAATGAAATTGAAGTGTGTTTGCTGATAATTTGGGTTTTTAGATGAATCAACAATAGTTTCCTAAACTAGCAAAAGGGCAGTTGGACACGCCCTAAATGCACTTGTGCATGTGCTGAGATCGTCAAGATAGAGCCCTATAACTGTTATCTGTTGCACATTCTTCCTAGTGGTTTGGTATAGTTAGAGTCATGGATAGGCAGTACATACATTTAAAATATATTTCCTGTGCAACATATACCTTTACCATTTTGATTGTCATTTAAAGATACATTTTCTGAGAGGCATTTCGTATCAAAAGTAAAAACAAGACTAGGCAAGCCTAGCTCAGCCCGGAAGCTTGTATGCAGCCAGTGGGGAACATTAGACAAGGCACGGCGGGTATTGTTATGTATGGAAGCATATCCGCACCAAAATTGAAATTTAAATGAAAATGCAAATTGCATTTCATTTACATTCGATGTGCGCAAAAACCATGACATAATTCAAATAAAAATGCAAAAGGCCACTTTGCGTTTTCATTTTCAAGTTAATGGAGGCTGACAATTTGAAAATGTTAACGCAAATCCATTTCACATTTAATGTCTCACCCTCTACGACACAACCCTGCCATAATATAAATTAAAATGAAAAACCACATTTGCATTAGCAGTTTCTTATTGTAATCACATGATCCATGACAAAAAGGAAATGATAATTAAATTTGCCATTTAAAATATCGTTTTCATGCTTTTGCGGCACGAGAATGACATAATTCAAATGCAATGGCATTGTACCCGTTTACATTATAATTTCCACGTGGTCTCGCAAAAACCCGGCCAAAACTCCGAACTGAAATTGCAAAATGTCAAAGCTGCCCATCAAGGCGAAGCCTCGAGGAAAGGGGTGTTACAGGGGACCGTTCAAACAACTGAACTTATGGTTCAACTTCAATGGTCGTTTGTAAATGATTTTGGTCGTCAGGCAGTTACCACAACTTAGCCTACCAGGCTAGATAGCGACATTTCCTAGGTCTCTGTGTTTGGGAATTATAGGCTAAATGCTAAAAACTACAAAAGAAAGGAGGTAGCCTAAACGTTACGATGAGCCTAGCCAGCCCGTTGTTAACTAACTTAACCTTAACAGCAGGGGGGACTTGCCATAAGAGGCAATAGATTTCCATTCACCGGTTTGCCTTAGACAGAGCTGTGTGATAAACTAACCTAGGACTATTGCTTAGCCTATATTCCATGCCACTAAAATAAAATAAGCAGGCCATCAGTAAAATAAGTGCTTATGTCTCTAATTTTGTACAAGTGGTAGACCTATTTAAATTAAAATGATTCTGTAGCTTAAAAGTATGTTCTTAAAAGACTGAGCATAATGTCACCCTGCCAAAATAGCTACTGACATGGAATATATATATATATATATATATATATGGCAAGCCAAACAGGAAATATATATTGAACATTGATATATATGGAATGAACATTGATATATATGGAATGAACATTGATATATATGGAATGAACATTTATATATATGGAATGAACATTTATATATATGGAATGAACATTTATATATATGGAATGAACATTTATATATATGGAATGAACATTGATATATATGGAATGAACATTGATATATATGGAATGAACATTTATATATATGGAATGAACATTTATATATATGGAATGAACATTGATATATATGGAATGAACATTTATATATATGGAATGAACATTGATATATATGGAATGAACATTTATATATATGGAATGAACTTTGATATATATGGAATGAGCATTTATATATATGGAATGAACATTGATATATATGGAATGAACTTTGATATATATGGAATGAACTTTGATATATATACAATGACCTTCGATATATATAGAATGAACATTAATATATATGGAATGAACTTTGACATCTATGCAATGAATCAGATCAGGCATCAGATCAGCGCATCTCATTTGGTTTTTATTGAGACAGTCAGTGCTGTTTACAAAATTAAGCTTGTGACTTTGGCTGGAGGGCTGAGGGGACCAACCATATCAATGTTCATTCCATATATATAAATGTTCATTCCATATATATAAATGTTCATTCCATATATATCAATGTTCATTCCATATATATCAATGTTCATTCCATATATATCAATGTTCATTCAATATTCAAAACTTCATTCAATATAATTAACTGTGTTTCCTGTTCCTGTTCACAATAACTTCCGTTTCCTGTTATTGCTAGTTGAATTAGCAAACGGCAATAGATTTTTAGAAGCAAAGCAATGGCTGCTGAAGTCCGAGGGTCAGGTTACCTTGGAAGACCAGGAAACACATTTACCCATTTAGAAATTAAGCTGTTGGTGGCAATAAAGTCTTTATCTTTTAATATGAACGGATCAGAAAAGAAGGAAGTTGGTGAATATGGCCTGACAGCGATGACCACGTCGAAGCATGAAACAATCAAGCTCAAGCTAGTTAACATTAGTGCTACATTTTAACATTAGTGCTAAATTAAACACTCAAATGTGTACACGCTTACATTCAGTGCAGGAGATCATGATAGCTAAATACTAAGGTCAGGGTCGAAACACACCTCACGGAAATACAAGAACGTGGACGCTTCGAGCTACGCAAATCGTTTTTTTCTTCCTCCACTGACATTTGTGAAAGGCAAAACCGAGCGTTGCAGCGAAAGATGCTATAGCAGGCTACAACAGTAAACTACTTTCTTGTTCGATCTGTGCTTTCCTCTGGTTTGTCTTTCTCAAATGTCAGTGGAAAAGTAAAAACGGTTTGCGTAGCTCGAAGCGTCCAGGTTCGCGTATTTCCGTGATCTCCTGCACTGACTGAAATAAGCGTGTACACATTTGAGTGTTTAATTTAGCACTAATGTTAACTAGCTTGAGCTTGATTGTTTCATGCTTCTACGTGGTCATCGCTGTCAGGCCATATTCACCAACTTCCTTCTTTTCTGATCCGTTCATATTAAAAGATAAATACTTTATTGCCACCAACAGCTTAATTTCTAAATGGGTAAATTGACGTGTTGCCTGGTCTCCCAAGGTAACCTTACCCTCGGACTTCAGCAGCCATTGCTTTGCTGAAGTTATTGACCTCAAAATTCAGATAATAATATAATGTTCAGTCCCAAATCAATTAAAAATCAGTTGAATTACATGGATTATGTCTCAATAAAAACCAAATGAGATGCGCTGATCTGATGCCTGATCTGATTCATTGCATAGATGTCAAAGTTCATTCCATATATATTAATGTTCATTCTATATATATCGAAGGTCATTGTATATCAAAGTTCATTCCATATATATCAATGTTCATTCCATATATATCAATGTTCATTCCATATATATAAATGTTCATTCCATATATATAAATGTTCATTCCATATATATCAATGTTCATTCCATATATATCAATGTTCATTCCATATATATAAATGTTCATTCCATATATATAAATGTTCATTCCATATATATAAATGTTCATTCCATATATATCAATGTTCATTCCATATATATAAATGTTCATTCCATATATATCAATGTTCAATATATATTTCCTGTTTGGCTTGCCATATATATATATATATATATATATATATATATATATATATATATATATATATACACTACTGGTCAAAAGTTTGAGAACACCTGCTCAAACCAGTTTTTTCATGATTAAAAATGCTTTAAACTGTATAAACTTGTCTATACACATTTAATATTTCATTATATGATATGTGTCCTTATATAAGCAGATAATCATAAGTGAATTGCATTCAAAAGTTTAATTTTTTAATGAAAATGGATTTTGTTAGTACATTGGGAGGGGTGGGAAGGGGCATTGTTTTGTTATTTAAATAAATTTGTACATACTGGTGTTCATGATGATGTCTCTCTTAACAGGTGCTCCAGGGCCTGTGGAATTCTTCATATTTGAAAAAAATTAAATAAAGACCACCCATCATATTTAAAAATGGGGTCTAATCCCCCATCTGTTTCACCCTTCTTAATTCTATTGGAAATGCATGGTACTGCATGTGGTGAAACTTATGTAGGAATAAACTCAATTTCTCTTTAAATATGGCAGGTGGTCTTTATTTTTTCTAAATATGAAAAATTCTAGAGGTCCTGGAGCACCTGATAAGATAGATATCATCATTAACACCAGTATGTACCAATTTATTAAAATAACAAAACAATGCCCCCTCCACCCCTCCCAATGTACTTACAAAACTTTTGCATGCAATTCACTTATAATATCTGCTTATATAAGGACACATATCATATAATTAAATATTAAATGTGTATAGACAAGTTTATACAGTTCAAAGTATTTTTAATAATGAAAAAACTGGTTTGAGCAGGTGTTCTCAAACTTTTGACCAGTAGTGTGTGTATATATATATATATATATATATACTGTATATATCTATTAAGCTGTATTCGCACACCCTCTAAAAAAAACAGTTTTTATGTTCTCTCAATAACCACATAGCCTATTTAATTTGAACAAATTAAAATGTTGTGCAGGCTAGGCTACAACCATGACCAGTAAATGTCTAGGGCTACAACAGGAAAATAAGCGACATAGAGGCTAACCACCTCATCTTACAGCATTGAAATCTGGAAAGCTCCAAATCAAACCAAATCAAATCAATATTTATTTATATAGCGCATTTCACAACTAGTTGTCACAATGCACTTCACAGAAAAAACCCAGCCTAAACCCCCACAAGAGCAAGCCAGAGGCAACAGTGGCAAGAAAAAACTCCCTGAGGTAACTAGGAAGAAACCTTGGGAGGAACCAGACTCAAGGGGGAAACCCATCCTCCTCTGGTCAGCTCAGGGTCTATATCTTAATGACCAACATGGTCAAAACTGCCAAAGTCCATGATAATAGAATTTGCAGCAGCTAGATGACAGTCCAGATGTGGCGGCAATGATGGTGGGGAACCGGGTGCCGATGGCGGAAAGAGCAGCTGGCATCGGTGGTGAGGAGGGAGGGACAAGTGGTGACAGACAGGAAGCTGGACAGCAACTCTCAAGATGCGGGGCATAAGCCCCGCCGGCAGAATGTAGAAAAAGAGAGAGAGAGAACAGTTAGGGAAGTTGTAATAGAGCAGCAGGAACAGCAGGGGGGGGTGGGGGGGACAAGTACAAGTACCCCTGCCAGGAGTAAGTTATTTCTGCATAACTATGAAGACAGAGTTTGAGAACCCATTCAGTCATGAGAGGGTAAACAATCCTACCCACCTATCAAGAGCCAGCCCAGGAAGATGGGGTCACAGCTGTTGATAGGTGACAGTAAAGAAAGGATGCCACTCCACATTACTCTACGGCTAAAGGCTTCTCTGGTCCCGTCTCCGGACTACAACTCGTTATAAGCCTGATCATAAAGGTGCGTTTTTTAATCTAGACTTAAATATTGAGACTGTGTCTGATTCCTTTATAAATTTTGGCAGGGTGTTCCACAGTAGCGCTATGTAGGAGAAAGCTCTACCACCCGTCAAGTTCTTAGATATTCTAGGGACTACTAAGAAGCCTGCATCTTGGGAACAAAGGGATCTTTTTGGCTTATATGGTAAAAGCAGATTACATACAGTATATACACTTGCGCAAGTCCATTTAAAGCTTTAAAGGTCAGAAGCAAAACCTTAAAATCTATCCTATACTTAATTGGTAGCCAATGAAGTGATGCTAGTACTGGGGTAATATGCTCATATTTCTTAGTTCTACTTAAAATGCGAGCGGCTGCATTCTGCACAAATTGAAGATTATTTAGCAAGGATTTAGGGAAGCCAGATAGCAGAGCATTACAGTAATCTAGCCTAGACGTAAGAAAAGCATGGATCAATTTCTCTGCTTCCCCTTCTGATAGGAAATGCCTAATTTTAGCTATGTTCCTTAACTGAAAGAAAGCTACTCTAGATATGTTTTTTATGTGCGCACTAAAGGTTAAATCTGGGTCTATAGTAACACCTAGGTCTTTCACAGCTGAATTTATAACAACTAAACAACTATCAAAATTTAAAGTAGAAAGCAAATTTTCCCTTTGTTTTTTTGGACCTAAAACCAGCATTTCGGTCTTCTCTGAGTTTAGGAGCAGAACATTGGAGAGCATCCAAGCTTTAATATCTGCAATACAAGACTCTAATCGAGAAAGTGGTAGTGCCTCGCCGGGTTTCGCGAAAATGTATATCCGCATCGTCCGCATAGCAGTGAAAATTTACCCCATGTGCCCGAATAATATCACCAAGGGGTAGCATATATAATGAAAAGAGTACTGGACCTAGCACTGATCCTTGTGGAATACCATATTTCATTGCTCAGTAACTGGACAGTAACTGTTTCCTATTGTATAAGTATGATCTGAACCATGCAAGTGCTTGACCATTGAGTCCAACATAGCCCTGGAGTCTGTTCAGTAGAATCTCATGATCTATTGTCTCAAAAGCTGCACTTAGGTCAAGGAGTACAAGAACGGACACACTTTCTGCTTTACGCAATACTGACAGGAGAAAAGTAATGATAGAACGAAGACGAAGTTTGGCACGTTTAGTGGTAAGGCAGAGTAAACTAAATCTACTAATCTATGAGGGTGAGTTAGGCTTTCTTCTATAGGTTTCCATGACTCTGGTACATATCCTGCTACTAAGGATGTGTTAATGATTTTTAACATATGCTGGCCTAGTACAGGAAAAAGTTCTTTAGCCAATTTTGTAGGGATTGGTTTGAGTAGACAGGTAGTCGGTTTTGAGGACATAACCAATTTAGACAGCTCCTCCATGTCAATTGGCGTAAAACTGTTCAGTGCCACTGTTGATACATCTTCCTGTGTTGACAAAGATCTGGGCTGTTCATAGATTTTGGAAGGAGTGATGCCTAGAGGAGTAGGCAATTTATAGATCTGGTCTCTAAGTTTCAATCTTCTGAATGAAAAAATTCATGAAATCATTACTGCTGTAAAAGCAGGGGCAAGATGAAAATTCTGATGATGGTGTTTTAGTCAGTTTGTCCACAGTGCTAAACAAAAATTTTGGGTTGCATTTGTTTTGTTCAATGAATTTAGAGAAAAGGGAAGATCTAGCAGATGCAAGAGCTTGCTTGTACTGGAGGAGGATATCTTTCCATGCAAGACGAAATACTTCCAGTTTAGCTGATTTAGTCTAGTTTAGTTTAGTACGGTTTTCCCGACAATACTTTCTTTTTGGAGGGGCAAACATAACAAGGGTGCTTCTGAGAGTTAAACTTAACTGGTTAGTCAATTCATCCAGTGATATGTCCGTGGTATTTTCTTCGCTTGAAAGGAATGATTCCAGAAGCATATTTCTAAACTTGGAATGACGTCAGAGTTTAACGACCGGCTGTAATAATGGCTTGGCGCTGATATAAAAGTGGTGGTTGCCTCGATTTCAAAAGTAATGAGGAAATTATCAGATAATACAGGGTTATGGGGTGCAATACTAAAATTCATAACATTGATACCATAGGATAACACTAAGTCTAGGGTATGGCTATAGTAATGAGTGGGCCCATAGACATTTTGTTTAAAACCAACCGAGTCAATAATAGAGGCAAAGGCTGTTCCTAGGGGATCACCCTGTTTATCTACATGTATGTTAAAATCACCAACAATCACAACCTATAGCAAGGCAAGAACAAGACAAAAACTTTTAAAAATTGTGTAAATGTCCATTTGTTTTAATCTGTAGGGTATTGTTGCTTCATGACTAGGTTAAATATACACTGTTCCAAAAAATTAAGGGAACACTTAATCATCACAGTATAATACCAAGTTAATGAAACCAAACCGGTCATTCTGGATGATGTTGCAGGCAGCATAACATTCGCCACGGCGTCTCAAGACTCTTTCACGTCTGTCACATGTGCTCAGTGTGAACCTGCTCTCATCTGTGAGGCGGCAGTGTGGTATAATGGTTAAGGAACTGGGTTTGTAACCGAAAGGTTGCAGGTTCGATTCCCAGGACACTGCCGTTGTACCTTGAGCAAGGTACTTCACCTGCATTGCTTCAGTATATATCCAGCTGTATCAATGGATACTATGCATAAATGCAAAAAAATGCTGTGTAAGTCGCTCTGGATAAGAGTGTCTGCTAAATGCCTATAATGTAATGTAATGAAGAGAACGGGGCGCCAATGGCGAACCTGCCAATTTTGGTGTTCTCCAGCAAATGCTCATCAAGCTGCACGGTGCTGGGCTGTGAGCACAGGTCCCACTACAGGACGTCGGGCCCTCATGCCACCCTCATGGAGTCTGTTTCTGACAGTTTGGTCAGAAACATGCACACGAGTAGCCCGCTGGAGGTCATTTTGTAGGGCTCTGGCAGTGGTCCTCCTGTTCCTCCTTGCACAAAGGAGCAGATACTGGTCCTGCCGCTGGGTTGTTGCCCTTCTACGGCCCTGTCCAGCTCTCCTCATGTAATGGCCCGTCTCCCGGTATCTCCTCCATGCTCTTGAGACTGTGCTGGGAGACACAGCAAACCTTCTTGCGACGGCACGTATGGATGTGCCATCCTGGAGGAGCTGGACTTCCTGTGCAACCTGAATAGGCTGCAGGTACTGCCTCATGCTACCAGTAGTGACAAGGGTACTAGCAAAATGGAAAACTAGAGAAAAATCAGTCAGGAAGGATAAGGAGAGAGAAATTGTCTTTATTTATGAATAGTGTTAGCTAATAAATTATAACAATTCTCTCCGGACCAAGTGGAGCTATGAGGACACTACAACCAGCCATGTTTAATATACTAAAGTTACTGTGTGACTGGGTTTTGCTGTGTATTTGAATGTATTCAATAGTAATGTTACTTTAGGCAGACAAACAAGCTAACTTAGCTAGGTAACGTTAGCTTTACCATTCAGTTACATCCCCGGTCCTGTCCTCGCAAAGATGTTGCTCAACCAATAAAGCTGGGGCGGTGGCTGCTGCTGCCAGTGGCTCAAATGAATACGGCTGTATTGCTCGGGCAACATCTTCGTGAGGAGAGTCTTCCACCACGAAGGAATCCTCTTCCTCCAATTCAAACTCTTCTACCTCAAAACTCCCAGCAGTACTGCTGTCACTCTTGTCGCTCGCAATTTTGTTGTTTGTTTAGTAGTGAGGAGAGAGCAGGAAGGGTGCTGAGTCAGTTCACTAAGACACACCCTTTCACTCCTTGACCATATGAATATTCATAATGTGACTACGTGGCATCATCGTCATATGACCACACCTACTCACAAGTTCCAGTTCAAATTGAAGTGGTAAAAAAGGCCATAGAAAAGGCTCTGCAGTATCTCTTTAAAAGCAGTGCCAGTTTTTACATTACCGCTCTCACACTGTGCTTGTGCGTAACCTCGCCCCCACTCGCTCACAAGTTCTCCGGCAGCAACATGAAGGGAGACACAGCTGAGGTCCAAGCTACTGGAGAAAACCTAGTTTGTAAAAATAAAAACAATGGGTCAATTATATACAGATGGTTCGGTTTTAAGATATCTGATGCGCAGCAGAGCACTATATTCTGTGGAGAATGCAATAAACAGGTAGCAGCCAAAGGCGGAAGCACTACAAATCTCTTCCACCATTTACAACAGCGACATAAACTGCAGTACGAAGAGCGTGTTAAACTTTGTGCTGCTGCGACACCAACTTCAAAGCTTTCGCCTTCTGCTGCCCCGAAGCAAAGCACATACACGCAATTCACACGAGACGCCATTTTGGGATTATACAAAATGAAAACGAGGCTGAGGTGGGAAAATACAGGAAGTGCTTGAGCGTAGCAGTATTTCAGGCTATTGTAGCCTACTGTATATTGACTAGTTGCCCAGTTTTTTGTTGTTACTGAGACAGTTGCCGTGTACTTTAAACAGCTAAACAAGAGCGAGACCGTAAACGTAATGCAGACTAATATATTTCTTTGATCATATAAATTTTCCTTTTCAAAATGGTTTCGGTAATGGGGGAGTATAACGCTAACTTACTTAGTTTTTAATGCTAGCTACTTATCCTGAATAACTGCATACCCAGCTGGTAAACAGCACGAACATAATGAAAATACAGACACGATTGTTTACAATGTAATGAAAACTTTATTTTGGGGTTGATAGTTCACTGGAAGTTATCCAATGCTGCAATGAATATGTTCATAACGTTGCCTTCCACTGACCCTTCTTCTGGCATATGAATGGTTGCATAAAGGAGAATTCATATGAACTGGTTATACCAGAGAAATGAATTAATTAAATTAGTTAACGACGTGTTAAGGGACATGTAGCTGGACGATATTAAAACATTTTCTAAGAACTTATCTGAACACAAAACTCATGTCTGCAAGGTTCTTCAGCGGTTACTTTAGAATCAATTATTTGTCAAAGCTGAGAAATTCAAGTTTTACCGCAACTCCACCTCCTTGCTGGGATACATAATTTAGACCGGCAGTATCCAGATGAACCCACACAAGATTAAAGCTGTGGTGGACTGGCCCCGGCCAGACAACTGGAAAGAACTACAACGCTTTCTGGGACTCTCATTTATACTGCTGGTTTATTCACAACTACGGCACTCTGGCTGCACCACTCACCGTTCTAACCTCATCCAAGATCCGTTTTGTCTGGATTCCTAAGGCCGGAGAAGCCTTTCAAACTCTCAAGAACTGCTTCACGTCCGCCCCATCCTGATTAACCCTGATCCCGAGTCCCAGTTTATCGTCAAGGCAGATGCCTCCAACATTGGAGTAGGAATGGTTTTTTCCCAACGTTTCTCCAAGGACAATAAAGTGCACCCTTGCACCTTTTATTCTCACCATCTCACCCCCACAGAACAGAATTACGACCTTGGGAATAAATAATTACTTACTGTCAAACTTGCCCTGAAGGAGTGGAGGCACTGGCTAGAGGAGCTCAAGTTCCACTTATTGTTTGGACTAATTACAAGAACCAGGACTATCTGCAGACCATTAAAAGACTCAATGCTCGCCAAGCCCGCTGGTCCCTGTTCTTTTCTAGATTTTTTCTATAAGTTTTTTCCTGTCCGATCGCCCTGGCTCCAAGAACACCGAGCCATACGCCCTCTCCCGCCAATTCACTCCTCCCACTAACACCCCTGAGACTGATACCATTCTACCTCATTTCTGCATCATTGGAGCTGCCCAATTTGACATCGAGACTTTAGTGCGCTCAGCTCAAGATGGTCATGCAGGTCCCAGTCACTGCCCCACCAACCATCTGTTCATCCCCAACCCTGTCCATTCTCAAGTCCTCTAGTGGGAACATTCATCTCTATTGTCTTGTCATCCCGGTGTTCGAAGAACTCAAGCCTTCATTCATTGGTGGCCCACCATGTCACAAGACATCCAACAACCCCTGCCAGTCCCAAAACAACCCTGGTCCCACATTTCTCTGGACTTTATTACCGGATTACCCCTGTCTGATGGAAACACCACCATTCTCACCGTGGTTGATAGATTCTCCAAAGCCATCCACTTCATGCCTCTTCCCAAACTCCCCTCTGCCAAAGAAACTGCCACTCATGGTTCAACACGTGTTTCGCCTTCATGGCCTCCATGGCCTCCCCACCGATGTTGTGTCATTTCGTCTCAAAATTTTGGAGAGCATTCTGTAGTTTATTGGGGGCATCTGTCAGACTCCACCTCCAATCTAACGGCCAGACTGAGTGGGCTAACTAATCTTTTAAGACTGTGTTACACTGCTTTACCTCCCAGAACCCTACTTCATGGAGCCAGCAACATGCCTGGGCCGAATACACTATCAATTCCCAATCCTCCGCCTCCTGTGAGCTATCCCGCTTCGAGTGTTGAATGGGCTATCAACCTCCCGTTTCCGAGTCAGGAGGAGGAGGTCGGAGTTCCCTCGGCTGAAGCTTTCATGCGTCGATGCAGGCGCACTTGGCGACGCACCCGCCTCAACTTGCTTCGGGCCAGCGCCCGGATGAAGCAACAGGCCGACAGGGGGCGCTCCAAAGCACCACGTTACCGCCTGGGACAACGCGTCTGGCTCTCCACTAGCGACATTCCCTTTCAAGTGGACTCTCGCAAGTTAGCTTCTCACTTCATTGGTCCCTTCCCCATTGTTAAGATTATTAGCCCCACTGCTGTCCGGTTAAAACTCCCATCCACTATGCGGCGTATTCATCCCATGTTTCATGTGTCCAGGATTAAGCCCATGATTACCGATCCCGTGTCCCGCCCCCACACCCCCCGTATCATCAACAGTTCGGAAGCTTACACTGCTCGCCGTTTGCTGGACGTTCGCCGTTGGGGGCAGGGACTTCAGTACGTTGTTGACTGGGAGGGGTACGGTCCGGAGGAGAGGAGCTGGATTCCCTCCCGCTTTATTCAGGACCCTACCCTCATCAGAGACTTTAATGCCACCTATCAAGAGGCGTTCGTAAGGGGGGGGGGGGTATTGCAAGGATTCTGTATATTGTATATGGTTTCACTGTTCTGTGTTTTCATTGCCGTCACTCCCCTGTCTTTGTCACACTTTTCGGGAGCCTTTTATGATTGCGGTTTTTCTCTGTATTTCCTCTGTCATGCACTTCCTTCTTAACTAATTCTTTCATTGTATATTATACTAATTAACAAACTACTACTAACAGCTTAGATTTAGGTTTTGTACTAATTAACTAACTTAACGTAATCTTAGTCTCTATCTGCAGCTGTCTCTCTTTCTACCTGTTCTATCACTGATCATCTTTCTTTGATTTTCTCTTTTACTACAGCTGACTCTTGTTTCCGCTTTCCCTTCTCTAATTGTATGCACTTGTCTTTTACTATCCAGTTCATGTTCAATTGTATGTGTTATTTGTGTATCCGGTCCGCGTATTACATGTTACCTTGATAGTGTATTATCAGCTTCCCTCATTGTTTCATTACGTTCACTTGTTTGTCATTTCCCTTCCCCGTATCCACACACCTGATCCCCATTCTATCTTGTCACTCCCTGTGTATTTAAACCCTGCGTTTCAGTCTGTTCCTTGTCAGAACGTTGATCGTATATCCTGAGCATGTGATTGTAAAGCCAGTGATTTATTGAGATTCCTGAGACACCCTTCTGTTTTCCGAGAGAGTTTGCCTTTCGATTCTGTTTGTTTGCTTGTGTTATTTTGTGGTTTTGACCTTATAATTGTTTTGTGACTTTGCCTCTACCTGCTGTTTTTCTCCGCTGCTTGTAATTTCAAGGTTTTAGATTTTTGGACTGTCTGATTATTCTCCTGCCTTTCGATTTGGCACTGTCTCTGCATCTGATTACCTGGCTTTTGATCTGGACTGAAACAAACGTTTCTTATTTCTACAACCTGGTCTGCATTTGGGTCCCCGAGAACGATACCTCACAATGCAGATTCCAGGTACACATTATTATTAGCTGTATTTTCAGAAGTGTTTTTGTGTATGATTTGAGGTGTAACTAACCAGCTACCGAAGCTACCTAAACTAGTTGACATTATGATGCATACACACACCGGTAATCTGTTTCGCATGGACCGTATATATGGCAACGGATATAAACAATGCGTTACTGCAACGGACATTTCTGTACCATCCTGCCGTTGTACCGTCTACCGCCCGCTGTGTGAACGCCGCATAAGGCATTAGCTTTTTTCACATTGAACAAAATGATCTCAACACATTCCTCACTCCTGACTGTAAAACCATTGCATTTGATTATCTAGCATTAGCACACAAACAAGCAATACGAACACAACACAATCACAAGCCAGGTAGAGACAGAACGAGCCATTTGTCCCGTCTTGCACTTTGCTTTGACATGTCTGCCAGGAGATAGCTAGCCTTACCGACCTAGCTAACAAGCTATAAGACCAACATGCGTAGCGGAAACCTTCACAGCCCCTGCGGTGCGGGGGTTTCCCCCGGGCATGTTGGGCCATAGTCTGATTTATTCATTTGAGATTTTAATGTTTGACTGTAAGCTATGTGTTGATAGACAAGCAGGCGCTACAAGGCGAAAAGACAACTAACGTTAGCCTCACACAAAACGCGCAGCTGAATAAAGCTACCGAGAATATCTCTGGTCACTGCTGAAGCAAGTTGGAGAGTGAGTAGCCTAGCCTATGTGTTTGTTTCTTAAGTAAAGTTCCATAATGGTGCCCAAAAACGCTGCAAAAAACAGTGAGTAGCCTATGTGGTTTATTTCTCAAGATGAAAAGACTTGTAGTAACGTTAGGCTAGTGGTGCCCAAAAATGCCTCAAATACATTATCAAAACAATCTAAAATACCAAAAAAAAAATTTGATTCCACATTGACTGACGATTCGAAACGCAATGACAGTGCGGCTAGTCTAGCTAACGTTACCTCCGCTGCGGTAGTTTGCAGCCTCCTGACAGATTCAGGCTGTCAGAGTTTCCTACACGGTTAATCTATTTTCGTAATTTAAGGAGAATAAAATGCTCAGATCTGGCTGAACTGCTTCAAAGCACCTGTCCCTTCTTCCACCTGTCACAGCATTTAAGCTATTTTTAACAATTCCTGTGACTGGCTGCAGAGACCATTTTCAAATCTGAAACATATCAAGACGCAACCACTAGGCTACAACTATCATAGTTTAATTAGTAGTACTAGTAACGTTAGGCTAGTAGCCTAGCCTACTTTATAGCAGGACAGGAGGACATCTAGAGGAATCTAAAGTTGGAGTAACGTTAGGCTGATTTAATTTATTTACCTTGAACCCATACGTGTTAACCTCTGGAGGGAGCTGCCCTTATTTTCACGCCTGCAAAACTGTATAAATTAACCAAAAACCGGATAGAACAGTATGTATTAAAATTACTAGCCACCAGTTATTTGTCTGATTCAAGTTTATTTTAAATATTCCTGTATTTTGCTTTTCACATAATAATGACTGTGTAAATTCAGTTAAAACAATTAAACAGTCACAGAGACACCCCACACACAACCCAGTGCAGGAGAGATACATATAACAATTTCCTAATTTATGCATGAGTCGTGTTGCATGAGCCTGTGGCACTTTTTTGCAGTTTTTCTATCTTACTAGCCTACATAACAGCTTTGATAGCCTAGACGCTACTGCATCTTTGTGGTTTGTGCATTTTTAGATCATACAGATCTGATGCAGCTACTTGCTTTTCCCACGGCCGAATAGCAGAGAGAGAGAAAATGCGATTGCTTTAATGAATAATTTAATTAATTATGTTGGAAGCATTTGGGGGGGGGGGAAAACATATTATACTAGATTTCCCGTATCATTAACCTTATACGCCCGCATAGGCTACCTTCAAAAAGGTGGAAAAGCCGTATTTTATATGGGGAAATGGGTTGACAGATGTGAACCTTGCGGGGGAGCCCAGACAAACTGGGGTGAGGGTGAGGGACTGGATCCGGGGTTGGCGATAACAAAAGGGGCAGAGGAAGAGGTAGAAGCAGGAACACAGCAGGGTGAATGGCAGACGAACGATGACGGACTGGAAGCGGGGTTGGCGAGGGTTAAGGGCGTACAGGAAGCAGGTCGGCGGGTAACTGAAAGAACAGACTTGACAAGGTTAGAAGCAAACAAACAAACAATGACCGAGTAACAGGTCTTGACAAAAGGACTTGACGTAACAAACTGGCGATGTGACAGAGAGAGAAGGAAGAATAAATAGTGAGATGTAATTGGTAAAGTGTGTGGAATGTATGCGATAATGAATGAGCAAACGAAAGAGCGTGTGGAATGCGAACAGGGAAGGGGTGTGATTGGCTGTTTGCATTCCACACGCTCTCTCCTTTGCTCAGAAAAAGAGCGGGAATGAGGAAACAAGGAGGGAAACCACACCCAGCCTGCACAACATGAAAGACAGACAGGGTAAAAGTAAAAACATGACATGAAACGAGAGGAGTGGGGAAAACAGGGAAAACAAAGGGAAGGTGGACTAGAAGGGAATGGACGACGTAACAACTAGTCTAAAAATTTGTTTCACTGGCTTACAACCATACTATTAAATGCAACAGTAGTTAGGCTAGTTTATGCTAAAACTATGACTGACAAGAAACACTGTCATGAACAGGTTGCATTTTGCGATAGATTTGCATTGCAAATCTGTATACGTTAGCTACAATATACACTACATAAAACTGGCTATATTTTAACAAAATAAAATGTATTTTGGGGACCCCTTGTCAGCTGAAGTTTCAATCGTAGGCCTACTGACAGCGAATTTAGCCGATTTCACTTTCGATTTCAAGATGGCCGCTGCGTGAATAAGGTCCATTGCAAGTTTAATTTACCCATGGTGTGCCTTACGAAAAGAAAAGTGCCAAGTGGCGCGATATAACGGAGGCGGTGGCCTACCACATCGCTAAAGATATGGTCTCCATTGCAACAGTGGAACAAGCAGGCTTTAAAAGGCTAGTAAAAACCATAGATCCAAGTTGCCCAGTCGTAACTACTTTTCAAGAGAAGCACTGCCAAAAATGTACACTGAGGTCAGACAGAACCTAACCGCCCAGCTCGCAAATGTAACACACTTCGCGCTGACAACCGATATGTGGTCGAGCAGAATATGCGAGCCGTATATGAGTTTGATTGTGCATTTCATTGAAGACTGGGAGATGAAAAGTGCATGTCTCCAAACGGGCTGCTTTCCCCAAGACCACACCGGAGAGCTAATAGCTGAAGGCCTGCAGGATGCCTTTACGTCCTGTAAGCTTGACATAAAGGGACTGGTTGCAATAACAACTCACAACGGGAGCAACGTTGTCAAAGCGGTGCAACTGACGAAGTGGCTGAGGATGCCGTACTTTGGTCACCGGCTTCATCTCGCCATTGGTGAGTGTAATGTTGAAAGAATTGATTGCATGACATTTTATTTACAAGATGTAAAATAAAGCAGTAAAAATTTATATGAATATTCATTTTAAAGTGAGGAACTGGTTTAAGTGATGTCTGCCAGAACTCAAAAGTGATGATGGTCTCAAACGTACTCAATCCAAAATGAAAATTAACTCAATATTTGCTTGAACGGCCCACCACCAAAATAGCCCACTACCATATATTGTGAAGCTGCTGAACCATGAACTTTAATCTTGTGATGAATGCTTTCACATGTATTTTTAAATGATATGTACTACTTGATATTTATCATGTTTTTTAATGTGTATATGTATTTATTATGTTGCTAATGTGTATGCTGCAATTCAGCATCTGCTGCTATGGCATATTTAATCTAATAAAGCACCACTACTACTACTACTACAGTTAAACACAGATGAAAGTAAAATTGTTCTTATTATGTGATCAGCCTGTTTAACATTTTTAAAAGATATTTCTAAATTTTTTATAACAGGACATGGCATGGATGATGACTGCGTCTCCCGGGCCATTTTTTTATTTTTATTTATCCTTTATTTTACAAGAAAGTAGTAAGCAGCTTTTCCTACAGCTGTAAGAAAAGGAGAGAACTGGCTGAAGTTCAGATTAAGATGGGTCTGCCCTCCCACCAGCTCATTACAGTCAGCTACAAGGTGAGAAACAAGGCAGCAGATGATTGAGAGGGTCCTGGAGCAGGAGGGAGCGATCACCAAAGTCTTGACCTCTGCAAAGTAATCCAGGCATCTAGTCCTTACCTGGCAGGACATAGAGGTCCTAGAGGCAGTCCAGAAGGCTCTCAAACCCCTTCAGGACTTCACAGATGCTCTGTCTGGTGTGTTACTCTCTCGTATGTCAGACCTGTGCTTGATCTTTTCAACACAAGTCTCCTGGCACATGATGAGGGAGATAGTGAGCTGAGTAAATCCATCAAGACCACCATTGTGGATTACCTCAACGCAAAGTATGCCGACCCAGCCACTAGTGACTTGTTGGACATAGCCTCACTTGTGGATCCAAGGTTCAGAGCCAAACACATCTTAAGTGACAAGATCGACATGTTGAAGTGCAAAGCTGTCTTGGAGGCGAAAACTAAACTACTTTGTCAGAGCAAGTAGGCCTATTGTTGTTTACATCTTGATTGTTATTTGCACAGCTGTGTATTTTGGTAAGCAGGAAAGGAAAACCCGTATTTGCACTCTATTTTATATATTTATTTTACATCATTTTTCACTTACATTTTGATATTTGCAGAGAGAAGGAAACCCTGTATTTGCACTTTATGTTATATGTTTATGTTATGTCTGTTATAATAAAGGTGTTTGTGACATCTCACATGTGGCTTTGACTTACAATTGAAAATGTAACCCACTTCATAGAAAATATTGAGATATATATCGTGCATCGCCATTCAGCCTAAAAATTGAGATATGATTTTTGGTCCATATCACCCAGCCCTAGTTCTTCTACCCATGTTGTTTATATGATAACCTGTCCTTGTAATTTAAGATATATTAGCAGAATGAGTGAGCATAAAAACAAACAAAAAAGAAATGATAGGGATTATTCAGTTGCTGTTCACTGTAATGACCATATACATTCCATGTTTGAATTAAAATTTTGTGGTATTGAAAAAAGTAAAATGCCCACTAGGGGAGGAAATATTGATTGACTATTAAAATAGAGAGACTTTTTGCAATTTTTACATTACAAACACTCACCCCTAGGGGATTGAATGATGAATTGCTGTTCAATGTAATGTTGTAAAAATTTTAACGTTGGTTTTCTTATCGGCTTATTAATGTACTTATTAATTAGCCAGTCTTCATGATGCCTTTTGGCAGAAATTGTTGACTGTCTTGTTGCTGTTTTTCTTATTAAGCCCAAGTGATCATATTGTAGCGGCAAATCTAACTTGCCCGCCTGTTTCCTGTGGCGTGGTTTCAACTAGGTCCGCTTTGGGTGAATAAGTACCGCTACTGGAAGACACGGGGGTCAAATTGAAGTAATACGTTGTTGTTGTAACTTCTCACGGTGCTAATAAAGAAGATGGATATTGTTCAAGATCTTAATCCACCTGGTCTGTCATTTCCTGTTGACGATGCTACCATGAACAGAATAAATGCTTTGAATTGCTGTTTATTTATTCACAACTCAATGGGTTGTGTATTTGCCGGGACCACAGTCAAACTAATTTCTTATTTGCTTTTATTTTATTGTTAACACATTACCTACTAAGCAGTCAATGTTAATCACAAGGAATGAAAATGAATGATGTCATTCATTGAATGAATAGGAGATTTAAAAGTATCACCCCTCCCGCTGCTCAAACAATTGGCCTATTCACTGGGCGCTAACGCCTACGAGAAAGATTATACATTTCAGCCAATTGATCTGTATCTTTAAACATATCCACAGGTATCCACAAACGTTGCTTTTATATAATTTTAGCTGTTAAAGCACTTCAAATTTCGTTTTTCATCATGAAATGCTTTTGTATCGGCCAGCATACTGATTGTAGTTAGCTGTTTTAGCTATGTTTGCTAGCAAGGCCAAAACTTTCCTGTGAAGGGTGTCCATGTCCCCAGTTGTGCAGCTCAAACACCCGCCACATAGACCACATCCAAAATGTTCCGGTTTGAAAACGCAGGCAAAATACGTCTAACAAATCAGGTGCCGTTAATGTTCCCTCGTAGGCTGAAATTAGAATTTTGCGCATTAGCTTTTCAACTTTTATACCGCAAAATTAGAATTTTGCGCAAGCGCTTTTCACCACTCGCAATTTGCGAATGCGCTTTTCAACAACGGGAAATCAGGGAGTGACGGAGTCAGTCAGTTACACGCAATCAGAGATGTAGGACGCAGAGCGGCAAAAATACTGCGCTCAGACTTGATTGGGTGCGTGATCACCGAATAAATTTAGATATCAAGGAAAAGAAAGAACGCTCCACGCACCAAAAGATGCCTTACCTACACCTTACCGATAATTTAATATTGGGAAAAAAATCACTGACATTTCAGCGTCAAAGCTTTCTTCTGAAGAAGTGCATTGGGATGTATCTATCCACTTAACGCTTCCATAAATGGTGAGAGGTGCTGAGATTGTTTGGATAAGGCCTATACGATTTTTCCAGTTTCCAGTCATGAATATGCATCATGAACAATTTTGAAAATGACCCCTTGAGACAAAACGGCACAACTGTTTTCTTTGAGGACAGAAATTAGTTTAAGTCCATATACTAAATGACCAACTAACTGGTGGATTATTTTGAGGTAAACACAGGTTGGTCACCCCTGAATCAATGTTTGAATGTCACCTCCCTCCCCACCACTCTTTCTCTTCCACTTCACTCTCACTTCCCAGTGAAACAAATCTGATTGTCAAGGCAATCCAGAAGAATGACTTCCTGAGCCGACTAGATGACGAGCAGATCACAATGATGGTGGACTTACTGGTTGCCATAGACAAGAACCCAGGTGAAGTGGTCATCACCGAGGGCTCGGAGGGTGAGAGCATGTACATTGTAGCAGGTGACTTTTTAAATTATGTGTTACAATATCTTACTCACTTGTGTATGAACAATTATTATTACTATTATTTTTAGTATTACTAATATATATATAAAGTAGATTTTTTCTTTCAATAGCGGGAGAGCTGCGGGTCACCCAGGCTGGGCGAGATTTACGCATGTTGAACTCTGGAGACGTGTTTGGAGAGCTGGCCATCCTTTATAACTGCAAACGCACCGCATCGGTTCAAGGTGAAACATTCCGTTGGCATCATTTAGATCAAGGCTACTCAACTTCACATAGCTCAGGGGCCACAGAGGATTATTCAGCTGTGTCAAAGGGCCGCAACCCTATTTTTCCGTCCATTTTTGTTCCGGTCATATAAGAAACTATTGTTATTTCATGCCACATGGGTATCAAATGTTTGAATGACAAAATAAGTTGGCTTTATTCACAAATAAAGAGAAAGTGTTAAAGAGTTTGACAGATTGCTGTTGCAATAAATCACAAGAACTTAACTTTATAAATTACTGAATTGAAATTAGTTCATTTTGGGGGCATATGCTCCTAAAAGATTATGTGTGCTAACTGGAATGTGTGCTAATCTTGTAAATTGTAAAATGTATTTAGTGTGCTCCTATGTTCAACTTATAAACACGTGTGCTCTTTTTTTTTAGCATAGAGCCCTGTCTTGGGACAAAAATAAATAAAATAGTTTTTTAAATGTTTTAGCTGAAAAGGGACTTCTGTTGATTTAAACAGCAGGGCTTGATTGACGGGCTATTCATCCAGGCCTGTAATAGTAAAAACAAACACAAACAAGAATCATGAAAGTCTTCAAGAGACAATTATTTTCAGTGTTTGTGTCATATTAGGCTGCATCTTGACTTTGAAAAGCAAAACCAATCTTTTAAAAAAAAAAAATATGCTATACTTAGGCTACTTAATGCGACACTTGAGTTTTCTCCACTAATCGTCTCAAGTCAGGCTGGTATGTGGCCATTGCTGCTCGCAGACAATCGCTGAGGTGCTTGTCACTGAGAGGTGCGCTGCTTTGACTTGATGATTCCCATCGATGAGAAGGCACTTTCGCATGCATAGGTTGACCCGAAACAAGTCAAGACCTTCTTTGCACAAAGAGTCACGGTGCCGTATTCGTTGGGTACATAATGCATCCAGAAATCCACCATAGATTCATCCTTATGTTTCTGATTCAAAACAAAATTGTTCTTTAATTCGACCAGTTCCTCTTCAAATCTTGTCTTTGAAACACCAAACCTCTCAGAGTGCTGTGAAACAGCTGTTACATCAGCGTTGTATGGATTCTCCACCATGTGAATCACTGGCATTACCACCTTCAGGTCAGTAAAACAACTAGCAAACTCGCTGGCAAGCTCGACAAGATATGCAACACAATTCGCTGGCTGAAAGTAGATGCTGTGCAGCTGATTGACTTGTGAGTGTAGTTTTGGAAAGTGCGTAAAATCGTTGTCACTGAGCTGGTTTTGATAAAGGGAGAGCTTCTCCGCGAAGGCCGACACGTCCTTCAACATGGTAGGCAGTCATTTCCTTGAAGATTAAAATTGAGGGAGTTTAAGTGCTTGGTTATGTTCGTCAGAAAAGCCACATCTACTGCAAATTTTTCATCATTGATGTAATCCAGATCCGCCTGTTTTCTCTGTGTAACAAATTCGCGAATTACAGTCAGCAGGTCCATAAACCTGTCCAGTATAATACCTCTACTCAACCATCGGATTTCGGCATGCAGAGTTAGATCTTGATACTGCGTCTCATATTCCTCAACTAAGGTGCAAAATTGTCTATGCTTCAATGCGTGACTAACTACTTTACCCATCGTTGTTTTCAGTTCACCACCCTTAAGCTTGCAACAAAGTGTCACGGTTCGTTATTCTCAGGTATAGGTTTTGTTCCTCCCGTTAGCGCTTCTGCGCTATTTATGTTTTTCTTTTGCTGTTCTCACTGAGACAGTTTTTCTTTTGTGGTTTCGTTTTGGTATTACATTCTTCCGGCCATCTTAGCTTACGTGCCGAAGGTGTTCTTGTCTTTTCTAAGTTTCCCGGTTTGGCTCCAGTATTGAGTTTGGGAGATTTAGTTTGTGTTATCACTCGTATATAATCGAGTTCGCCCTATTTTCCTGGGTTGATTTTCATTTGGCTGTTTAGCTACAAGGAATTATTTTTCTGTTTTTTCTTTCTTTGTATTTATAGTAAGTACTCTCTTATTGGTCCTCACCTGCATGGGTGACTTGTTCTGATCCCCCTACCTCCGCGTTTGATTATCTGCTACTAAATCCATCACACAAAGCTGTTCCTGGTGAAGAATGCAGTGATAGGCAAAAAAGTCGGGAATTGCGCTCTCTTTTCTCAGTAACGCGATGAGCCCTCTCTCCTTCCTAACCATCGATGGAGCGCCATCGGTGGTAATTTACATTAATTTGCCCAAATCAATCTCTCTTCCCGGTCCCCGGAAAAAATCCATGAGTGGCAAACAAATATCCTCTCCTCTAGTCTGGCCTTTCAGAGGCAGAAGAGCGTGCATTTCATCCACAAAGGTATTGCCATTAAAAAAACTCACCCAGACCATAAGCTGCGCAGTGTCTGACACATCAGTTGACTCATCTATGGCCAAGCTAAAACGGTCCGTCTTCTTGAGCTCTTTGGTCAATTTTACAAACAAATCATCAGAAATGTTTTCCACACGCCGAGAGGGTTGAATCTGAAAGCTGCAACTTGGATATCTGTCGGAGGATGTCGTCTTTGTTTTTAAAGTCAGCAAAAAGTGACTCACTGCAGTCCTGAATTTTTTTTTTAATCAGCTCCCCTTCAGTCGAAGGCCTTCGGCTCCTTGCTACATTCCATGCTATTTTATATGACGCCTCCGTGACCCTGCCACTTTCATTACAACTGAATCACAACACCGTTTGCTGGCCATGAAAGCTTTTTATTAGTGTGTGAATTTTGTCTTTTCTTAAATGACTCCCAGGTGGATAGGCAACTCACGGTGACATTGAGCATTTGCTCATTTTGGTACTGCAATTATTCGCTGGCAAAGAAGACACATTGGCTTGTTATTTACCTGAACAAAAGCAAATTCTGATTCCATGTTTTTAGAAATGTCCTGTGTTCATCAGAAATTTAGCGTTTTGCTAAGCACAATATATAGCACAATATACATGATCGCCTCGTGAGGTCAGTAAGTGTAAACGCATCCGCCAATGATGATTTATCTTCATTGAAATGACAATATATTGTATTTTTTAAAATTTATTGACAGTTGCTATGACAATAAAATTCAACTACGGGACGCAGAAAATTTTAACTGGGGCCACATGCGGCCCGTGGGCCGCAGGATGAGTAGCGTGAATTTAGATTCTGATAACTATTATGCTGTACAGAGAAAGGATTCAAAGGTTACAGAATTTCCTAAAAGTATAATAATAATTACTGTGATGATTAATTAATCTGAAATCAGCATTTAATTTTGACTTGATGAGTTTGGCACCAAATGAGAATTTAATCATAGGCCAGGTTTAAAGACAATTATTGACTGAATGCAGGCCACTGTCTGTTTTGAGGAGGGGGGTTATTCTGTCATATTGGTAGAGAGCTTGCTATATAAAAACTTATACACAGCATCAGGTCTGGGGGTTCAGGGATCAGGACATGTACTGTTGTTACAGATAAATATATATATTAATATAATAAAGTAATAACTTGTTATTATTTATTTATTTTGTTGAATGGATATATATAATAATAAATAATAACAACCCCCCCCCCGTTTATATGATGGTCGGGCAAGTGCTGAGGGTTTCTTGCCCAATGTCAGATTTTTTTTAAAGGCTAATATAGTGTTTTTTGAGCTTGCCTATAGCATGTCTTTCCTCTGATGTCACTCAAATGAATGCGGGGCAGCATCTCTGGACATGATTTTTGAACGATAACCTTCTTCCCCAGGCCAGGATGCCATTTTGTACACTACCCACTTCCTGAAAAGCCCAGTATTATTTTGTCACGTCAGGTGTACCTTCGTTCACATCTAGCCACTCTATGAGAAACACATATCTGAATTACTGTAAACAGTCATTTCAACAAAAAATGTTTCATCATACAAAAATACCAAGTTACTCACGCATACAAAACACTGTCTATAATAAAACTAACAAAGTCTAGGCTTGCCATTAAAAGTATTGATATCAAAATAAGGCCAAGTTACAGCAAACAATACTGGCTATTTTAGCTTACACAAATTAAACGAGCTCTATTCCAAAGCAGTGCTACCCAGTGTTTCCGAAATTATTTAATGTAACTTGGCCCTGTATTTTTTTATCTTGTGGTCATGTGAAAGTGTCAAGTGGCAATCATTTATAGTGGAAATAATGTGTAATTCACCTTGCCATCCTAGATCTGTGCACAGATAATTAGCTCAGGTCATTTCCTTTGATGTGTGTGTGGGGGGGGGGGGGGGGGGGAGAGAGAGAGAGAGAGCGAGACACTAATAAAACATAAATAAAATATATATAAAGAACAACACACCCAAAGCACTGGATGCAGACAATTGTTCAGACATATAGTGCAGACATTTAAACAAAAAAAATAAATGTATTGACTGCACCATATGTTTGAACAATTGTCTGCATCCAGTGCTTTGGGTGTGTGAAAAACACATGGAAAAAAGGCATTATTATTGTTGGATATGTTGTTCTTTATATATATTTTATTTATGTTTTATTAGTGCCTCGCTCTCTCTCTCTCTCTCCTCCCCCCCTCCCACACACACATCAAAGGAAATGTCCTGAGCTCATTATCTGTGCACAGATCTAGGATGGCAACACTGCAACCTTTTATTACCTCACACAGGACTATTTAGGACGTGGCTTAGAATACCATGAGGTCCATGGTTTCCTTTTTGATTTTCAGTTTGAATGCCAATCTGTGACATTTAATTGAAATAATCAATTGAAAGTCTAAATGTCTATGCAGATAATGGTTGTGGAGGGGCCTTCACCTTTTTACCACCCGTTTCAATCAGAGGCCAGGGTGTTACCATTGGTCTTGTCACATGGACGGTAATATTTTGCCCACTAACCCACCCGTGCTTGGTTGCTACAAAGATGTTAAAACCCTGAATCTTTTGATAACAATATGGTGCTTTCAACAACATAAAATATTAAATAGTTAAGTAACGTTGTCAGCTTTCAGATAAGCCAGTCCTTGCCATATATATATTTTTTTTAAAGTAAATCCAACAATTTATTTGTTAACCACTGGCTAGCGACCATTTTCTTTATTGTGTGATGGGTATATCCCAGTTGTCAATAGGAGCTATGATTATTTTATCAATGCGATATATTAATATGTTCACTGCCTTCCCCATCACACAAGAGCAACAACGATGCGCAAAGGCAGGATTTTCCAAAAGGCAAATGCGGTTATTAAAGGCACTGTCTCTGACACGTTGAAAATGTATACCCCCACACACATTTTTTTAGTAGAAAGCTGGCAAATCTAGATGCAGATACAAGAAACAGGTCATTAGAATATCATGCCCTGTGCCACCCACATTTTGAGAAATGCACCCACGTAGCGTAGGTTAGAATACAGCATATCTCAGTCCGCGTTAAATCCGCACAAGGGAGGCACTTAAGCGCACGACTTAAGTTGGCCATCTCTGAATCTGACCCTTATAGAAGAAGTCTTTCCTTGGTGTAAACCCACGACATCTGAGTTTTTATAGCTGGCTTTTTTTTTTGTTCCTCCTGCACGGAAACTAGAATATTCTGGCAAGGTCTCACGTATCGGTCTCTCTCTCTTTACTGGTAATTTCAATTTAACATCTGGGTTAATGTCTTCCTTCCTACGTTCATTAATCAATGTAAGATTCCAAATAATTATTCTAATTGACAGTTTTTCCTGTAGTAAAATTATTTAATCTGAAGACCTGATTTAGACTTTGTTTTGACTTGGTTGATCCACCAGGTTACTGTTCGACTGACCTATCAACAAATTTGGCGATTTCATTGATGATTGTCATAATAATAATTTAATTACATCCATTAAATATAATTAAATGTAGGTTGAGTGAGTGTTCAGTATTAAGAGTGCTGTACATTTTAACAAGTGCATTGAGTGCTGGAACTGCTGGATTCAGGAAATAAACACATTTTTACTTAAACCTAACTTCCCTGACATATTGGAGGTCCTACCAAGTTGTCCTTTAGCATAATTAATTATACTATTGAGTAAACTGCGGTAAACCTTAAAGGGATAGCTCACCCATTTTGAAAAATTTGATATTGTTTTACTTACCCCCTAAATAGTATAACATAACATAACATAACATAACTTAATGACGAGAACAGGCCATTAAGACCAACAATGCTAGTCATCTTCCTACCAGTAAAGGGTACCTAGAGCTCCCCTACAAATAACAAGCCTGGTCTTTAATGGGTCTGAGATTCAAACGTGAAGGTGGGGGAATCAGAACAAGTCAGCTTACAACCGTGAGGACTAAAGAAAAAATTATAAAAGAAAAGAAAGAAAAAACAGAAGGCTAAACAGCCAAAAACGAAAATAAACCCACTAAAATGGGCGAACTAGAAAACTAGTGAAATACCAACTCAATCTACCGAGCTCACTTAATGAGCTAGAACGGGAAATCTTGCAAACAAAAGAACACCTTCGGCTACCTTAGCTCAGAGCCGGAACAGTGTAAAACCAAAACAAATGCACAAAGAAAAACTGTCTCCTTGAGAACAGCAATGGACAAAATAAATAGTGCAGAACGCTAACAGGAGGAAACAATCCTATACCTGAAATAAATAGCCAATAGCAAGTCCCTCGAGAACATAAACAGAGTTTAATATCAGGTGGTCACTAGTACCTGGCTGTACCTGGCTCAATGCAATGTCAAAAAACAAACAAGCAATGGAGAAGCGGAAGTGAGGAACTTAAATACCCTGCAGGTAGAAGCACAGGTGAAAACAATTATGAGGACGGCAAACCCCGAAACGGAACGTGGAAAAAATCAGACTGATTCACAATCATGAAACCAGGACGAGAATCGCAAAAGAAAAGAAAATAAACAGCCACAAACCACTACAGAACCCCTCCACTAAGGGACGACCCCAGACGATCCCTCAGGCCGACTATTGCAGAAATCTCTAATTAAATTAGGATCTAAAATATTTCTGGCCATTACCCAACACCGCTCCTCTGGACCATACCCTCCCAGTCAACCAAAAACTGCCACCCCCTACCCACCCGTCTCTCCGCCAAAATGCGGCGGACAGTATACACAGGATCTCCATCCACGAACCGAGGAGGAGGAGGGGGTCTCTCAGCAGGAGCCAACGGACTGATAAGCAGCGTTTTCAAACGTGAAACATGAAACGAGAATTACTGGGTTTATCCTACGGATAATTTTAAACGGTCCAATGTTTTGGCATGCCGACGCTTGCAACAGCGATGCACAAAATCGTTTCCACACCGAGCGACACACTAAAGAACCAGCCGAGGGAACCTCCACATTCCTCTCCAGTTTAGGGAAGAGTGGAGGAAGATAACCTACTTGAGCCTCAAAGGGAGATAAGCCAATGGAGGCATTGCGCAGAGTATTATGGGCATACTCAGCCTAAGGGAGATAACAACTCCACAAAGTAGGATTAGCCGCCGCCGCCGCTAAGCAGCGAAGGGTGTTCTCCATTGTCTGGTTAGTTTGCTCCGTCTGCCCGTTAGTTTGCGGGTGAAAACCAGACGAAAGATTAACCGACGTGCCCAACTGGGTGCAAAAAGAATGCCAGAACCTGGCGACAAACTGAGGGCCATGGTCAGACACAATATCCTGTGGTAACCCGTGTACGCAGAACACATGAGTCATCACCAACTGAGGTCTCCAGTCGAGAACCCTAGCTCCGAGTGCAAACAGCACAAGCAGCGACAAACTCGCACTCCATGCCAGGCCACCAGAATCATCTGGATAAAAATTCCTTAGTACAATGGACACCAGGATGCGCCGCAAACTGAGACGAATGGCCCCACTGAAGTACCCGAGACCTGACCTCGAGAGGAACAAAAAAGCGACCGCCGAGACCCCCACCCGGATTCGGGCTACGCAGCAACGCCTGCTGAACCGCCACCTCAACGTCCCACAACACCGGAGCCACTATTTCAGAAACAGGCACAATCTGCTCCAGACCTTCTGTTCGCTCAGACACCCGTGACAGAGCATCAGGTTTCACATTCTTAGTACCAGGACGATACGTTAAAAGAAAGTTAAAACGCGTAAAAAACAGTGCCTGTCTAGAATGTGATCGGTCCATACAGTAAAAGGATGCTCAGTTTCCTCCAGCTAATGGTGCCACTCTTCTAGAGCCAATTTGACTGCTAGTAACTCCCGATCACCTACGTCATAATTCCTCTCGGCCGCAGTAAGGGCACGAGCGAAATATGCACACGGATGCATTTTGCGGTCAATAGGTGAATGCTGAGACAAAATGGCGCCTACGCCCAACTCAGAAGCATCAACCTCAACCACAAAAGGAAGGGAGGGATTGAGCATTCTGAGAATGGGCTCAGAACTGAACTTCTTCTTAAGTTCATCCAATGCAGAATCGGCCCTCTGATTCCACACAAATTGTGTAGCCGATGTTTTCTTGGTAAGACCAGTAATGGGTGCGGCGAGCGCACTAAAATTGCGAATAAAACGGCTATAAAAAACCAAAGAAAACGCTGGACCTGCTTTACAGAAATTGGAGTAGGCCAATTAAGTACAGCAGAGACTTTTTCGGGATTCATACAGACCTTGCCCTCTGACACAATTAATCCCAGAAAAGATACCGTGCTAGCATGAAATGAGCACTTCTCCGTTTTGACAAACAATTTGGCTTCCAGCAGGGCTTTCAACACCTGTTTAACGTGCCCAATATGGGTCTTTAAATCGGCAGAGAAAATTAAAATGTCGTCCAAGTAAACAAAAACTAATTTTTCCAACATCTCCCGTAGTACGTCATTAACTAATGCCTGAAAAACTGAGGGGGCGCTAGTGAGACCGAACGGCATGACCCGATATTCGTAGTGGCCATTATGGGTATTAAAAGCGGTTTTCCATTCATCACCCTCACGCATGCGTACCAGGTTATAGGCATTACGGAGATCTAACTTGGAAAAAATAGTAGCTCCTTGGAGACATTCAAACGCCAAATTCATAAGGGGAAGTGGGTATCGGATCTTTATGGTGATGGCGTTTAACACGTGATAATCCATACATATGTCTTAACGTATCATCCTTCTTTTTAACGAAAAAGAACCCTGTGCCAGCGGGCGAGGTCGATAGTTTTATGAAACTATTAGCCAACGCCTCATCGATATATTCCTTCATAGCCACACTCTCGGGAGTCGATAAGGAATAACGAGTACCTGGATATAGTTCAATCGCGCAATTAAAAGGGCAGTGATGGGGAAGGGTGGTTACCCTCTGTTTGCTAAATACCTCTGCTAATTTGGCGTATTCAGTCGGCACTTTGAGAGGTAAAGGAAATTCAAGTGTTCCTGCACTGCAAATTTGCCAGTGTTAAATTAACACCCACAGTGTTAATTTTAACACCAGCAAAGTGTCTATATGCATCCACTCTCAATCGTGTTAAATTAACATTTTGGAAAGTGTTAGTAAGTTAACACCCAATTTTAGTTGATTTAACACTCTGTATTGTCAAAAATCAACACTATATAACACTTTGTGGTGTTGTATTCACACTACACTGGTGTTAGTGTTAAAACAAAATGTTAAAAAAGAACACTGCTTTCTTCAACACCAACACCAGTGTAGTGTGAAGACAACAAAACTCAGTGTTGAAAATGACTAATGGTTACACTACTAGGTGTAAATACCAATAACACTATCGGGTGTCAAATTTCCCCAAACCCCACCAACTGAAATAAAAGGCAAATGGCAGAAATTGTAGATAAAATGACCTTTGTATTAAATCCATTTTTTACAATTCAATGCACATTTCAGACAAAACTGCAGTAGGGCACAATATACATTCTTTCATCATTTTCAGGTGAAAACTGTCTGTCATAAGGCCTATAGTACAACAGATCATCCACACAAATTACACTGAACACATCATCCATCTCCTCAATGCTGAATGCATTCAGGTGATCATCAAAATGCATGGTAATAACTTTAGTGGCCAAAAGAAACACTTCATCATCTTTGATAATGATATTGGTAATCTTATTAAAAGTAGGCATTTCATTTTCAACACTTGTACAGACAAACATTCCAATCTGGTACTCTGTTCCATGGATTTTCACCCAGGAAGTAGTGGAGACACTAGACACATTCAAAGTTTGACAAGACCTCAAGACCACACTGCCCTCCAGATTGCTAGTTGAGACATGTTTAACAGGACCAAACTGTAATCTTTTGAAATAAAAATTCTCCCAATGAAAAGCCAACTGATGCTGATGTTTCTTCACTAATGTTTTGGTTACGTTTTAAAAATTCTTCACCGACTTCTTAAAGAAGTTGTGCTTGCCTTCGAACCGCATACACCACATGTGTATAAGTGGACCTATTTTCCTAATACATCTGGGGTAGTGTATCATCAGATGATGCTTTGGGATGAGCCTCTTATCTGTAAACACCAACTTAAAAAGTCTGTGATGGTCAGAAATGAGGTGCTTCAAATAATAAGTCATACCATCTGTTATAATTGGTGAGAATACAATGTTTACAATCTGAATCAAAAGCATAATCACATTCCAATAACTGTTGTTCTGGTCAACTAGGTCTCCAAAAATCAAGGGGGTATTTCGCAGGAGGCACCAAGACTGAATGGCATTGAGCCCGAGGTCATTGCCATCATCATTAACTTTGACTCCACTGGGTCTGTTCTTTCTCTCACTGTAACCATAGTTAAAGCTCTGAATCCTTTGAGAGAGGGTGTTTAAAGAAATGAAGTCCTTCACCAAATACTGAAAAAGAAGCTTTAACTCGTACTGTACAACACCTTCTAGTAGGTCGTGCATAATATCCACTGCATAATTGTCTGAGGAATGAAAAAATTGCAGTGCATTTAGGGGACAGGTTCTCTTAACACCAAATGAGTGAACTAGAGTGGGATTTTGTGCTATGGCATTGCAGTGTTCTGAATACAGCTCTTTTGTGCGAAGAATTAAGTCTGGGTCATCCTCACTAAAGACTGACTGTAAACGTGTTTTGTCAGTTAAACAAAATCGACAACAGTACGTTGCACTGAACGATTCAACCATACCAAAAAGTCCATGTATAGCTAAATTATCCCCAGTAATCTGAATAACAGACCCCTTTAATGGTGTATCTGAAAATGGCACCTGGATTCCCTGTGTCTCCAAAACTTTTAAATCATGAACAAGAGGCTGTAGGATTGGATCAAAACCATATTTCTTTAAGTCCTCTGAATGAAAAAGCGCCACAAGATGAATGTTCATCAAAACGGAATTCAGCTTCATTGGCAAATTTCGTAAAATAAAGTAAACACAGCCAAGTTTGTGAATTCCCTTTTTAGATCCTAGCGGATTGGCCGTTTCAAAATCATCATAATAAAGCTGAATTTGAAGAGCATGTTCTTGCTGTGAAAATAATGGATGATTTCTGAAATATGAACCATCATTAATGTCTTTGAAAATGCCATCTTT
Organism: Ilyophis sp. 1 JC-2022; assembly: GCA_022702515.1. Taxonomy (NCBI): domain Eukaryota; kingdom Metazoa; phylum Chordata; class Actinopteri; order Anguilliformes; family Synaphobranchidae; genus Ilyophis; species Ilyophis sp. 1 JC-2022. The sequence continues at coordinate 107,858,208 of CM040395.1, forward strand.
ATGAAGCTTTACTTGCTGGAAACAGTTGCTGAGTTCCCGGTTGGTAAACATGGACTCAAGAGTTCCCAAAATAGGCACATAAACATATTTGTCATTAACAGGAATTTGACTATATACACCAGTAGTTCTATCTTTGCGTAGATCATAACGCACACCAAGAACATGCTGTACTGGTTCAACGATTTTCCATTTTTTCTCAAAATGTCTTTGCCTCTTAGTTTCAGTATTGAGGAATGAAAATGGATTTTCAAGCTGCTCAAAACAGTCTTTAACTTTATTTAGAGTTTGTTCAGTTACCTCAGATGAAAGACATTTAAGAACAGTGTCATGTGCTTGGACATGGACATCATTTACAAATTCCTCCATTGAACCAACTAAAGATTGTACAGTACTTTCAGAGACTCCAGATGCTTGTACTTGAGCGACAATAGAGCTACACATATCCAGTAACTGTCTTTTTTCAAGAGGAGCCGGGTAACTGACGAGAGAAACTGCACTCGGCAGTGGATCAGGAACACAAACATTACTGTCAACATTGTCCAAAGGATCAACAGAAGTTGAAGCTACACTGTCTGTATGTACTCTCAATAAATGTTTCTTGAATCCACAATACGTGTAAAAAACAGAAGAACACCCATTCTCGCCACATTTCAAACGTAGTGTACGTCCGGGGTACAAAGCATGACTAAATTTCAAATGTTGAAAAAAAACGGAGCAACTTTTGTGCTGTACCTTGCAAACGAAGCAGGTAAACATTTTCAAACCTCAGTATGATCAACTTTTGCCCGGATTTCCTTGACACGTGGACTCTCTTTTGTAGTGCCGACATCAATCCCATACACGGTAGTCTGAATGAAGGTGTAGAAGTTGCACAAGGCCTCATCGTAGGATACAGCAAAGACGAAGTGGGCCTTAAACAGTTCGTCGAAGGCAGCCACAGCTGTCTGCGCCACACAGGGGATGGCCTTCTGATCGAGGATGACGTAGAACTTCTGGATACTACTCTTCTTTTCTCCAACACAGAGGAGGAAGGGCTGTGCTGAGCCAACTCCATTTAGGAATGTCACCATGCTTGTCCCCACCTAAGAGTGTTAGAGGGGAAATCAGGAACAGTATTTTAAGTTTGTTTACCGTATTTACGCAATAAATAAATAAATAAATAAATAAAAAACATGTCCTTTAGCTGGATAGGCATCTAAACACCTTTAAATTACATGGCACGTTAAAAGCAGAGCTTTTTGGGATCTAATGAATGTCTACTCAACCAAGGGTTAAAGTTTTATCCAAATTCTAAAGAATCAGTGGATTAAGTGTTAAAAGAGAAGAAGCAACATTCAGTCACCATCTATATCCTGAACGTACCTTCATGAACTTGACCACATGGTCAGTAGCTTCAGTGGCACTGATTTTCCCGTGTCTTTTCCCTTTTGCGGTTGGAGGCAAGAGATGAATAAGCAGGAGGATAGCTGCCAAGTCACTGTCCCATCCTAGTGGATTAGTATGGTAACACCCACATCCCATGAGTATACAGTCATAGCTCATAGGCGCATATGAAGGACACTGGCAAACACAATATGTGTACGCTTACCATAGTCATTCGCTTCCTCTTGAGCAGACAGAAGATCATCCTCATGAGTACCAGGGCGAAGGCTTTTGCAGACAGTGACAATCCTAGGTTTGTAGAACGTTGGCCATTTTGCTATAAACTTGCCCGAGACGTCTTCTCCAAATAGCATTGTGAAGTCTTGGTTAATCTAACACAGACAGAAACCATGTCAAAACATGGTACACAACACATTTAAGAATTGGTACATCAAGCTAGTCTCTGTTTTTCTTACCAAGCCTGGTGTATCCAAGAATCGGGGGAAGTGATCTAGGATGACAGAAGACTGGTCTGGATCGTGTAGCATACTCTGACGGTGCTTGAAGGTTGCCTTCATTTTCTCCCTCACAACTGGTTGGTCTGCTGAATGCTTCATCACAGACATCGCTTCTCTGCATTCATCACCTGACAGCTGCTCAGATGTTGATGTCTCACGCAGGGTCTTGGGGCCATGTTGATCAGCAGACTTGGACTTCCTCTTGAAATCACTTGTGGTATTGCGCTGAACCGTTTTCAATCTGTAGGCCAGGTAACCTTGGCCACTGTGAGGATCGTAGTAATGTTCCTGTCAGACAAGAAAACAAGCAAGATGTACTGTCAATATTAAAAGCCATCAAAGCTGATGCCTGTATCAGGACCTCAACATAATTTTCTCTATACATGACCAAATTGTACTAAATGAGGGGTTCCTGCTACATAATACTCACATATCCAGTTGGTGAGGCCTTATCCTTCAAATTGGGGAAAAGGGTGACTATTCCAAGGGCATAGGTCACACGGACATTGATTGGTGGGACCCTCCTACACCATAGCAAGATAGGGTCAGTTTGAAATGTAGCTCAAATAGGTTTAACATGGCTGGTGTAAAAGGTTGAGAACAGAGAATGGATATTTTAAAAAAAGAAAAGTTGTGTAATGATGGAGGAACATTTCACAACTAATTAGGTTAACTGGCACCATGATTGGTTATTTACAAAAAACATCTGAGTCTCTCAGAAGTGAAGATGTGGAGGTAAAGGTTAACCTTTTGTGTGGGCAAATAATGAAACAATATAAGAATAATGCTCATCATCTACAGGTAATCATATCATGAAAATACTCAGAAAATCCATAAAAATCCAAAAAACAATCAACTTTTTTCTCTGTCAACAGTTGATATGTTGGTCTTTGCACTATTCACAATTAAATAAAGGGTTACATAATTTGTAAATCATAGCATTCTGTTTTCATGAACATTTTACACAGCATCTTAACTTTTCTGGAATTGGGGTTGTATTTCATTGGTCACTTACCCATGACTCTCAATCATATCTGCCACCAGGATGTTGACGAGTTTCCTTCTTGTTTGATCAGAAAGGCCTTTGGTCGAGTTGTACTCTTTGAATATGTCTTCACCCCCGTTTTTTTGATGTAGAGCTACATAGACCATCTGCAATATAGAAGTTGCATGTCAACTTGCAATGCATTTTGAAAATGGTTCAACATTCTACCAACAACCTAAGAACAACTTACATCTTTTGCTGCCTTACTGTCAGGTGGTCCTTCTAACAGTTGCCTTCCCCGTGCTTTGGTGCATTCTGTAATTACAGTGGAGCCTGAACTCACAGACTCAACTGATGAGAATGACCTCACAGATTCAATGGGTGAGAATGATCCCTCATCTGAGCAGAAGGAGGCCTCAGAGACCTCTTTCTCAGCTAAGGGGAGAAAGGGGGGGGGGGGGGTGTTACATTGTACATTGACAGATGTACTAATCTTAAGTCACTCTGGACAAAAGCTTCTGTTAAATGCCCTAAATGTAAATGCAATGGGAGGGGCGTTTCTGTGTCTTACCAGAGTCCTCAGTAAACACTTTGAAAGATACTGCAGCAGATCTCACTAACTCATCAAAAATGTCAGCATCTACATCAACTCCTGAGGAGTCCTTCAGGTTCACATCAGGTTCATTTGGCAGGCTGAATTTAGCTGAAACTGAGATCCAAAACACTTACTATAATTTCCCAACTATTAACCGCTGTTCCTGCATCCCTGCAACTAATACTTGGGTGCGGCCTATACACAGAAATTTACTTACCCTCTTGAATGAACTGAAAGTAATCGTAGCTGTCATCCTTCATTGGTATTCGAACCCATTTCAGGACACCCTTGCACTCCACTTGAACCAGCATTTCTTTGTTAAAAAATAAAATAAGATACAACACAAATGTCAGGCAAACAGTTAAACATGCCAATGCTTTCAAAGATTAAGAATGACAGAGATTTACAGGAAACACGATTTTAAAGAATATCAGTAATATTATCAGTTCATTCTATTTCTCTAACTGTTGTTTTATTAATATTATGTACTAGGCAATTAGCCTGTATATCAAGTATCCTGCAAAATTTGGCAAATGTAAATATGTTCCTGGTGATCTGACTCCATACTGCCTAATACTACTACTAAAACAGACAATTTTCACTTCCACGAAACCCAGCATAGCCTAATCAAATATATTTATATTTATTTGAAATATTTGACTGATGGTCAGTGGGTAAATGTTAATTTCGATTTGTGCTTTAGATTGTATTCGGTGAAAATGAGCATGCATGCAAGTCGAGCTGCCGATGGAGGATAACGTTCACTTTTCCCCTGTTACCACAACTATGTTTTGCATAGCCTATTTCCCTTAACTGGGCTACGAGACATTGCCATTCCTTCTCTCACTACAATCTCAGAATGCCATCCTGTTCTTCCTTTATCCTTCTTCGTTGTTGGTATATTTACTTGATGAACTTACTCGACGGTGGTTGGAAGAACATTCAGCTTTTACCGCGAGCACTTCAGCAAAGATCCTAGACTAGAACATTCTCAACCGACTCTTCCTTTAGTTTCCGATACTAGCGAGTGCACGAAATAGCGCGAAACCGCTAATGTTGATGGGAGATGTAGTTTTTAAGCTGCATTGGCAACGTCTTTCTCCAATCGCACAAGTAATGCGTTTCGATGTTGCGGTGTATTTATTTAGACAAATATGGACATGGTTAGATGTCCATGTCACAAGTCAGACCAATCCTGTCAATGAATGATGGCTAGCATACACGTTTCTCCATCTCAGCTTGCAGCAACCAAATGTGGCTACGTTAACTTTAACCTAACGTTAGCTTGCTTGCTTGCTTAGCATTAACGTGCTACTCCCGCCGAGAACTGCACATTGCAACTTTCAACACTGACATAACTACTACAGTCTAATAACTTCACATTTTAAAAAGTCCAACGATATATTCCCGCTTACACAGTAGGTTCATTATCAGGGAGTAAACTGTACGCTAACGTTATAACCTGAGAATATTGAGTCATGCCAAAATCTCTGCTACAACCTAGCAGCTAGCTATTACCTAACGGAATCGGTTAGTACTTTGTCCTAGCTGGAAGTGGAATTCAATACAAAACAGACGGTTACAATTAAATAAGTTATGAAGCTAATGTATATTATCATCAAATACCATGCGTGTGACTAGTCTTGATTACCCAGTCAGTCAGTGAAATTGAGCACTTACCTTCTACCGTCTTGCGTATCCCCCGAAAGAAAATGGCGCTGGAGAAAGTTCTTTCATCTGGATCACGTCCACCTGGACAACCGTTACGTGAGGGTGTGGCTTAGATCTGCCTTAACACCGTTGACTGCTAACACTCTGATTTGACAACGTAAATTAGTCAAAGGCAACACCAGCAGTGCTATTTTGTAACTGGGTGGTGTTAAAATAACACCAACACTCTTTATTCAACACCGTCCCTGACATTTTAACACTCATATATTTGCTGTGTGCCATCTCAGTATCCTCCCTCTGAGTAGGCGACCACTGAATCTCAGAGTCGGAGGGATCCTGAGAAGATAGCCCCTTCCAATATGAATCTCCGTCAGCCACAGAGTCCCACTCCAGACTCTCGTCACCAACCTCAGATTCAGAAACAGAATCTCCCCAATTGGGCGGAGAAATAACCTCCTCCAACTCAGAATCTGAATCAGAAGCATCAAAACACTCCCCGAACAAACTGGAAGGGACGATGTGATCTTGCACAGTACATGCAGCACCCCATTGACGGATGACCACCTTATTCCCTCCCCGATTAATATGGGGATTGTGTTTAACTAGCCACGTGTGACCCAACACCAACGGATACTGAATGCTCTCCATGTGTTTAGGTTGACAAATCGACATGATGAGGAGAGACGTCACCTTAATAGTACCTGACCCAAAAGGGTGACTATCGAGAGCGGTAACTAATCGGGAGTGATCAAGGAGCTGGACCGGTATCTTGTTTTTTCTAGCCCATTGAGCATCAATAAAACAATCCACGGCCCCAGCATTGATAAAAGCCTTGACCTGCAGAAAGTGCTGTGCCTAATAAAGTCTAACATTTAGTAATGTCTGAGGTATAGTACCCTGAAGTCCCCAGCTCCTCTAACAAGACCCCCCTTAAGCTTAAGCTTAAGACACTGATCACAAGTATGCCCCTTCCTCTTGCAGTAGCGACACCACTCATTCTTCGATGCAGAGTCCTCCGATGGTGGGCCTGCTGCCCCAACTATCTGCATAGGCTTCTCAGTCCTAATAGAAAAGGGCTTAACTACCTGTTAACTAACTGAATAAAACTCAGTGAATGGGACAGACAAAGGTCTTATCCTATGACCTTTACCCTGTTCTTTGGTCCCACAACCGATTGTCAATACGAATGGCGAAAGACACTAAAGCATCTAGCCAATCGGACTGCTCGAGAATGGAGAGAGCATCCTGTACCGGTTCATCTAATGCCTCAGAAAATAACGTCATCAGTGGCGCTTCAGCCCAACCTGTCTCACCTCCCAGTGCACAAAATCTTATGGCGAATTCGGCCACAGTGTCGTTACCCTGGCGAAGGCGATGCAGCCGTCTAGCCGACTTCCGACCCGAAATGTTATGGTCGAAGATTGATTCCATTTCCTCCATGAGTGTTTTAGTGGTATTTAAAATCTGAGATTTTTCCCTGATTAAAGGAGTAGCCTTTATTATTACGGAAGTAGCATTTCCGTAAAGATCGATCTGAGGGATCGTCCAGGGTCGTCCCTTAGAAGGGGGGTCCTGTCATGGTCCGTGGTTTATTTTTAATTTTTCGCTGCGGTTCTCGTCCTTTCTCTCCGGTTGAGAATCTATCAGATGTTTTTCCACGTTTCGTTCCAGGGTTTTGCGTCACCTCGGCTATTATTCGTTTCACCTGTGCTACTGGCTGCGGGGTATTTAAGGTCCTCACTTCCGCTTCCCCGGTGCTTCTTTGTCATTGCGACCTCATGATATTAAAGCTTCCTTATGTTCATGAGGGACTTGCTTCTTAGTATTAGTTCTTACGTCGAGGATTATTCCTCGTTTAAGCTATACTGTTCGACTTACTCCGTGCTGGTCTCCCTGAGACAGTTTCCTTTGTTGTTTAATTTTCATTTCACCTTCTTACCGGCCGTTTTAATGTTACGTGCCAAAGGTGTTTCTTTTCTATTGTTTCCCTGTGTAAGCTCTAGTATTGAGCTCGGGAGACTTTGTTTTGTGCTCTCGCTCGTGTTTTCGAGTTCGCCCTATTTTCCTGGGGTGATTATTATTTGGCTGTTTAGCTACTAAGATTATTCCTTTTTTCTTTTCTACCCATTAGCGGTTAAGTTCCCTTAGTGGTCCTCACCTTTGTGGGTGGCTTGTTCTGATCCCCCTTGCCGTCGCATTTGATTTTCCGCTACTGAGACCATGAAAAAGTTCCCACCGATTTTCCGCACCGGAGCCCCTCAAGGCTGCGTACTCAGTCCCCTCCTGTATGCCCTGTTCACACACGACTGTGTGGCCACACGCAGCTCCAACGCCATCCTTAAGTTTGCAGACGACACCACCATCCTGGGTCTCATCTCCAACAATGATGAGACCGCCTACAGAGAGGAGGTCAGCATCTTAGCAACATGGTGCCAGGACAACAACCTCTCTCTCAACGTCTGCAAGACTAAGGAGATGATCGTGGACTTCAGGAAGCGACAGGGGGCGGGGGGTCACGCCCCCATTCACATCGATGGAGCTGAAGTGAAGAGAGTCTCCTGCTTCAAGTTCCTCAGTGTGTTCATCAGTGATGACCTCTCCTGGTCCAGGCAATCGGTCGCGGCAGTAAAAACTGCCCAAAAGCGCCTATACTTCCTGAGGAGACTCAAGAAGTTTGGCATGTCTTCCAAAACTCTCACCAACTTCTACAGGTGCACCATTGAGAGCATTCTCACTGGCTGCATTACTACCTGGTACGGCAGCTGCTCCGCTGCTGATCGCAAGGCCCTTCAGAGGGTGGTGAAGACAGCGGAGCGCATCATTGGCTGCCACCTCCCCTCTGTGCAAGGCATCTACCACACACGATGCCTTAAGAAAGCACGGAAAATCATAAAAGATTACAGCCACCCAGGCTATGGACTGTTCTCGCTGCTGCCGTCTGGTAGACGTTACCGGAGCATACGGGCACGGACTACCAGACTCACAAACAGTTTTTTCCCCCAGGCCATCAGGCTTCTCAACCAGCAACATTAACCTCATTCATCTCCCCTCATTGTATGCTCTAGGCACTTCTTATGTACATTCAATGTACATCAACTTAATTTAATTGAATTTATTGTACATCGGCACCACCACACTTTATATTTATAATATTGAATACTCTTACTCCTACTGTCCATATCTGGAACTGCTCCTAGTGTTTTACTGCTATGTATATGTATGTTATTCTTGCCCTTATTTTACTCTTTTTAACAATTTAATATATATATATTTTTGTTTTTTATGCCTACTACCTAAGAATTTCATTGTTCAGAATGACCTTGTGTTATACTGTGCACTTGATAAATAAAAACACTTTGACTTTGACATTACACAATGTGATTGGATTGGGCTAAGACTAGGGCAATACATTGGGTCCAAGCACACACGGCCAATATTAAGCCACTTGGCAAACTTGTGTGTAAGTCCAAATGTCATTGTGTTCTGTGACGCCAACATTAGTCATCCTTGAAAGTTTGGTTAAATATGCTGTCTTCATATTCATTCTCAAGCTGTAAATAGAAAATGTTAATTAACAGCATTTATATGCATATGGACATGTTAACAATGCATAGTAACAGACTCAATTTCATGTTTCTTGAATGCAATAGAAATTTTAATGGATTTAAAAGACCATGATGAAATACCATGACCAAAACCACCATCTAGTGCAGGGGTGGGCAAACTTTTTGGCTCAGGGGCCACATTGACTTTTAAAATTTGACAGACGGGCCGGGCCAGCACCAGATGCATACATATCAAACATAAACATAAAAAGTGTTAATACTTACATTCACTTTTAGTGGGAACAGTGTTGTTGATCACCCTTTTTTGCCAGTGCATCGAAGTCTGGTGTTAGTTTTGTTGTGGCAATTCTCAGAACAGATCTAAGGTGTTCATCACTCAACTGGGATCTGTGGGGTGCTTTGTTGGTGTTCATCACACTAAAAGTCTGTTCACACACATACGTAGAGCCAAACAACACCAGCATCCTCTGTGCCATCTTCTGGATGTTTGGAAATTTGGCTGCGCATAAAACTCATCCAGTTTAAGAGAGTTGAACTTTACAACCTAAATAAACTCAAAACTCGGTTGTTTTAATTAAATTTACCATGAATCAGTGACGTGCGGTGAGGTCAATGGTTGGGGAGGCACTGGATATCAGAGTAGGGCGACCAGATTTTCAAAACCTCAAACCTGAACACTTTGTAGGCTATATGAACGCGCCGCACGTGCACGCGCACCGAAAATGCAGATCTACAGTGCTATTATACAATGTTTTAATACAGATAACATAAACATTCTGATTTTCACACCAAATAGCCCGCCCCAATTATTAAAAAAAGACGTTATATCTGACGGCGAGGACCGGAGGGGCATTCCTACCGACCCCTGGCCTCGGCTATGTAAGCGCTGAATAACGGGAAAATTTGAACGTGATTGTTAAAAAACGGGAAAAATATAGCTGATTTTAGATGCAATTCACTTTCGTTTTAGTTAGTTTTGTGTCGTTCATTGTAGATTTTATTTAGTTTTAGTTTTTATTTTCATTTCAGTTAGGCTATTTCCACTGCTATTATTTTGTTATAATCCTGACACACGCACAAGTTAAAGTGAAAATATTGCTTAGCTTACCTTTACTTGTAAATGAAGTCCATTCGCCTTTCCTTCTGGACGAAAATCTCCGTGACTTTGTTGTAAAAGTCCTCCTTTTCTTCTTTGAGTCTCTCTGTCTCAATTGAGATTATTGCCAGGGAAGAAAGTCATCCTTGGTCAGTCCTATTCCGACTGTATGTTTTGAGTCTTTTCAATGCAGAAAACGACCTTTCCACAGACGCCGTCGTAGCCGGTATAGTGAGCACCAGCTGGAGTAACTTTGTTGCCTCAGGAACAGTCTGAATCAGATCCTTCTGGGCTAAAAATTTGAGAAGCTGTCCAGGAGATTTGCATTCACTCCTCACCGTTTGTGAACTATACAGTCCAATAAGATCGGCCTTTAGCCTGACAAAGTCAAAGAACCTGGCATACTTTGACAAGCTCTGCAGTTTGGTGTCATCAAAGTGTTGTGACATTTCGTGAAATTTTGCACAATCGACCAATCCAAGGAAAGCTAGCTCACCAAAATGATCAAACCTAGCTTTCATTTGAGCACTGACATTGTCCAGAATGTTGAAAAACTTCCGTTTCCTCTCATCTTTGACTGACAGTTTACTTTGGCTTCTCTCACCATCTGTCAGGCCAAGTGCGGCGCATCTCCGCTCAAACCGCTCATAGAAAATGTCGAACTCCTGTCTCATACGCTCGACAACTCCAATTGTGTCACGTATCCGCGCACAACAAAATCCAATGTCCATTGCTTTGTTCTGCAGCACTCTAAAGAGAGCATCAGTATGACAGAAAATGTCCTCATACGCCATGATGAAAAAGCATGTTGATGCTTTGGATAACCACCGATCATATCCAGTGGCCATCATCAGGGTGTCGTTATCCCAAGTGTCAGGATTTTCGCTCATGATACGGAATACAGCACGCAGATCAGTTTGGTACATGCTTATTGATTGCACCAGCCTTGAATTTGAGCTCCATCTCGTGGGCGCTGCTCTTGGTAAACGCCGCTTCACAACATCATCCAGTAAGTGAGTGCGTTTTGTTGACTTACTGAAAAATGTCCCTAGTCCCTCCACTGTTTTAAAAAAAGTTCTACACTCAGGCATGCATTTTGCAGAATGTGAGAGCACAAGGTTCAATTTATGTGCATAACAGTGGGTAAACATGGCCTCAGGGACCTTTTCTTTTATCTTAGCCTGCACCCCGTTAAGCTCCGATGCCATCACAGACGCTCCGTCGTAGGTCTGGGCTACCAGCTTTTTGACACAGTTGTACTTCTCCAAAACTCCAAAAACATACTCAGCTACCGCAGCGGCGCGTCTGTCATCATTCAGATCATCAAATCCTAGAAACGCCTCCTTCACCTCACAGGCCACTTCACTTTTAGCCACGTAACGCAAAATGACAGAGATCTGGGCTTTATTTGTGACATCAGTTGTCTCATCCACTTCCACAGCGACAAATGGGGCGGCATTAATCTCCTTTTTAATATCATGTCTGATCACATCACCGACTGCTTCGATCAAATCATTCTGTATTCTGTTTGATAAGCCAGAAAACACAGTGGATGTCTCCAAGTGTCTAGCTAACCTTTCATCTTTCTCTGCAAAAGCATGTAATAATTCCACAGTTTCCACGATTGGAAGAGCTTGCACTCTCATCGTTACCACGAAATGCTAGCTCTTGTTTAGCTAAAAAGCAGGTTGCATTTATCAGGTCTTTCAAAATCTCACGATTTTCCTTTACCTTCGCATTGTGGATGCTGATATTAAGTCTCCCTTGTTCATTCAGAGCCAGATCAATCCGCGAGGTTCCAAAAGTTTTTAAAGAAATCTGACTTTGAATGTGAGTAGCTGATCTTTCATGTTTGCTGAGGCTTCTTGGCAAGTTTTTCAAATCACAAAATCCAGTTTGGGTCCAGACATTGTCACACGTAGAGAATAAAAGGCAGGGAAAGCAGTAAAGGCGTTTTTTTGTAGCACAGCCACAAAGCCAATCTTTTCGAGTATACCAGTCCGTTTGAAAAGAACGAGTTATATTCCGTCCCGTCGTTTGAAGCAAACCTCGTAGCTCCGGCGTCGGTCTCCCAGTAATTATGACTTCTTGCTTTGATTGAAAGTCCAGTTTTGAAAAAAAAATTTAGTTTAGAAATCAAATCCTCCATTTTCAGAGCGAAAAATCAGTGCATTTGTTTGGTTGTTGTTCTTTTAACTTTTGCAAGAGTAAACCGAGTCGTAAACTTCAGGCTCTCTATCGCCCCCGTCTGTGAGGCAGAGGTACTGGCTGCCTCAAGGCAAGCCTTTTCCTTGTGGATTTATGTCAGATCAATAAGACTTCAATATTACACACGTGAAATACATTACCGAACACTATGGAAATTAAGACGTATAATAAAAGTGTCTTCAAACATGATATTGGAAACATACAGAGAAATGGCAACAAGCACGCGCCAATTGCACGCGCTCAATCCAGTTTGTGAGGGATTGCGCAATCTGTTTAAGCAGTTGTTTATAAAATGTTATTTTAACGGTGCATATAAGTGCGTCTACATAGGCGTGCACCCTATGGTGCAAACACTGTTTCCTCATGATGTCCCCATATTCCAACATGATAACGCCCCCATACACACTGCTAAAATACACTGCTCAAAAAAATTAAGGGAACACTTAATGATCACAGTATAATACCAAGTAAATTAAACCAAACCGGTCATGCTGGATGATGTTGCAGGCAGCATAACATTCGCCACGGCGTCTCCAGACTCTTTCACGTCTGTCACATGTGCTCAGTGTGAACCTGCTCTCATCTGTGAAGAGAACGGGGCTCCAATGGCGAACCTGCCAATTTTGGTGTTCTCTGGCAAATGCCAATCGAGCTGCATGGTGCTGGGCTGTGAGCACAGGTCCGACTACAGGACGTCAGGACCTCATGCCACCCTCATGGAGTCTGTTTCTGACAGTTTGGTCAGAAACATGCACACGAGTAGCCCACTGGACGTCATTTTGTAGGGCTCTGGCAGTGCTCCGCCTGTTCCTCCTCGCACAAAGGAGCAGATACCGGTCCTGCCGCTGGGTTGTTGCCCTTCTACGGCCCTGTCCAGCTCTCCTTGTGTAATGGCCCGTCTCCCGGTATCTCCTCCACGCTCTTGAGACTGTGCTGGGAGACACAGCAACCTTCTAAAACATTGTTTATGCTTCCTAACTGGACAGATCGATATCCCAGAAGTTTAATTGACTTGGTGTTATATTGTGTTGATTAAGTGTTCCCTTAATTTTTTTGAGCAGTGTATTAAAGAATGGTTCCAAGAACACAAGGGTGTCAAATATCTTCCATGGCCTGCACAATCACCAGATCTAAACACAATTGAAACTTTATGGGAAGTTCTGGAGCGCAGAGTGGAGACTATCCTTCTTGAACGATGGGCTAATATCCCATGATGGGCCAATATTTTGTCCACCCCCATATGTATTGATAGCTGGTGGGGTATAGCCTAGAGCATTAGACTTGTTTCCGTTTATCTAGCTGAATAATCAAAACCAATATTTAGCCTATAATGAAGAAATGACAATGACAAAGATAACTAACTTCAGATTGTTTAACAAGAACCAGGCAATAATCTGAATGCGTTAAAGAATGTCATTAATTTTAGGACGCCACTCAAATTAGTCAAAGTGATTTAAACATTAGAAAGCATAAATTTAAAGAGGACAGCCTCTTAAGTGTCTCAAACCTGCAATGCATAATTAAGGCTAGAAAAACAAATTAAAAGTCTTTAAAAGTCAGAATCTTTGCATGATAACATGTCATCATAAATGTGACCCAAAGCCGACTTCGAATACATGTTTGCAACCCACTATTGTGCAGGAGAGGCAAAAAACATAATAAAATCACTATCCGGTCAAAGTTGAGTTAATATCATCGCATTCCTGAATATAAAATCTACATAGAATTCAGCATAGAAATATAAATTAGAAAGTAATGATTTATAAACGGAAGCTTTACGGAGTCTGTGGTGGTTAGCAACAATTGCTATGCACAGGAGGGCTCCGATTGGTGATTCAGCTAGCCAGTGCTTTGTGTTGGGGAAGGAACAAAAAATATGCGCCTGGGCACGTGCCCAATTGCCCATATAGTATGCTACCTGGCAAGAAGTAATTACCTGTTCATGAGGGCTATCAAAATTAAGTATTATTGCTATATATGAACATTCGTTTGTAGAACAAAACGTTAATGATGTCATTTTCTGGGCTAGTGCCGTTAGCTGTTGTTAGTAGGGATGTTAACAATCGACTATCAATTAATTGGTAATAAGAATTTAATCGATAAGATTTCAAATTAAACGATTAACTGAACAATCTGCGGTCTTGTTTCAACGGGAGTTTTTGTGTGAAATGTAATCGTGATTTTAGGTCTCCACGCGAGAGCGCCTGTGGTTTGCAATACATTGCAATACCTGTGGTGCTGTTTTGAAGTATAACTACTTCGTTAATGTAGCCTACCACCTGAAAAGCGTACATCCAACCGTGCTGGCAAAGTGGATCGCGACCTACCATCGCCTCAGTGTTGCCAAAGAGGGTGTGTGACGATAGACGGAGGGTAGGCCATTACTCAGAGGGTATGCAACATGGTTGAAAAGGACATGATGGCAATAAGCACCGTTGACGGTGAGGGATTTCGAGAGCTAATAAACAGGCTGCGCACACGACTCACTCCCGACCACGTAGATATGCTTAAATGTTCTTGAATAAAAATACCTAGATCTATCTAGTATGCATATGAGGAGCCTATTCTAAACATAATAGCCTATGTTTTAAGTTGACTATTCTAGGCTAGGTCTACTAGTTTAACTTTCAATTTCAAGAGCGATTATGTTAATGCTGCAAGTGCCTAGCAGAGCAACGGTTTCGCTTGCAACAGATGAGACGGAGCGCAATTTCTTTTCTGTTAAAGTAGCCTATACACGCCTTCATATTCTATTTTTGTTATGCTACAATAATGCCTGTTTCTCAAATGTTACAATAAATCTTTGATTGAGGAATATAACATGCATTTTGTATTCTGTCTATCATAAGCTATATTTAGCTTTTATGTTATCAATTAATCGACGATTGTTTGTTAAGGTTAACTATCGATTAAGGAAATTCCTTAAAATTTGCATCCCTAGTTGTTAGCCACGGGTTTCTTGGCATTAAAGAGTAACAAAGCACTAAAACAACTTATTTTAGATGATAACTGATACATTTGTTTTTTTCTCAGTTTTTTCTGATTGATCCTGGTCCAAATCTTTACAAATGTCTGCAGTCAGAGCAAAAAAGCGTAACCTTTAAGAATCTGGCTCAAAAGTGTCTCTAGTGGTAAAACGTTAGGTACTGCATGTTTAATCTGTGATTGGCCAGAAATTTCCTCCAGCTGATGTATTCCTCCCGGTGACAAAATAGAAACCTGTACTGCACTGATAGTTTGATAGCTACACCCTGATGTTTTGGAGCAAGGGCAGGCAGCGTAGCAGTTTATCTGCGCGGAGAGTAGAGAGAGTGATCGAGCGATATAGGTAGCTTACAGTTTAGCTTTTTTGAATATTCTAGTTATAGTAGCCTATTTATTTTTGTTATATATATTTTTTTATAGATAGCTTGATAGTCCCTTGTTTTTTGATATTTCTTTTTTCAGTCTAGCTTAGCAAGTAGCTAGCTTGTTTAAAATATATATATATATATATAGGCTACTTTATTAAAAAATAAATAGGCCTATATAGTATAAAGCACATGAAAACTGCGTATTTGACAGAGACATGGAGAGCTTCTCTCTGCGTTGCATGCACGGTGTGGATATTTCCCTTTACGGAAAACATATGAAAACTGCGTATTTGACAGGGACATGGAGAGCTTCTCTCTGCGTTGCATGCACGGTGTGGATATTTCTTGTATTTTTATGTTAAAACAAAATTTTATTTTACGTTCTGACGAGATAAGTAACAATTGCTTACTTTTTGGTCCCAAAAGCGGCGCAAACGAGGAGGTGTTTTGGTGAGGTCGAGGCCTAACAGGCTCCACACCTCCCCATTCAACTCCGTCTGGCCTGCTATTACATCTCGGTCCTGTGCAATCATGTCGTTTCATCTCCCAGCGTTCACACGTGCCAGGTACGCCTGCCTATGACCTGTTCTCCCAGACTCGCTGACAGCTCCCCTCCGCGGCTTCCACGCAAGGCCATGCTTTAAATCTGGTGGAGTGGATTACCGGAACCTCTGTCCGCTGGTATGCCTACGGGCGGCCGTGATGGCTATGGAATCGGCCCCAACAAAAATGGCGTTAATCAACACGCGATCACTATCCAACAAGATGTTTGTCCTGAATGATTTCTTCACTTCCCGGGGATTGGACTTTATGTTTGTATCTGAGACGTGGCTTCATCCCGGTGAGTTCAGCCCTCTTAAGGAATTTTGCCCACCGGATTGTGACTTTTTTTAGCACCCCCAGGATGTCCGGACGCGGCAGGGGTTTAGCTGCTATTTTTAAGAAACATTATAATTGCCGGCTCCTGAACGCGGAACAATTCTCCAGCTTTGAAGTAGCTACAATTATTAAAAGTGGGATTGGCTAATCCTCTTTTCGCTGTCCTCATTTACCGACTGCCAAAATATAATAAGATTTTATTGCGCAGCAATCCAGCAAGTTGAAGAGACGAGAGGAGCATTTGTGTGACGGACAGGTTATTGATAGAGAGAGGATGGCATAGGTGTCAACCCATACAGTTTGCCCGTATGATATACGGTTTTTCCAACTTTTTGAAGGCAAATGGGCAGGTTATACTCTGGGAAATCTAATATGTTTTTGTTTTTTTACGTTTCTCCATCAATCTGCCCAGGGGCTACAGATTAAAGTTAGCGCCAACGGCTAAATCTGGCACATTTACGTTTATTAATGTGCATTGTCCCTTTCTTAAATAAATAAACCTAAACCTATAATTAATTTAATCGCAGCAATCACATTTTCTTTCTCCCTCTCGGCTATTCTCCCGCTTTGTGAGGCCATGGGAAAAACAAGTAGCAGGACTGATCTAAAAATGACAGAAGATAGGCTACCTACGTTAGTTAACTTAGCTAACAGTTAAACGGTTATGACTGGTCAATGTTCATGTTTATGCAGTTTTGACCGAAATTAGATCATGTTTCATGAGGTTTTAATATGGCTATAGCCTATGACTCAATTTAGCGTAGTTACTACGAGTTTCATTGTATATTAATTCACGGCTAACTTAGCAGTCTTTAATATTGCTAGAAAATTATCCAAATTAAGATGAGAGCTAAATTTTTTACATTCTCCAGTTCTCCGCCTCTGCCATGTCCGCTGCTCCAGGCTCAGCAGCCGAAACGAGCGGCTCAAACAAACCAAATTATGGCTGTGAATAAGCATACACGTGAGAAAAAGGGCGTGGCTTGCTAACTCAAGCCCAACCCTTTCATGGGTATCTTTCCCACCTCCAATTTTGGCATTTTTTGAACTGCAAACAGAGGCGTAGTGGCTCTGAAACAGCCCGTGGAGTTACCCTTTAAAGAAGGGTGCAAATCCAGGTTTTTAAATCTGTCATGCAATAAGGATCCGTGTACTTTTTGGCTTATCGTTTTCCGTTTCAGAAACAGAAATAAAAAAACAAGAATCAAATGGTTATTCGTTTTTCTGACTGATTTTAAACATAAAATGCTTGATTTCAATCTCAATTCTGACATTTCCCCGTCAGTTTTCGGTTGATTCCGCTTCCCATAAAACTTTTTCGCTAATTAGACAGTCATTATGAGTGCATTAGAACATTATGCCACTGAGATAGCCTACAGGAGATGGCAATACATAATTTGTTACATCACAACACTGTTTTGTGGACATAGTTCGAAACGTCATAAATTGACTGCCTTAAAGGGTTATGAAACCCTCGGTTACATTCTCTCTCCGCCCACACCACAAATTTAAAAAATGCAATTAAATGGGCGTGGAAAGCAGCAGCAGATGGGGAGGGGCGAGAGCGAGGAGAGAGGCTATCGCCACCTGAAGACACGCCCACTAGGAAAAATATGGAGTGAAGCGAAGTCTGTATCAATCGCTAATTGTGCGGTATCAGTCAACGGCTCTTTCGAGGTGGAGGACTTCTCCCCTCCAGAATCCTCTGGGCTTTCCACCGACCAGGAGTACGAAGGAGGAAATAGTCCGAAACCCTATCAGTTTGAGCCGTAGGGAGAAGTTTCTGAGTGGTAGTCTAGCTAATTACCACTTGTGAACTCGACTATCTCCTTCTGCTTAAATCGATGTTATGCCCAGTATTGTCAGCACATATTAAGTCTAACCTACCCGTACACAAACTACTTAACGAATAAAATTAATAAATGAACAATGAATAACTAAAATACGTAATTAATACCTCAAGTTACTCTGTACATACGAAGCATCACGCCACACAATCACTCCATTCTCAAACTAAGTAGATTTTTTAGCCATCTATAACGTTACATCTAACGTAGCTATGCTACACGAACATGACAATAAAATATTAACCAATGCCAAGTGAAACTAAACGGCTGTTAGCTGAAGGCTATAGGCTACACTACGGGAGACTTCACAATCTGCTCAAATCGATGTTCTGCCCAGTAAGTTAACGTTTGTCAGCAAATATTCAGTCTGACCTAACTTTACTTGCAGCTTATACAAACATGAAAGGCTAATGTAGGCTAATGAATGTCAAGTGAAACTGAACGACTAGCTATCTAGCTATCCAAATAACTTAACTAAGACATACGTTAACATAATCACAGCATGTGGCTTGTATCACTTTGTACCTTGTACCATTTTTATTTCAGTAAATACATGTTCCAGCCGTGGGGGGTTCCAGATAGTGCAGTTAACTGTTATCCATCAAACGTAACTTCTGAAGCAGACTCCAGGCCAGTAAGATTGACAACGCAGTAGCTATCAAACCTAACGTTATAGCTTATACGCAAAAGGCAGTGAAATATCACCGGCCAGTTAACTATGGTTCACGATACGAAAACAACTCAAGTAAATATATTTGAGGCTACAAGATAACCATCACGTTAGCAAGTCAACGCGACGCCGTACTCTGCACTTAATTTAATTTACCACATTTGGAGGGACAGAAATATCAGTAGGGCTTGGTAACGTTACCGCATTCCTTTGGCTGGCATACCCCAATTCAACCTGGGCATAGTTCTCGTAACAGTCCCACGGGAATTGCTTGTTGCACACAAACTTGCCAGCAGTGCTGATCATTGGCGCCAGACCCAAAATGCCCAGTCAGAGTAGCATACAGCTCACTCCGGATCGCTCGGGAAAGGATGTAACTGATAACGTTAATCCGCTGATGCTCTTGCACCCAGAGAAAGCACACTTGACTTGCGACCCATCAGTCATTGCTTGTAAATTGAAACTATTGGAATTGAAAAAACGAATACAATTGTTAATAACTAGCATAATTGGAAAAAAGCTAATACATTGAAAGAGACTAACTGTAGGCTACAACGATATTGCTTGTCAAATGGATTGGCCACTGGCCACGCCTTCTCAGGAATGTATTTATATTGGGGGCGGTAACAAAGTGCGAAACTGATTATGTACAAGTGTACAAAAAGTTTTAATTTATGTTTCTGAAACGGGAAACAATTGGCCAAAAAGTACACGGATCAATAAGCCACACATCAGCTTTTTGGCATTTCGAAAATTGCAATGTTTTTAATATATTATTAGGTTTTCTCTTAATTTAAAGACCTATAACTGACCACTTCATTGATTTCCTATGGAAACTGAAATGTCCCCCCTGGGGGGTTGGGCCTGTTGGAATGTATGATGTTTTTGTGGGTGTGCCCTCTCTAGCCGACTGGATCTATAGCTGACCATTAACAAACTCTATATAACTACTCTTGCTAAAGTATTGAAGAAACATATGAACACCCATACTTCAGTCACAATGTAAAGTTTACTAATAAGCCTCGCCTCTACATTTATCGTTTATTTGGTCTTCAGTTAATGAACAAATTTGATTTGAAGTACAGTCATCCACTGACATCTCTGCAATATTGGGTTTGACTCTGAAAACCTTGCAATTTTGATCATGCTGTTGACCTAGAATGCATTGGTGAACATGCAACTGAACATGGTCTCCAACAAAGCATTAAATGTTGGAACATTAGGGGTTGGAACATTTTCCAGGGCATTGCCCCCCAAATAATTCTCAAGTAAAGTAGAAAATGTGTACTTAATTTTTATGTAAAAATTTAAATTCATTGATGTAATGCATATTTACAAGTTATTTCATTATTGAATCAAATGTGTATTGCTCAAATGTGTGTGGCAGGGGTGGGGGAGTGTGCAAGTTTGTGTGTTAAGGTGATAATTAATGTGATAAAGTGGATAGCTGGCTGTCTACGCTCTAGTCTACACAATTAAGTACATAAGCTTTTTATGTCTAGCCTATGGATTTGGTGACCTCGGGGCCTATCTTACACCCGGCGCTAATCCAAAATCAAATGTCTTTGCTATCTTATGTTGTGGATACTTGATCCAAACCTGCCTGATTACGCCAATTTGTTGTGGATCTATCCTGTCCGACTATGCCAATTTGTTGTGGATTCCGAGTGAAAATATCTCAGAGTTCTTGCCAAAATTCAGAGTTTTCAACTTTAGCTCTCAAATCTCAAAGTGTTTAAATAAAGAGGATGAGGCAGTAATTCTCAGAGAATGCTAGACTTTATTTCATTAAACATACAACAAAAGTCTAGCATAGTGCCCCCGCAGAGACTATCAAAAATGTCAGACCTTATTCCATACACCGCACAATCAAAGTCATGACATCTCCGCAGAGACACTCCTAGTGTAGTGCCCCCGCAGAGACTATCAAAAATGCCAGACCTCATTCCATACACCGCACAATAAAAGTCTGGCATCTCCGCAGAGACACTCAATTATTCTTGGTTTACAGTCCATCTTTATACAGTTTCTTATCAGATTGTCCATCTCATTCTCCGCCCATCCTTGCCCATCAGGTGACTCCTCCGACCCCTTTGACCATACAGACACAGGCCATCTCCATCTCCACCTTTCTTCGAGAACTTTCTAAACTTTCCCTTCGTAGGGCCTCTCCTATTGGATTGTATCTAGGTCACACCTGGGTTCTCAACCACCCGGCTCCGCCCCGTGTGCCCCCTCCCATGGCATTGCCTGTTTTTGAGGCCTGAGAAACCACCTCGTATCAGACCCTGGTTGCTTGGACACTATCCAAGTTCT
The DNA here is from genome assembly GCA_022702515.1 of Ilyophis sp. 1 JC-2022. NCBI lineage: Eukaryota > Metazoa > Chordata > Actinopteri > Anguilliformes > Synaphobranchidae > Ilyophis > Ilyophis sp. 1 JC-2022. The sequence continues at coordinate 107,879,274 of CM040395.1, forward strand.
TCTCCAACTCTCTGGACGGCTAACTGTGTGTAAAAAATAACAGTGGCTTCAACTTTTATAGTCAGACTCAGCGTTCATATTCACAGAAATGTCTATATCTCACTGTGACCATTCTATTTATTAACTTTATGGGATTCTGTGAAAGTGCATTTTAATTAATATATCACTATGTGTTTCTGTGCTCATTTTTTACTGAAACCAGGTGTTCGGACCCAATACCCAATTTCTCCTCCAGGCCTTTAGAAGGCACCCAAAACAACCGTTGCCTAGGAACGCCTTAGAAGGCGCCCAACACAATCATTGTTTTAGGAACATCTTATCTATCTTCTTATCAGACTCTCTACAACACTCTCTGAAAACACCAGCTTCTGTGGCCTTCAGCTTTTCTTAGTCAGAGAGACAGAGAATGTGTTTCTCTGCTCTTATAATATTTTACTGTGCTTATGAATGCGTTTCTCTGTTCTTAATACATTTATACATTCTGTATATTGCTCTTAATACATTCACAGATACATATTCAAATATTATCAATACATATTGTCACAGGTGACCAATGGATTTAATGGAATTCCCAACACTTACACCCGGCACAGGGTTTATTATAATGCCTGGCGCTCACATCGTTTAAATACCATGTATTCTTGCGCCCATTGCAAGTGAATTTTTGGCATTTTGCTATCTTGAGCCAGCAGAAAGAGCGCTTGCGCTAAAACCACCACAAACCTGGTCTAAAGTCATGTCGCAGTTGTTGACATGTTATTTTAACGGCACATATAAGTGCATCTACATAGATCTACAACGCGCGTACACCCTCCACACAGAAGTGCGCACAAGCATGACTAAAAATATCAAGGTTACAATGTGAAATATTATTATTGTGTATATATCAAAAAATTAATGATACTAAAAGGGTCTATAGGTCAAAGACCACATACCTGTCCCTCAACGAAGGGGAAAGGCGCATTAGATTGCTTTCAGCCCACTCCATCAACATCCAGGCGATGGTACGTGTAAGGTTACATGTATAGACTATTTGCAATTAATCTGAATAAAGCTATGACTTATAGGCCTATATTTGCCAATAATTCCTGTAATCATTTGGGGGGACACTCTTCTGTTACGGGACAATGGCTATCCATTAAAAACTTTGCTGATAACTTTACCTTTATCAAGCCTAATGTACAAATTGTCATTTACACCTAATGCGTGAATTGTCATTCAAAGGAAAACTCGCACATTGCAATAGACGGACATTTGAGTTCTGATAATGCACTTCAGATGGCATTACAATACAGCTCTCTAGGCCTACAGCCTGTAAGTAAATAAAATGTTTTTTACTGAAAAAACTTCAAAACCTTGTCCAGTGAATATTGCATTTATTGTTTTTCAAATAGCCTATATGCTACAGCGGATTCACTGTGCATAAGGTTTTTTTGATAGCCTACGGTAAAAAACTGAGATATATGTCACCGTGTTAACTGAATTTGAACCTTATTCTTTGTCCTTCATATTTTTAAAATTACAGTGACAAGGTTTCCATACTCTCAGCTTATGCTGATTTAACCTGTTATTCCATAACTGAACAAAACGATTTTAAAGAGAACTAAGCGTCTAATTAGAAACAAAAACAAATTTGCAGCACGTTACACAATTAATTCACAATTAATTTTAATTCCATTCTCTGCATGTGCGCTTTAACTTCATGCAGGAGCAGGTCTGTTTCCCCTGCTGTAAATCACACGGTTTTCCTGGGAAAGTGGATTGTTTTAAACCATAAAGCACGATACCAGTAAAACAGGTTGGTCACATTTCCATAAGCAAGACATTATAAAACAAGGGAAAATATGCATGAACCTATGGGTTGCCAACCTGACAGCTTTATTGTATTTAGTGTCACCATTAAGGCAAAATAACGGTATTTATATTATTAATCAATATTAGAATGCAGCTAATGAACTTCGGATGTAGCTTGAACTTCGAGAACTCCATGAGAACATGCTAATGAAATTGATGACTGACAATGCTTCATTGCATAATCAAACAAAATTTGTTAAACAAGCAGGCTAATTTGGCATTTTCTGTTAGACAGAAGCCATTGGTAGCTTATTCTCAGCTGTTGCAGATGCTTTTAACAAAATGTAACCGTATATATTTTGTAAAAAAACATCATTGTCAGGAATTACCCGGAACTCATAATGGTTAGTCCGAATAATATTGATCATACTATTGATCCATTTAGCCTATTTCTTGATCGCACTAAACACGCACAAGCATGTCTGTTTCGTCATCATATAAGCAATCCGCCAAGGTGGAAAGGCAGGCTTTTAAAGGAAATGGGATATGACATAAGACACACCTATAATTAATGAAGAGACTCAGTTCAGCCCATTTGCACGTTATGCTGTGCTTAGCGCTCACAAAACCCGCCGTCAAACTAGCAAAAGTGGACTTGGACATGCCCTAAATGCACTTTACGCCATGCGTTTAGACAAAGCGCTAAGATCGCCAAGATAGAGCCACGTGTTTAGGTTCATATGGTCAGTTGTATGAAAATGCTTTTTGCGCTACTGTACTGCACAGATCTTTTTAATGATAGGCTTTGGCTGCAGTCTGCAACACAACCACAAGAAAAAATACATTTAGGCTTACTCTATGGATAGTGTACAGTGGGGTGCAAATTTGGGCACCCCTGGTCAAAATTTTACAATTAATATCTCAGTGAACAGAAGCTAACCTGACCTCTAAATGGTACAAAGTTAAACATGACACATTTCTTCAAATTTGAATGCAAGATTACTTTCTATTTAAAGTTTGTACAGTTTAAAAATAATTAAAAAAGGAAAAGGGCCCTGTGCAAAAGTTTGGGAACCCTTTTGGATTATTCTTTGTTACTTTTTAAAAAGATGGCCCAAGCCCAGGTGATTTACTGTACTTGTTAGGGCTTCAATGGGTCAGGTGAATATAATTACAGGGCTGAACTATTTAATCTGAAGTAACTCCATGCCTTCTAAAGCATACGACTGCGGTGGCTGTTCTGTCTGGTGTTAACAACCATGGGTTCCTCTAAACAGTTGTCCGAAGGATGTCAGAATCAAGATAGTTCACTTTCTCCATCAAAGAGAAGGCTAAAAAAACTCTCAACGTTTCAAACTACCTATTTCCACTGTCAGAAACATTTTCAGAGAATGTACGATAAATTGAACAGTTGAAGTCAAGGCAAGATCTGGAAGACCAAGAACAATTTTACATAGAATGGTCCAAGACCTGGTGAAAAATTCTCAGAAGAACCCACGCATCACTGCAAAAGAGCTGCAAAAAAGAGTAGCTGACACAGGTCTAGTTGTTCACAGGACAACAATACAATGTACTTTAAACAACAAAGGCCTACATTGCAGAGTTGCCAGAAAGAAGCCTTAAAGCATCTGAAGTATGCAAAAGAAAACCTTGAGAAGCCTGAAACATTTTGGAACAATGTGCTTTGGACTGACAAAGCCAAAATTGAACTTTTTGGCCACAACCAAAGAAGGTATGTTTGCAGAAAAAAGGGTGAACACCTTGCCAACTGTTAAGCATGGCGGTGGATCCATTATGCTTTGGGATTGTGTGGCAGCGGGGGGCACAGGAAATATTGTGCGGGTGGAAGGAATAATTACGGAAGCCCTGAAAGGTAAGGTGAAAAAAATATATTTTTGCGACCAAAAATGATCTTGTACGTACAAAATCATATCTCGTACGTACAAGAATGTTCACTGGGTAACAGAAAAAAAACAATGGTTATTTAGTCTTCAAATACCCATTTTGTAATCATATAACCTCAAAATCACACTTGGATTTTTTTCTTGGAAGATCAGGCTAAACAGGCTGTTATTGGCGTGTGTCAAATGCGCTGTCCGTGGTGCTGAAGCGGCAACGCAAAATAATGGTAAATGGTAAATGGACTGCACTTATATAGCGCCTTTATCCAAAGCGCTTTACAATGGCCTCTCACTCACCCGTTCACACACACATTCACACACCAATGGCGGCAGCTGCCATGCAAGGTGCTAGCAATTTGGGGTTCAGTGTCTTGCTCAAGGACACTTCGACATGTGGACAGGAGGAGCCGGGGATCGAACCGCCAACCCTGCGATCAGCGGACAACCCGCTCTACCTCCTGAGCCACAGCCGCCACAGGATCCCAAAGGATTCAAGGTAAGCTGGTCAAAACACTTGAGCTACCTACATTATTTTCCATATTTCTTCACTGATTAATTTTAGCAAGGACAAAACCTGAGAATGATAGCTATATATGAATGGGTCCTATTATCCTCAGAAATATTTTGGAGGTGTTTTTAGCCCACAAATCTGCACTTAAAAATGTCTTTCACGCATAGCTAAACCAATCTCTATTTTGTGACTACTAGACTATTCCTTCCTCCTGTGCACTCATATGGATGACCAAATGTGACTAAATGAAATAAATAAATAAGCAATGAAATAGATAATGAAATAAATAAGCAATGAAATGTTCATTATTTTATGTCTCTTTTATTTCTTTCAGTGACGTCACGTGGCGCTGTAATGGCGACATGTTGTCCAGCTGTCTCTCGTGTTTGTGTTTGTTAATTTGAATGTGTTTTGTTATGTCTGGCTTTTGTCTTTTGTTTTTTTCATGTGCTGTGCGTCTGTTGTGGGACCGGGAAGCGGGCTGGAGATTGTTCAGGGCACTATTTGATAATATTGACGAATTGTCTAGTCGGGATAATTTTGTTTGTGGTCGTCACCATGGAGATGCATTCACAACATATGCTCTGGAATGTCCGTTGGATCTGCAGCTACAAAGTTTACACGCTCTTCACCAGAGATGAAGATGTCGGGACTGATCCAGGACTGCAGACAATCTTCAAAAGGCCACCAGGGAAGGGAAGGAGAAGATAATGCAGGGGAGGAGTGAGGCGACGAGTGGGAAGGCTGACGCAGTTCAGTGCTCCGTGTTGACAGTGGACAGAGACCGCAACACTGCGTGTATGGAGGAAAATCGTGGAGGCGGAGTTTGCTTGTTGAAATGCATGATAACACTGGACATCTTGGGACAGCGAGAGCTATTTTTAATCATGACGTTTGGCTGTAGGCTGTTTCACTTTAATTCCCTTCATTAGTTTGATTAATGCAATGATTCTATTGAATCTCTTTATTTGATATGTTTGTTTGTGTGTTGTGAGCCTGCCCCACTGTCTATGTCTTTTTTGTTGTTTCTGGTGGCTACAACTGAAGTTCCTTAACAGGAAAATAAAAGTTATTCTATTCTATTCTATTTATTTCAAGGTGTGCCTATTTATTTCAAGGCGTATAGCTATATTTCGACTTGGCCTGTCAGTCAACATGAAAGGGGCATGTTCAGCTACGATCATTGGTTGCTCAGTCCATAGATACCAGCTCACCTAAATACCGCTCACTTATGCACGGCCGCAATATTAGGTGGTCAAGATCCGCGTATTTTGCTAGTGTATTGACAAATGCAGACTTCCCCTGATAAAATACTGTATGCTAGCTGTAGGAATTTTGTCCTTTGTAAAGTAAAACTCCAAAGTTTATGTCAATAGCAATTTAATTACAATGCAAAATAGTCTTCATTACAGTTTTACAAGATACCGGGTAATAGCAAGGCAGTTCAGTCACAAAATAGTGTTGTGTGGGGTACAAGCTTTATACCCCAAACCTGAAATAAAATGCTGACATAAAATGCATGTTCCTGTCCCTGATTGGGTGACAGGCAAACAAATGGCCATTATATGTGTTGTGGGAGGGAACCAAATGGTTATTGTCACCTTGGTATGCTGGCTAACTCCCGTCTCACACCCTAGTGGTGCCGTCGTCACCAGGCTTTGATTCTAACCCCCCTTGATCATTGAGTAAGGCTGATTGTGTTAAGTGACCATCCAAGAACACTGAAGCAGGAAATTTATTTTTCCCTACATAGGCCTATAACTTATTTCATTCTGAACTAATTTTTGTGTTATAAACATTAGAAATATCTGCATAACACAGGTTACCTTATTTACAAATTTAACAGAAAAGCTAGCCTATTTGTAAAATGCCCTTTTATAGCCTACAGGAGTTGTCAAAATGTTGTCAGAGCTGATTATGATATAAGCGGAAGGTTAATAATGCTAGACTGCATGATTTGATAGCCTATACAAATGTATTTCATAGATAACTGTGAGCAGTTACTGTGATAACTTTAATAACAATGTTAATTTTTATTGTATTATATACAGCCTGTCGCAGTGCAATAGCCTAGCTATATGACTTGGTGCGCATCTAATTCTATAATGGTGGATTATTCTCAGTCAAGCTGATCTCCTGGATAAGGAAGCTATTTTTCCCAAGCTACGAGTAGGCTAACCCCAGTAAAATTGCATACTTAGGCTGAAACGTAGGCTACCAGTTGGTAAGAAAAAGAGGTATCTAAATGTGTAAAAAGCCATGTGGAATTGGCTACTTATTTATTTATTTAATTTAGCCACATGTGGTTTTCCATACGAGTGCACAGGAGGAAGGAATAGCCTAGTAGTCACAAAATAGAGATTGGAGAAGTGCAGATTTGTGGGCAAAAAATGCCTACAAAATATTTTTTGAGGACCCATTCATATATAGCCTAACTACCATTGTCAGGGTTCGTTCTTGCCTAAATTAATCAGAGAAGAAATATGGGAAATAGTGTAGGTAGCCTGATATCTCAAGTGTTTTGACAAGTTTACCTTGAATCCTCTGGGATTCTCCTTTTGCGTTGTCGCTTCAGCACCACAGGCAACGCTTTTGACACACGTCAATAACAGCCTGTTTAGCCTGATCTTCCAAGAAAAAAATCCAAGCGTGATTTTGAGGTTATATGATTACAAAATGGGCATTTGAAGACAAAATAGCCATTGTTTTTTTTCTGTTAGCCAGTGAACATTTTTGCTTTGAAAAGTCGGTAAAACGCCATATAGAGTTCAGGTCAATGCTAAATTTATGTCAAAACATCTCTCAACCTAGATTTCCACCTCTAGATGTCTAGATTCCAGATAATTAGGGGAACAAGCAGCGCAGCTTGTTTTTGTTCAGATTCTTTTTTAAATTTAATTAAATTTTTATCTCCCCTTTCACCTAAAATTCCCGTGAGCTGGTTTGGCCTAGAATCACCAAACTTGGCAGGCTTCTTGGGATTGCCAAACTCTTAGATCCTGTATATTATGACTCAGATTGAACACCTGGAGCCGGTTGCACCAACAGGGCTTACGCCTGGTCGTAAGCTAAATTGGTCGTAACTTTTGTCGTGGTTTCCAAGCGACAAGATTTTCAGAGTTCTCAAGAAAATTCAGAGTTCTCAACTTTTGCTCTCAAATTTCTCTAAGTGTTCAAATGAAGAGGATGAAGCAGTCGTCTCAGAGAATATCAGACTTTATTCCGTATACCACAAAAACAAAGTCGTAGCCCCTCTGCAGAGATGCTCAACAATTCATTAGGTACAGTCCATTTTATACAGTTTCTTATCAGATTGTCCATCAGGTATCTCTTCTCAAGCCAAGATGGTTTCCTCAATGCGCATGTCCGCGCATGCCCAGTCTCTGATTGCTTTCTTGACCTTTTGGTTTTAAACCATAGTGGATGGAAACCTTAAACTGAACTCTGGAAAGCACCGAAAATGAATAATACCTTCATGTCATTATGATTGCTCTCTTTTTTTATAAACTCTCCTCATTATTTTTTATGTGTTTTTGTGTGACTGTGCATTTTAATTAATCTGCCTTTTCATGCTTCATAGTGGTTCAGCATCAGGCTTTCCCAAGCCTCCCACTCGACCCTTAAAAAATATCAGGTGCTGTGCTGCTGTGAAAGCGTGCTTCCATTTGATCTAACATTATGTGCTTTTGTGCTCACATTATACCTGCTGTGAAAGTGTATTATGTGTTTCTAACATTATACCTTATATATTTTATTGTGTTTTGGTGCACATGATACATTTCATAGATACATATTCAGATACAATCAATATATATTGTCACATGATATATTCCAATGCATATTTCAATATAAGTAATACATATCAGTTTATAGGATTGTCACATGATATATTCCAATACATATTTCAATATAAGCAATACATATCAGTTTATAGGAGATTAACCAATGGAATTCCCAACACTTTCTGGGCGCAACTTTAAGACCGTTGCGCCAACTGGTCGTAAACACTATTTTCACTAAGACCGGGCGTAAATTTTACGCCTACCTAAGAGCAGGCGTAAGTGTAATTTTAGAACGTTTCAACAGTAAGGTAGGGTAGATATCGCGGGACGACTTGTTCGCACCACTATAGTTCAGTGGTTCGCAACTTCGCACCCGCATAATAAACACACTAGCCTTAAATAGGTGCAAACTGCCCCATTCATCAGCAGTTTGGCTGTGCTTAAAAAATAAAATGATCAGCTGTTTGGGAAATAATCTAAATTGTAGCTAATACTGCACACGTGTCTGTAGCCAGTTATTTTCATAGCGTATTAACGTTACGAAATAAGTTTTTTTTAAATTACTTAACATAACATTTAGGATATTTTGTAAAGGGGAATCTGCGCACTTTCGAGGTCTATCATACTTTCAATTAAAGTGTCATTGCTTATTAGAGTAAGGTCCCCCTCTGCAGTCTGTTTGGCAGTCACTGCTGTCCACTACAGCAATTCAGCGAAAGTAACATTAACGTTAGGGGAATCCTCACCAAACACATCAACAATGATGTCACTGCATTGATATTTTCGGCGAGGGACCCCCGCCCGTTGGATGACTTGTACTGATTGACACGTCCTTTCTCGCTTTACTGAAAAGGTCCTTCCACTTTTTTCTCACGTCCTGACTACAGTAGCTACGGTGTCCCCCCAAATCGGTAGCTACGTTTATTGATGGCATCTGTTATAATTTTCCACGTCGACTTTTTTTTTATTAGTGATAACGCTGCAGTTGCTGCATGTTTTGTGATCAGTGTCAATGTATTCTGGCTATACAGTTCACTATCACTGAAGTAACTTTTTTGGTCCATTTCCAATGTAAATTAGCGCGTTAGCAAATTGGCTTATTCTGGCTAGCGGTAGTAGACTAGTGTAGGCTACTCGCGCATAGCAACGCAAACAATTTTGCTTAGCAACGCACACTACTTAGCAACCGATATGCTTTCACAGGAACGCGCACTACTAAAGACTGGTCGTAGCTGCGCCTAGGCATAACTTTGGTTGGTGCAACAGGCGTAAACCCCTCTCTGAAAATAGGTCTTAGCTACGACCTTTCTGGCAGTTAAGACCGTCTTCGTTAAGACCTCTTGGTGCAACCGGACCCTGGTGGCTCTATATAGCACGTGACAAAATTTTTACATTGACACACCCACTGCCGACGCCCCGTTTGACCTAGAGTCACAAAATTTGGTATACAGGTCCAGGGACGTGCAGAGGATATTAGAGGGGCAGGGGCCCAAATTTATAAAAGGGCATGTCTGTGTTTTTTTGCAAATAATTAAATACAACTACTTTTGCGACACTGTTAAAGGGATATTAAAATGTATGTATTTAAAACAAACCCATGAATGAGGTTGGTTCAAACACTGCCACATGACAGTTCAATAATGATACATGCATGAAGTCTATTTCAGTAAATTCTCCTCACGTGTTAACCAGCCCAACTCTTACCTAGCCCTCTGACTGACATCCTCACTTGCAGAAGCTCAGCTTAATACTGCTGACAAAGATGCACTTCCTCTGGCTGCATGGCTGCCTCTCTCGCCTCCATATTCGTCTCTTACCACCTCTCTAGAGAAGGCATAATTTCTTCAGTAATAACGGGCAATAAGAAGATGCTGATATTGCTTTGTGTACCTGTATACAGTTCATATAACAAATAAAACTACTACTACTACTACACCCCCCCCCCCAGCATATACAATGGTACCATCACTGCTTGGTGACACACACACACACACAATAACTATAGAAAAAAAACTATACACTGTTAATTTGTGATAACTATGTACCTGCTATGCCTTCCTGTCACAGTACAGGGAGGGGGGCCTGTCTGTAGGCTGTCATTGATGAAAATCTATGAGCATACCCTACAACAATCCAGTAGAATGAATGGTTATTAGAAGTTAGAAGCCTACAATCAAAATTATGCAGTTACTGTTTAAGTCCATTAGCCTGTATGCCTACCAGAAGACCCCAGTCAACATGTGTGATCTTAATTATCAATTATGATATTAGAGAACATTTATTTTTTTAATGAGAGAGAGAGAGTGCTAACCTTAGCTAGCTAATGTACAGGGATTAAAGCAAAAAAATCTCACGACTAAAATTTTGTTAGGTCAAGTTAAGGTCCCAACACGCAATTTATAAAACAGTGAATTCGCTTTTATGTAAATATTAGAGACTATCAGGTTAATCTTTTGGATGTAAAGATGTAAGGGGCTCAGCCTCCTGTGTAGGGGGGTCCGGGGGCATCCTCCCCCGGGCAGAAATTTTTGATGAACAACCTCTATTTTGATGCCTTTTCATGCACTCTTGGACTGACACTACGTGAAGAGAAAATCATTCTCTGCTCGCTCCAACTGGATAGTCCTCATCAAGTGTTGACTCTCCGATGAGTAATAACTTTGTTATTGAATTGTGTCAAGTAAAATCACACGTTGATTATTATTCTTATATGTATTGTGGGCAGAGTTGGGGCGTTACTGGAAAATTGCAATATATTACATATTACTAGTTACTTTTTTAAAAAAGTAAAGCTTATATTATATACTATACAATTAAGGTAATGCGTTATATTACTTTGCGTTACTCTGTCATAAAATCACTTAAATCAGTGTTAAATTATTAACCTTTCAGAAGTATGATTAGGACCATTTAACCTTACGTATGTCAGGTTTGGGTTTAGAAAATAGAGAACCAAACGCGAAAGATAAGGATACAGAAAGCGTATCTAGTTTAGATACGGCACAGAAGCGGAATTACACCGCACTAGTAAAATGGGAACGCAAAAGCGGAAACAAAACTTCCCTAGCACAAGGCTAACTCAAAACAACCTCAAACGGAGGCGGAGATTCGCTAAAACAGCGAGAAACTAACAACCAAAGAAATGACCTCACGCACTAATTGATCTGCGTATATCAGAGGTCGAGAACTGAAAAGAAATGAACCAAAATAGCAAGCCTGTAACTACAGCTCTTTGTTTTCTTTCTTTTCTTTTTAATAAACCCTATACCGGCTTTCTAGTCCTACTGCAACGTCAATCTAGAAGCACCGGAAAGCGGAAGTCAAGCTCTATTTATAGCCGACGGAAACCAAACACAGGTGTAGGAGATAATGACCTGGAGAGATCCAAACACCGGGACGGCGGAAGAAAAAATCCGATAGAGCTTCAGACGACGCCAAACGGAAAACAATGGTAGAAAACAAAAAGAGACAGCACTACCCATGACAGTACCCCCCAACTAAGGGACGGTACCAGACGATCCCTAAGCTTTGCTGTCTCGGAAGTCCCTAATGAGAGTGGGGTCCAAAATATTCTTGGACGAAACCCAGCAGCGCTCCTCGGGACCATACCCCTCCCAGTCCACCAGGAACTGGTACCCTCTGCCCACCCTTCTCTCGGCCAAAATGCGCCGAACGGTGTACACCGTACCTCCCTCCAAGAATCGAGGAGGGGGAGGCGGCTTGTCAACCGGAGCGAGGGCGCTCACAAGTACCGGTTTCAAGCGTGAGACATGAAAGGTAGGGTGGATGCGCATGGAAGATGGTAACTGAAGACGTACCGTGACCGGGTTAAGTTTCCGCACGATCTTAAAGGGGCCCACGAATCGAGGCGCGAGTTTGCGGGACTCAACTCGCAACGGCAGGTCCCGTGTGGAAAGCCACACCCGTTGTCCCACCCGGTAGAAGGGAGCCGGACGACGGTGCCTGTCAGCCACCGCTTTCTGTTTAGCTGAAGCGCGCAGTAATGATGCACGTACGCGCTTCCAGACCGCTCGACACCTACGCACGAAGAATCCGGCGGAGGGTACTTCTGCATCTCTCTCCAGCTCAGGGAGGTAGGTAACCCAGCTGAGCCTCAAAAGGAGAGATTCCCGTGGACGTGTTGCGCAGTGTATTATGCGCATATTCGGCCCAGGCAAGAAAGCGACTCCAGGAGCTAGGATTGGCCGCAGCCAGACACCGGAGAGTACTCTCCATACTCTGATTGGTGCGCTCTGTCTGGCCGTTAGTCTCCGGGTGAAAGCCGGAAGAAAGACTGACAGATGCCCCCAACAGAGCACAAAATGAACGCCAGAATCTAGCGGTGAATTGGGGCCCGCGATCCGACACCACGTCCAGAGGTAAACCGTGCAACCTAAACACATGGTCTATCATTAGCTGGGCCGTCTCAGGTGCCGATGGCAGTTTAGGCAGAGCGACAAAATGAGCTGCTTTGGGAAAACGGTCAACTATAACCAATATGACCGTATTCCCATGCGAAGGTGGCAGACCTGTAACGAAGTCGAGGGCGATGTGACTCCAGGGGCGCCTGGGAATGGGCAGGGGGCGCAAGAGACCCGAAGGGAGAAGCCGTGAACCCTTATTACGGGCGCAAATAGCACATGCCGCGACAAACTCCCGCACATCACTCTCGAGCTTGGGCCACCAAAACCGGCGTAAGACAAACTCCTTAGTCCGGTGCATGCCCGGATGAGCCGCTAACTGGGAAGTGTGACCCCACTGAAGGACACGCGACCTCAATCGAGGGGGAACAAACAAGCAGTGAAGCGGACCCCCTCCTGGGCCGGGATCAGAAGGCAGGGCCTTCTGCACAGCCGCCTCAATGGCCCACATAACAGGGGCCACAATACTAGAACTGGGAACCACAGATTTGGGACGTGACTCCTTATCCGACCGGTCATAAATGCGTGATAACGCATCAGGTTTAATATTTTTTGACCCGGGATGATAGGTAAGGATAAAATTAAATCTGGTAAAAAACAAGGCCCAACGGGCTTGTCGCGAATTGCGCGTTTTGGCCTGTTGAATATACTGCAAATTCTTATGGTCAGTCCAGACTGTAAAAGGGTGCTCAGCTCCTTCCAACCAATGACGCCACTCCTCCAGCGCCAATTTGACCGCCAACAGTTCAAGATCACCAATGTCGTAGTTTCTCTCGGCAGGTGTAAGGCTACGAGAAAAATATGCACATGGGTGAAGCTTGCGGTCCACCGGAGAATGCTGAGACAGAATGGCCCCAACCCCCAGCTCCGAAGCGTCGACCTCCACCACAAAGGGAAGGGAGGGATTGGGAGTAGCAAGAATGGGCTCGCAGCAGAACCTCCTTTTTAGTTCAGTAAAAGCGGTCTCCGCCCTGGAGTTCCACTGAAACCGGGCGGGAAATGCTTTTTTTTTTGTGAGGGCTATGATAGGAGCCGCTACTGAGCTAAAATTGCGGATAAATCTCCTATAAAAATTAGCGAAACCCAAAAAGCGCTGCACCTGCTTCACAGAAGTAGGGGTGGGCCAATTCTTAACCGCTGCAACTTTATTTGGATCCATCAGGACTTTACCGTCAGCAACAATAAAGCCTAAAAAGGAGACGGAACTGGTGTGGAAAGAACACTTCTCAACCTTAACAAATAGTTGGGCCTTAAGAAGTGACTCCAACACCTGTCTAACGTGTCTGATGTGAGAGGGAAGATCCGGAGAAAAAATTAAAATATCGTCTAAGTAAACGAAAACGAATTTCTCCAGCATCTCTCTCAAGACATCGTTCACTAGCGCCTGAAAAACAGAGGGGGCGCTAGTGAGGCCGAACGGCATCACCCGGTATTCGTAGTGTCCGTGATGCGTGTTAAACACGGTCTTCCACTCATCCCCCTCACGAATGCGCACGAGATTGTATGCGCTACGTAGGTCGAGTTTACTAAAAACCGACGCCCCCTGTAAACGCTCAAATGCAGAATTCATGAGGGGAAGAGGGTACCTGTTCTTAATGGTAATAGCATTGAGGCCCCGGTAATCTATACAGGGTCTTAGCCCTCCGTCTTTCTTTTTAACAAAAAAAAAACCCGCACCGGCTGGTGACGTGGACGGCGTGATAAACCCATTGGCTAAGGACTCCTCAATGTACTGCTTCATAGCAGTGCTCTCCGGGGCTGACAAGGAATACAAAGAGCCTTTGGGGGGCACAGTACCAGGGTACAGCTCAATGGCACAATCGTATGGTCTGTGTGGTGGTAATTTGGCAGCACACTGTTTACTAAAAACCTCTGCGAGGTCTGAATATTCAATAGGCACCCCCGCGGGTAGATTCGACTCAAGCGCCCCTACCACCTCCGGAGTACCGGAGGATCTGTCAGACGAGCTATCCCACTCGAAATCGGAGGTGGAATGTTCGTCCTCCTCTGTGAGAAGCCCCTCCGCAAAGGGATCCCAAGACAGACTCTCTTCACCACTCCCCGTGAGGAAGGAGGAAGTGTCACGGTCCGGATAGGAATCTGCCTCATCCGAATCACTCTCGGAATTAAGTTCGGACAGATCAAAAGTAGCGTTTGGAACAGAGTAAACAGCAGGATAACAATGCGATAAACAGTGGGAACCCCACTGACGAATAGGATTAATATTCCTACCCCAACAGATATGCGGGTTATGTAGCCCTAACCATGAATGTCCCAGTACCAAAGGATACGACGGAGAGTTTATTTAAAAAAATTATATTCTCTCCGAGTGCCCCTGGAGAGGAATGCGCATCTCAATTGGATTCGTCTTTAGTTTAATGAGTCCAGAACCCAAAGGACGACCATCCAGGGCAGTAACTTGGCGAGGACTAATTAAGGGATTGGTAGGGATTTGTAACTTCCTAGCCCATTTAGCGTCAATAAAAGACTCCACGGCCCCTGAATCAATAAAAGCGGTAACGTTTGCCGAACGCCCCTCCCAAACCAGTCGGACAGGTATGAGGGTCCGGGAGTTAATACAATCTTGTCTCACTAGGGACCCCGACCTCCCTAGTGAGACCCTTCGTTTCCCACCAACTTATAGCATCGATCCTTAGTATGACCGTTACGCTTACAATGCTGGCACCAGTACCTCTGCGGTCTCGCTCTCTTATTTTGATGGAGGGACGAGCCATCCACCTGCATAGGCTCTTCCTGATCAACGGAGAGGTATGTGGGCACAGTAGACGGAATGTCTCTTAACACGGATCTTAAACGGGGCGACTGATCTTTAATCACACATTCACGTTCACGTTCTCTGATCCGGTTATCGAGACGTATAGCAGACGTTATTAATTTATTTAGTGTCGCCGGTGGTTCTAGCATAGCCAACGCATCCTTGATGGAATTGGATAATGCTTGAAGGAAGAGGGATTTTAACGGGCCGTCTGGCCATCCCATCTCCCCGGCTAGCGCTCGAAAAGTAATGGAGAACTCAGCTACAGTTTTAGTGCCTTGGCGTAAGCTGGTGAGTCTCCTTGCCGCCTCCTCTCCTGAAACCTCGTGATCGAAAACCAGTTGCATCTCGTCCATCAGTTTAACTGGATCACGAATGACAGGTGCATTGGCTCGAATGAGAGGGTCTGCCCACGCAAGAGCCTGGCCATTTAATAGCGATAAAATAAATGCTACCCTGGATTCAGGTGTGGAGAAACGAGAGGGTTGTGCCTGAAAAAATATCAGACACTGAGTTAGAAATGGTCTGCATTTTCCCGATTCCCCACCATAGCGATCCGGTAATTGCAATTTTGGCTCCTTTATAGTACGTGGAGCGGCTATGGGAGGTGTGGGTGCTTGTGCAACTGGAGGAGGGTTATTTGCCACAGAAAGTCTATGCAGGCTCTCTGTCAAGCGTTGGAGGCACTCTCCCTGGCTACGCAACTGTTCCCACAGCTGACCCTGCTGAATTTGCATGGAGAGGAGTGCTTGCTCCACTGTAACCCCCGTAGCGCCCTGACTGGCTTGTGCTTGTTCATTATCCTTATCTAACACTGATTGCTCCATGTTTGTAAGGCTTCTAGATTCTGTCAGGTTTGGGTTTAGAAAATAGAGAACCAAACGCGAAAGATAAGGATACAGAAAGCGTATCTAGTTTAGATACGCCACAGAAGCGGAATTACACCGCACTAGTAAAATGGGAACGCAAAAGCAGAAACAAAACTTCCCTAGCACAAGGCTAACTCAAAACAACCTCAAACGGAGGCGGAGATTCGCTAAAACAGCGAGAAACTAACAACCAAAGAAATGACCTCACGCACTAATTGATCTGCGTATATCAGAGGTCGAGAACTGAAAAGAAATGAACCAAAATAGCAAGCCTGTAACTACAGCTCTTTGTTTTCTTTCTTTTCTTTTTAATAAACCCTATACCGGCTTTCTAGTCCTACTGCAACGTCAATCTAGAAGCACCGGAAAGCGGAAGTCAAGCTCTATTTATAGCCGACGGAAACCAAACACAGGTGTAGGAGATAATGACCTGGAGAGATCCAAACACCGGGACGGCGGAAGAAAAAATCCGATAGAGCTTCAGACGACGCCAAACGGAAAACAATGGTAGAAAACAAAAAGAGACAGCACTACCCATGACAACGTATTCATTACAAAATGTTGTTCAAATATGTTGTAGATTGAAAAATGTATCACCTTCCTAGCCAGTAAGCCTATACAACCGATAAAATAAAAGTCTACCTGTATTCGTTCACAATGCTTTGTGAAAATCCTCATGAGGGCGCTTTACGTTCACATCGAGTTGACTGAGATTAATTCAACAGAGAAGAGTCAAGACATATGGAAAATAGCCTTTTTAATTGACCTTCTTAAACGTATTCAGCTCGTTTCAATTGACAATATAAACGTAGTAACAGGGTGTTCAAAATGTTGCTTTTAAAACGACATTGACAAATATGAAAAGGTAATCAAAGGAAATATAGGGTTTTCACTCAGTCAGTGTAGATTCGTGGAAATAGGTTAAATACGCTACTGCTTTTAACATTCAAATTATTAACACTTCAACTCATCAAACAATGAATTACATGAAATCCCATTTCAATAATGTAGCCTATTGAAATGTAAAGGATAACAAAAAATAGCCCATTAAATTTATACATATATTTATGCTACAGTTAAACATCTCATTAAACGCAATTCTCATTCGCCTTTACGTGCTGTGCTGCATCATCATAGCGACGGAGAACTTTAATCCCTGAACGTATTACATTAGCTAACTAGCTATCTAGACAATAATACAACATTAAAACTGCTGTGGTGCGATTGGACAGTTCTTTTAAGTTAAGTGGATGGGACATAAGAACTCGACCATATTCCACAGATTATCACATTACTAGCAAAAGTCGAAAAAACTAGTTTGCACATTTTGAGCTGCTAAATAGTTCAAGCATAGATAGACCCTACTTGCCAAATAGTGTCAAGAAATTCCTAAAGCGCATCAATATAAATATAAAAACGAAAATTAACAGTATATTTATACTTTGTTTGGCCACATACCTGATGTCTGCCTCAAAGAAACTCATGACTGACTCACGACTGTCGAGTGCCTATGCATGCAATTTTGCGTGCGTGCGTTCTTTCACCATAGAAAGGCTCGGTGCCCACACAGTGCTCGCTGCTGCGGCAGGAAACCAGGAGGGATGGTAGAGGGCATCGCCCGGGAGCACCAATCTTCTGACCTGATATTTTGATTCAATCAATATATCTGTTCGGCAGGGCAGGCTGTGCGCAAACAAGAATTTATTTATTTATTAATAAAATAAAATAAAATAAATTTTAAACAGAAAAAGGGCACTTTTCTATAGGAGGCCAAATGGCAGGTGCTCAAGCCCCCTTTGAGGTCTATGTGTGCATGTGCCTGTACAGGTCCCTCTATAACAAATTTGCCTCAAAAACCGATAAAGTCCGTCATATTGGATTTTCTGCTAATTAGCATTTTTTGTAAAACATTTAAAATGCTACTCCTACAAAGCTTGACCAATTTACATGGTAGACACACTCCTTAGACCATGCTCCATAAAAGCCATATACAAAATGTTTATATTTTTAAAAAAATGGCCGAATGACGAGCCAATTAATTTCCAGTGGGTGTGGCTTATCAGAAAAATGTGAATAATTACAAAACCATTTTACAGAAAGTTATGAATCTTGGTGGGTTGATTGAGAGTTAGATGATGACTCTAATTACAATGGCTTAGCCCAATCAAACCACATGGTGGCGCTATAGAGATCCAAACATTCACTGTTCCCTTGCAGAGATTTCAGACTTGCAACAATGACAAAAGCCCTGATTAGAAACATAGACATTTGCTTTTTCGGTCAACCCTGTCTTGAATTTTGGAGTGCCTGTGTTTGACAAATGTTGCTTATGCTGCTGCTCAGTCCCTGGGAATCACTGCTTGCAGCTATATTTTAGATAAAAAAATGTTTAGGCTATGGAAATCCTGCTCCAGAGATTTTTCCATTTTTAAATTTAGACTTTCTAATGTTTACATCGTTTTTGACTCATTGTGACAGCCGGACCTTATTGTTGGAGGCAGCTGCCTTCCATTTGAGACACAGCTGACAAAAACCAGTAGATCTTGTGGCTTTCCAGGACCAGGGTTGCAGACCCCTGATCTAGACATTAGCAAGCTAGCTAGCAAGCGGCAGGTGGCTATCTACAGTGACTGTCAAGCAAGATGGATAGGTGGACCGATAGACTTCCAGCTAGGTGGATAAATAGGTAAGTAATGTTAGATTAGGTATTTAAAATGGTGAACGATTTTAAATGAATTAGCTAGCTAGCATCGTATACAGATATTAAAAACATGTATGTATAATACTAGAACATACATAACTACATACATATATGTTCTGTGTATACAGTGAGCATCATAATTCATTGGACAGTGACACATTTTTTGTTATTTTTGTTCTGTACTCTAGTACTTGGAGTTTGAAAGGATACAATGAGGTTGAAATCCATATCGGATGAACTGTTTAGAAATTATAGAACCTTTTGTACATAGTTCCCCCCATTTTCCGGCATGAAATATTGGACAGTATAATGTAGAATAAAGTAATATTTTTTTATATTTGGTCGCATATCCTTTGCATGCCATCAGGGCCGGCTCTGACCAATTGGCTGCCCTAGGCAGGATTTTATCTGGCGCCCCCTTGCATCACAGTTTATTCACTACCAATAACATGCACTCACACTTTTGTTTTCACATTTAATTTCAAAATGTAATTCTTTGTGTGCACCTGTCAATGTGGAGAGCCTCTCGACAGAATTTATCAATTCTTTTAGGCAATCCCCAGGCATTGGCTGGTGTGTCTTTTTCTTTTTCATTGTTCTGTAATGTGGTTCTATTTTGTCATACCTTGACATGTCATGTTCTGAGTTTGTTATGTCATTCTGTCATGTTTAGTATTGTCAGTTTCTGTAGCATACACTTTTCCATGTTTTCCGCAGCCTTGCGTTCTGTGCTGTATCTCTCGCTCCCTCTCACGGAGTTTTACTTTCGTTTCTGTACACTTCGTTTGTATTACCCTGCACTACTAATATTTATATAGGACTTATTAATTACTAACTGGCTAAACACGGGGTGGTTAACTAATCTACTAACGTCAGGGTTTAATAGAATTATTACTAACACAAACTAACAATTTAGTTCTCATCACGTTTCCACAGCTGTTTAGTGTTTCCTTACGTATCCAGTCATTGTCTTGTTAACTAATTTACTAACGACAGGGCTAGGATAGGATAATTACTAACGATTTACTAATTGCCTTGTTACTTGTCTCAGCTCTCAAGCTGTTTTCCATTTCCTGCTATTCTCGAGCTAAGTGTTTGCACCTGTCTACACATGCATTTATACCTGCTGTCTTTGTTCCTCGTCGCGAGTTCGTCATCTAATTTCACGTGAGTCTGTTCTAGTTAGTATCTCTGTTTCCGAGTCTGTTCGAGTGTAGCATCTGTTTCCGAGTCTGTTTCCGAGTCTGTTTCGTGTTTAAGTTTGGTTTTGTTTGTTTTTGTGTTTATTCCGAGTTAGTGAGTTTTTGTAGTCTGTTCTTTTGATAGTGTTTTTCTCCTGATTGATTTCCTGGCTTCGACCTCTGTCCGTGTTCTCGCGACCCTTCTTTTGGATATTGTTTTTGTACCTCTGCCGTGTCTAACCGTGCTCGACCCCTGCCTGTTTGACTTCCCCTGGGACTTTGATTTTGTACATTCATCTGGTGATTAAACCTGGTTATCGCACTCCTGCCTGCGTTTGGGTTCCTGTTCCATCGGATCATAACATGACATTGTTCTGTATATATTTCTGATTTCATGCCTGGAAATTAAATAAATAAATAAATAAATAAATAACATTGTATTGTACATGTATAAGCAGGGAGGTGAGAGTTCGAGTCATGCTCTCGCCTCCCTGAAATTAAAATGAGGCTGAAATAAGCAGCACGTGTACCTGTCTAGTTCATTCCTTCTTTGTCATGGTTCTAAATAGGGATGTTCCTAACGACTAATTTCCCTGACGTTTAAACGGAAGTTTATACTTAGACTAGTCTAAAAGTAAGAAAACACTCAGAAAACAGTCAAAATTGAGCACAATTTAATTTATAAAGTTAAACATTGTCCGAAAAAATATTGCGTATATTATAAGAGCCATTTGAAACGTTAATCACATTCTTCAATAACCAAATCGTATTTTAAATGCCGCTGAAATGTGTGGCACTTTGCGCCTTGCATTATGAACATTGCACATTATCCTACAAAACATGACAACTCACTAAATAAAAGTTAACAAATAACATTTATTGAAAACAATATTCAACGTAACAAAACATTTTTAGGAAACGTGCCTGATTATTACAACGGCATTTTCATTGGGTGAATGCGATCGCATAGCAAATACAGTAAAAAAAATAAATAATAATCGGTCATCAGAAAAGCTACCAATAATAGGAACACAAAAAAATAACAATTAGGCCGACTGATCGACGTGACATTAGATTAGTTTTATTGGGCTTTTCAACAACGCGATCGGCCTACTTACTCTTTCCACCTCGCTGGTTTAACTTGCAGGGCGAACAGGCTAATGCGTTTTGTTTTTTTAAATTAGTTTTTTAATCCGGCGTTGTTAACATTAGTAACGGATTCTCGTTTTTTTATAAAGCAACATTTGACCATGAAACATGAAATTTCAGTGCAAATTATGTCAATATGTAATTTAAATGTGTACATTAATAAAATAGTAAGTTTAACCGACTAGCATTTCTGGTGCCGACTAGCGAGGGTAGCAACGTTTAATCGGCTAGTCGACTAAACGCGCACATCCCTAGTTCTAAATGTCTGTGACTGTTAAATCACAACCAGCTCTGTGATTTTCTTCTTTATCATATGGCTCTTAGTTGTCATAAATCTTCTATTTTGTCACCTTCACATAATCTCTCATACATAGAGAACATAATGGAATACACGGTTCAATGCACTAGCGCCATACGGCGGCTCCGCACTGAATGGACTCAAAATGGCGTCAAATCGTTAGTTGTCGCTACTCTCTCTATAAAGGGACTCTCCTTCAACCCAAGCGACCCCGGTACCGGGGCAGGATGCGCCTAAAGTCAGAGAGCACTAGACAATTCATTTCATCACATTAACGTTACTGTACCTCTGCCCTTTTCACGTTGTTCCTCCTCTTCTTTCCTTCTTTTCCTTCCGTGAGCACCGGACAGCTTTGGTCTTTTCGACATGTTGATAGCATATAATGCGAGGGTCACGTCAGATAGCCACACTTTACCATTGCCCAGAGAGGGAGCGCAGGTAAAGTCTAATTGCCTGGCTGGAGGGGGGCGGGGTGACATTAACTAAGAAATTATTATTATTTAATAGGCTATGCTATAGAGCTACGCTGGTTGTTGTGGGGTTATTTAATATTTCGAAATAACAGTGTTAACTAGTAGTATTAGTCAAAAATTATTTAAAAAAAATAAATAATTTTAAGCGAAACTTTTTTTTTTTTTCCCCCCATTTGTTGCGCCCCCTCTGGGTGGTGGCGCCCTTAGCATTTGCCTATACTGCCTATGCCAAAAACCGGCTCTGCATGCCATGACTTCCTGTCTGTGACCCAACAATATCAAATATCTTGATATCTTATTTTCTGGTACTCCTGCAGGCGATACTATAACCTTTGCAGTTGAATGGATCTCTATGGGACTAGATTTAGCTGTAGATTACGCTGGAACAGTAAATTACGCTCTCTGCACTGAAGCAGCGCTGTCAGTGTGATATTCTCTCTGCAGCTCAAACTGAAGCAGCAGTGTCAATGTGATATTCTCTCTACAGCTCAAACTGAAGCAGCAGTGTCAGTGTGATATTCTCTCTGCAGCTCAAACTGAAGCAGCAGTGTCAATGTGATATTCTCTCTACAGCTCAAACTGAAACAACAGTGTCAGTGTGATATTCTCTCTGCAGCTCAAACTGAAGCAGCAGTGTCAGTGTGATATTCTCTCTGCAGCTCAAACTGAAGCAGCAGTGTCAGTGTGATATTCTCTCTGCAGCTCAAACTGAAGCAGCAGTGTCAGTGTGATATTCTCTCTGCAGCTCAAACTGAAGCAGCAGCAGTGTCAGTGTGATATTCTCTCTGCTGCTCAAACTGAAGCAGCAGTGTCAGTATGATATTCTCTCTGCAGCTCAAACTGAAGCAGCAGTGTCAGTGTGATATTCTCTCTGCAGCTCAAACTGAAACAACAGTGTAACTTTGCTTCTTTCTGCAGCACTTATAGTTATATCAAAACCGGCATATTCTGCCCATAGCTCTCACTAAAGTAACATTTTAACCATTTTTCTCCCTGCAGCTCTCTAAAATTACACTGTAACGGTAATATTCCACTTGTAGCTAACACTGAAATAACACAATCATGCACTGTTATATTCTCCTTGCAGCTCTGACTTAAAATAACACTATCACTGTGATGTTGTCTCTGTTGCTGTCACAACGGTAATGCTGTAACTGTAATATTCTCTTTATAGCTCTCACTAAAGTCAGGCTATGGCGCATCGAGAGGCAGACGTACCGCACAATCATGACCAACAAGTCCAAGAAGAAACGAGAGCAGATTATTGGCTTCTTAAAGACGTGGGTGCCAGTTCATCAAATGATTGTTGATTTGTCCTTATAGTTGTTTGTTACAAAAGTTCATACAATCTCTAGTCTGGTTCATCATAACAAAATAATTTATCAGTGTTCATACGTGAGTGTATGTTGATTCTAATTGACCATAAGGTCTGCATTCTTTGCAGTGAATAAAGAGTGCCTCCCTGTCCATATATTTTGTAAAGCTATCCCATAAAAAAGACTGTCAAAGCAAAATAATTAGAAAAATAGAAATTTCAATTACATTTGAGCACATTCTCATTTGACAAATAAGGCCCAGTATGTCTAAAGCATGAGTCAAATAAGTAGGCAATTGTGTAGAATATTATGTAGACAACCCAATTGAATAGTCCAGTTTGTTTAAATGGTAAAAAGTTCAACTGAATGTAATGTGTTTGGCTTCCCCCTCATTATCCCTGTATGTCCCCCCAGGGCCCGGACGCTGAAAGACCTGAGTGACGTTCAGCTCTCGAAGATCATTGACTCCATGGAAGAGGTTTGTGTCCCCCGGCAATTCAGAACAGGAACGAAGGGCCACAGACGCTAGCTGTCTTGAACAGCACACTACTGGAACACAAATACACAGTAGACTTATTACTAAACCTAGTAATCATAAAAACAACAGTAATAACAATAATAGTATGCAATGTCGGGCTTAGTATTACGATTCCTTCACTGGTAGACCCAAACGCAGGACTCAGAGACGTAAAAGTGGCTGGAGAGTGGTGATCAGTCTGGGGTGTACTGTCAGAGGGAGCTGGGTGAGCTAATGGCAGGAACAGACAATCAGGCTGGCGGGATCAGGGAGACAAAACTGGACATGGTTAGAAACACAGCGATCTAGACACGGGATTCTCAGGCCAGAATACAAATTACAACTAGACGGACGAGTACGAACTGGCGACGAGACATCAAACAAAGAGGGAATATATAGTGAGGTAAATGATTGAATGAGTGAGTGCAGCGAGAGAATGTATGCGAGAGTGATTGAACGTTAATAGTAGTGTGTGGAATGCGAACTTGAATAATACGAGTGAGAACACAAAACAAAGTCTCCCGAGCTCAATACTAGAGCTAAAACGGGAAACTAGAAAAGAAAAGAACACCTTCGGCATGTAACACTAAGACGGCCGGAAGAAGGTGAAACAAAAACGAAACCAGCAAAGAAAAACTGTCTCAGTGAGAACAGCACAGAGAAAAATAGCAGTGACGTTAGCAGGAGGAAATAATCCTATACCTGAATAATAACGCTAGAAGCAAGTCCCTCTGTAAAATAAAACAAATTTCATATCACGATGTCGCTTGTACCTGGCTATACCTGGGTCAATGTAATAAGGAGTGACAAAGAAGCATCGGGGAAGTGGAAATGAGGAACTTAAATACCCCGCAAATAGTAGCACAGGTGAAATGAATAATAAGTGAAGTGAAGCAAAACCCCGGAACGGAACGTGGAAAAAATCTGATAGATTCTCAATCGGAGAGAAAGGAAGTGAACCGCAGCGGAAAAGAAAAAAATAACCCACGAACCATAACAGGACCCCCCCTCTAAGGGATGACCCCAGACGATCCCTCAGACCGATTGCTATGGAAATCTTTGATTAGTTCAGGATCCAAAATATTCCTAGATGGAACCCAACACCGTTCCTCTGGGCCATAGCCCTCCCAGTCCAATAAAAACTGCCAACCCCTATTTAACCGTCTCTCCGCTAAAATGCGGCGGACAGTATACACCGGACCTCCTTCCATGATCCAAGGTGGGGGAGGGGGTCTCTCAGTAGGAGACAAAGGACTGATCAGTAATGGTTTTAATCGTGACACGTGAAACGTAGGATGAATACGCATAGAGCGTGGCAATTGAAGACGTACCGTCACCGGGTTTATCTTATGGATGATCCACAACGTAGGATTAGTAACCGCCAAGCAGTGAAGGGTGTTTTCCATCGTTTGTTTGATGCGCTCCGTTTGCCCGTTAGTCTGTGGGTGAAAACCGGAGGACAAACTAACTGACGCGCCCAACTGTGCGAAAAAGGAATGCCAGAACTTGGCAATAAATTAAGGACCACGGTCCGATACTATGTCCTGAGGCAATCCGTGTATATGGAACACGTGATTTATAACCACCTGAGCGGTCTCCGGTGCCGATGCCAATTTGACCAGAGTGAGAAAATGAACCGCCTTGGAAAACCTATCGACGATGACTAAGATAACCATGTTACCCTGAAATCGGGCAATCCGGTCACGAAATCTAACGCAATATGGCTCCAAGGTTGACTGAGCATGGGTAAAGGGTGTAATAACCCAGAGGGTGGGAGTCGAGAACCCTTGTTCCGAGTGCAAACGGCACAAGCGGCAACAAATTTGCGCACATCCCAGGCCACCAAATGCATCTGGAGAGAAATTTCTTGGTGAGGTGAGCGCCAGGATGCGCAGTGAATTGTGAAGAATGACCCCACTGGAGTACCCGAAACCTCACCTCGGGAGGTACAAAAAGGCAATTAGCAGGACCCCCCCCCCCCGGGCCCGGGTTAAGTCGCAATGCCTGTTGAACCGCAACTTCAACATCCCATAACACAGGAGAGATTTCTGGGCAGCAGGGACAATGTGCTCCGGAATAGCGGGACAGTCAGTCCGTTCAAAGATGCACAACAAAGCATCTAGTTTAACATTCTTCGAACCAGGGCGGTACGTCAAAAGAAAGTTAAAACGAGTACAAAATAATGCCTGTCTTGAATTCGGTCTTCTAGCCTGTTGGACGTACTCCAAATTTCTGTGGTTGGTCCACGCAGTAAAGGAGTGTTCTGCTCCCTCTAACTAATGGCACCACTCCTCCAGAGCCAATTTGACTGCCAGCAATTCCTGATCCCCCACATCGTAATTCCTCTCGGCCGGGGTGATAGGCAGAGAGAAATATGCACACGGGTGAATTTTGCGGTCGATAGGAGAATGCTGGGACAATATAGCGCCTGCTCCCAATTTGGAAGCATCAACCTCCACAACAAAAGGGATGGAGGGATTAGGCGTAACTAGAATAGGCTCAGAACTTAACCTCTTTTTGAGTCCCACAAAAGCGGACTCAGCCTTAGAATTCCATTGAAAGTGTGTTGCCGACGTTTTCTTAGTCAGGGCTGTAATAAGTGTGGCGAGCACACTGAAATTACGAATAAAACGCCTATAAAAATTAGCGAACCCAAGGAAGCGCTGTACCTGTTTAACTGAGCGAGGAGTAGGCCAATTCAATACAGCAGAGACTTTCTCAGGATCCATATGGACCTTGCCCTCTGATACAATGAATCCCAAAAATGAAACAGTGCTAGCGTGAAATGAGCACTTCTCTGTTTTCACAAACAATTTGGCCTCCAACAAGGCTTTCAAAACTTGTTTTACATGACCGATATGGGTTTGCAAATCGGAAAAGAAAATTAAAATGTCGTAGACGAAAACTAATCTTTCTAACATCTCCCGCAGAACATCGTTCACTAACGCTTAAAACACAGAGGGGGCGCTAGTGAGCCCGAACGGCATGACCAAATATTCTTAGTACCCAATGTGAGTGTTAAAAGCGTTTTTCCATTCATCACCCTCACACATGCGCACCCGGTTATAGGCATTGCGGAGGTCGAGTTTGGAAAAAATTGTGGTCCCCCTGAAGACGTTCTAACGGTGAATCCATAATCAATGCATGGCTTTAATCCTCCATCTTTCTTCTTAACAAAAAAAAAAGTAGATGGCCTTATGAACCCATTGGCTAATGAACTATGCCACCTCAACATACTCCTTCATGGCTGCACTCTCCGGGGCCGCTAAGGAATACAGGCTCCCTCTAGTAGGGGTGGTACCCGGATAAAGTTCTATGGCGCAATCATAAGGGCAGTGGGGAGGAAGGGTGGTTGCCCTTTGTTTACTAAAAACATCCGCTAACTGCATATTCAGCTGGGACGTTGAGTGGCAAAGGAAATTAAAGCATCCCTGCAATTCCAGTCACTCCCCTCTGAGTGGGCGAATCAGGAGGGGGAGACCACGGAATCTCAAAGTCGGAGAGCTCATCAGTAGAGAACTCCCTCCAATTAGAATAACCGTCAGCCAGAGAGTCCTATTCCAAACTCTCGCCACCAGCCTCAGAACCTGAGACGGACTCCTCCTGATTGGGCGGAAAGGTAGCCTCCTCCAGTTCAGACACGGAATCGGAATCATTAACACGTTCCTCGGACAAACAGGAAGGAGTGAGGTGACCCTGAGAGGTACATAAGGGACCCCATTGACAAATGATGAACTTATCCCCTCCCCACCTAATATGGGGATTATGCTTTACCAGTCAAGTGTGACCCAACACAAGAGGATAAGCAGTGGAATCGACTAACAGAAACTGAATTCTCTCAGTGTCTGCAGAAGAGTCGACATGGTGAGGAGAGTAGTAATCTCCTTAATAGTGCATGAACTCAATGGGCGCCCATCGAGAGCAGTAGCCAATCGGGACTGGTTGAGGCGCTGGACAGGTATCTTGTTTTTCCTAGCCCACCGGGCATCAATAAAACACTCCACAGCCCCAGAGGCCTCGACCTGAAGAGAGTGCTGTCTCTAAGAAAGGTTAACCGGTAGTAATGTCCGAGGTGTAGTACCCTGAAGTCCCGCTAGAAGCCCCAGTTTCTAGCAAGAAAGAAAGGAAATAATTCCTAGTAGCTAAACAGTCAAATGATAATCAACCCAGAAAAATAGGGCGAACTCGAATAATATGAGTGAGATGGTATGGTATGGTTTAATATTTTTATGAATAACAAGAAATGTGGGCAAATAAACTTGAGAGTGCAAGGTGGATGTTCTGCTTAAAAGATATTTTGCCATTTCAGTGATCAGCAGTGATCAACTCTGACCGAATGCCGGTCAGTTAGCTAGTGACAAAGCTAGCAAGAATACAGCTACTATCTAACTTCGCTAGATAGATAAAAACAAACTTATGTTAGCTTCTAACGTAACTCATTTCAGACATGTCCACGATATTATCAGTGCACTGTGCAGACCTGGCTAAGTTAGCTGACGAAGCACATAGGCTATGAGTTTTAAGTATTCGTGCTACCCTACATAGCATAATGCGTGTGTATGAGCCACTGAACTATATTATATATGAACTAGGTAATAATGTTTTATTTCCACACCAATCCACCTGTACTTTTCCTTGTTATAACATTACAGCAAGGGTGGTGCACCATTTTATTATGATTGTGATAACCCCATTTATGACAATCAACAATATATCAAATGTTCTCATGTCACTGGAGGGATCCCCATCCATGATTGAAGTTGTGGTCCCATGTCCAACTGTACCCATTTGCACTAGTGCATACTCTGACATCTGTAATCCATGCGTCCCCAGCACAGAGACCTACAATGAAGAACAGGCTCTCTAGGATGCTATAGGTTGGGCAGGGATTATTGTGCCCCATATTGAGCCTCACCCTTGTATTTCCTTAAATATCACATATGGACCAATACAGTGATTCCCAAAACTCAGGCCACTGATGGTGTTGTCAACAGAGCTGTGTGTGATCCGGTCCACTTCGTTCAAGTGATTAGCTTCTGGAAAGCTTTGACCAGAACCCGGTCCCCCGGTTCCATCTTGCACTCAAATTGTGAAAGGAGCTTTCAGCGCTCCACTAACATATCTTCCATGACATGCAATCCCCCACCCCCACCCCATGAGGCATTGTCTAAATCTCCACATGGGGCAGTTTGTCAGAACTCCTAGAAGAGAAAGTTTTGTTAGGGTTAGTCGGTCCTACTCTCATGGAGAGAAGCACAGCTGGTAGCTGGGTCACCCAATCCTTCCCTGCAGCAGAGAACAATTGTTTAGTTTGTTTGTTTTTCAGTGTTCAGTTAGCTCTCTCGGCCGTGCCACTGCCCTCTGGGTGATATACACAGTGGAACCTTTGTTTGATCCTCAACGCTTTGCACACATTCTCCATCCATAACCAATTCTCTGCTTGTTTTGATAGATGCTGAAGCTGCTGCCAAGATCAGCGTTATCTCTCCCTCTATTTCTGCTTTTTCACAATTCCTCTGCCCTCCTTATGTGTGAGGATCTGTTCCTTTGGTGTGTGCCCTCACCTTTAATGCTACTACCAGCTTTGGTGCCTGTATAGCTTTATGCATTTTCTCCACTACTCCCCCATTTTGAATTTGGGATCCTGCACTAATCAGGAACCCCCTTATTCTCCCACAAACCTACATAAGTGTGTACTACCCCAAACACATAGCGTGAATCAGCATAAATGTTTACATCATAGCCTGCTATTGTTTCACATGCCTCTGCTACTTCATATAATTCTGCTACTTATGAACACTGTCCTGTTAGCTGACTCTGCCTTACCAGTGCCCTGTCCTGTGTACACACTTCCCACCCCGTGTGGTGCTTGTCATCAACATAAAAGAAGATCTGTCCATGTACAGATCAAGTGCCCCATTACCTTAGAAGTATTACCTGGTTCACTTTCAATACTGCAATGATGAGGCTCACCCACATCTGGGGCTAGTAGCAGGGCTGGCACGGTTCAGATGGACTGATGGCATAAGAAAGTGCGTTTCTCAGAGGGTCCACTGAGCCACGTGGACCGCAGACAATTTATTTTCCTGACAAAATAGCAAGAACAGCATGAGACACAACAATTTCAACTTCTTGAGTTCCTATCAGTGACAGTGCTTGCTTTCTACCACATGTAAACACTGAGGTATTTCCTGAGCTACTGCATCCAATTTAGATATAAAATAGGCAATAAGCACCGCAGACATATGCATTACAGGCATTTAGCAGACACTCTTATCCAGAGCGACTTACACAACTTTTAAGCATTTTTACATATTATTCGTTCAGCTGGATATATACTGAAACGATTCAGGTTAAGTATCTTGCTCAAGGGTACAACGGCATTGTCCTACCTGGGAATCGAACCTGCAACCTTTTAGTTACAAGGCCAGTTCCTTAACCATTATACTACACTGCCGCTACATATGCATATGCCTACACTATGCCCTCCTGCATGTGGGTCTCTTATCAGAAGATAAGATGAGCAAATCATAAATGTACTGAATCACTTCTTATTCTAGTCCTGGGCATTGAGCCAACACATTGGCTAATGCTCTATGAAAGAATGTGGGTGAGTTGTACAACCCCTTAGTTTAGGAAAAGTACATTGCTTCTCACCTATAGTAAAAGCAAACCAAAATTGGTTATCTGTATCCACCAGAACAAAAACTATTGGACACATCCAAAACCAAAATGTTAATACTTTATTTTCACTTGGAAGAGAGAACTGTATTCTGCTACAAGTTGGACTTAATCTCTCAGCATGCATATTTCTGTCAAAAACGAACTATCACTCCACTATCACTCCCCGTTTCTGTAATTCCTGCTTTTTTCCTTATGAGGCCACCCTTATTGTCAGTGAATATGGGGTCTCTACTATCTACCAAGATACAGAGGCTGAGTGCTCCATCCGCTCTACTTCAGAGATATATCACAACCTCAGAACTAAAAATATTGATCAATTGTTTTGCATACACTGGTTAATTACTGCACAGCCTACTTTGATTATGGTTTACTGCTGTATATACCCCAAGTATCTATTTTGCCTAATCCATCCATACCTATTTTACACATACAGAGGTAAACCCAGTTACATCGTGTTAGTATATTCAGTTAGAATCGAACAGCTTGTCACAAATTATGCAGGCGCGGGTGTTCTGACACTTTGGCAAGCATTTCAAAACTTAGTCATGTATTTCACGCCATGTACACTTTGCCTTATGCGGGAATGCGGGATTTGCCTTATCTGCTTTGCTATATCGAGGCATCCCAGTCCGCAATGCCAAGTCCCTTATCTCTTGGCAAAACATATTCCCCACTCCCCTTCGCCTCCTCAGCTCAGCATGCCTGCCATGTTCAGAAATTCAGTTTGCAAACGCAAAGAAGTTTAGTAGGATTTTAGTTCTCTTTTCTCTCACACACACTCACACAAGTCTGCCTGCACTCCTCCTCATGTGACCACCTTTATTATCAGCAAGTATGGGGATGACTGTGTTTGTGCACAAGGTTCTTTATGTGTTTTACTTCAAAAAGGTGGTTTCTTTACATTACATTACATTACATTTTAGCTTAGCTTCTTATCCATCCTTACTTCTTATTACTTCTTATTATTACATTCATACATTCAGCTGGATATATAAAGCAATGCAGGTTAAGTACCTTGCTCTTGGGTGCATACAACAACGTCTACCCTGGGAATCGAACGAAAACGCAACCTTTCAGTTACAAGTCCAGTTCCTTAACCACTATACTACACTGCCGCTTCCTGTTATTACTGGCTGTTGCCAATTTATTTAGGTTCCATGCTTATCTACAACACAAGACTAGGAAGAATGCAGCAGACTTCAAGCTCTCAGAATCACAGAGACACACACCTACACGTACACATACACACAGATCTGTGCAGATATCACACTAATGGCCTTTATGCCCGACGTCAATTAGCCAATCTCAAATTAGCCTTCTCGAGAACTATATGCTCCTTAGAGTGCCCCAATGCACTCGTCAGCCACTAGCTTTCCAAATGTGATATTCACAACATGTCCTGACCACTGTTCCTTTTTTACAAAACAAGATTTAGGAGTCACCTCTAGAAATTGGTTCAAGGATAATCAACACCTAATGAGGGTGGTAAGTTTCATGAAAAACCAATTGTACTCACCCTCTTGTTGATTCTCATTGATACAAATCAGAAATTGTTTCCAAATCCCACCCTCGTCGCCAAACTCTTAGGAACCGGCTTCTTTCTCAATAATCCAAGTCAGGACAGTGCAGGAACTCACTCAACACAACAAACACTTTTAAGTAAAGGTTTATTGCAAATCACACTGGCCAGTGGGACGATCACCAAGACACAGCACAAATTGTGGTCCAGTAACCTCCGACACACTGGTAATCTAGCCAAGCTTATACCCTCGGAGACCTTGAGTTTGACGCAAATGTTTACATTACCAAATTACTAAATCATTGATCAACACACACACATGCATAATTACTCTTATGGAACAAAACTGAGTACCCATCAAAATCTTCTCTCAAAGAGCCTAATTAATACTTTTCAAAATAGTAAGTGACCTATGACTGCTGCATTAGACTATAAAGGTCTCACTAGAGTAGGTTTAGACATAGGCTATACAGGGTGGACAAAATATCCCGAAACATCCCTGAATAATGGCTTTAACTTTGAAGCATCTATACCAAAGCATCTACACAGGTGATTCATATTAATTTGTATGCTACTTAGCAGCATGTGTCAGTTTAAAAGAGGTCTAACCAGCAGCACTTTGCTAGGTAAGTCTCCAAAGTAAGATGCAAAGCAAGAGGATACTAACAGAGTTCCAAAGGGACCAAATAATTGGTGCCCGAATTGCAGGTGCGTCGGTCACAAAAACGGCAACCTGTGCAATGGAGAAAGGTGATATATGGTCTGATGAGTCATCTTTTGTCATCTGGTTTATGTTTAGAGAAAGCTTAACCCCTTAGTGCAGATGGCATATTTGGTAAATCATGGGGGTACTCTGTTTAAGGCTTTATAACTCCAGGTGTGAGCATCACATAAACTTGGTAAATGGCTTAAATGAAACAAAACCGGTGTACCATTTTTTGTACAAACTTAGATTTGTTTATTTTCATAATTTAAGTCAAAATAAAGTTCCGGAAATGCAAGCAAAACTTTTCAAAAAAAAGCATAACAAAACATATTTCTTCAAAATACTGAGAGCTACATAAGTGAAACAGGTAAAACTACACATTTCCTGGATCATAAACTCCTTGTCCACAAGCATTCAATAATCGCAGGGTGATATACAGAACTACTAAAGATCTATGACACGAAATGTAAGCAGTGTAGCCTGATGTACCCAGGGTCTCCAAACCTATCCAAATTGGCTAAAATGTGAATAGCTGTAAATCTTAAACTAATCATACATTTCAGTGCAAATCAACCGTTTTGACTCATTTAACTCACCTTTTTATCATTTTCATGTGGGAATTATTTTGGATCAGTACAGGGGGGTGGATATCTAGGTGTCCAATAACCTACCCAAAACCTCTCCGAGAAATTATTAAAAAGCCTTTTGTCCTTTATAAAGCATATACATTTTACCTTACGATCACTTAATGGATGAAAACATTGATATTGCACAGTTTCAGTTCAGTGTTTGATGCCAAGTGTGCCATTTTTTCACCATTATCCTTCATAAACTGCTTCATCCTGTGCGGTGCCTTCGTGGGCAACATGCACTCATCAATGGCACGGTCTTCGGTATGCTGTAAGGATCTGGTCCTGCAGTGGCTTCACTCTGAACAGTAGAGGGCACTGCTGGAGTGGCAGAGGTGGAGGGTCAAGCATGTTATAGGAACAAATTACATAATGCAGAAGCATTATAACACTGTGGTACACACAGCTAAATATGAAATCATTCACTCTTGTACTTCAGTAAACACTTTCTTCTGTATGCTACATTATGTTATATTTTGTTGCGTGCTCTAGGATGGCATTACTCTGTAGTGTGTTTCACAACTGTTGCTTATTTATTTATTTTATTTATTTATTTTACATTCATCTTGCACACATCTGGACACAGTACATTTGAATACATATTTTCCATTCCCTAAGTGAAAAGCATCACCCATGGATATACTAATACCCCATAGAGTACATTATGCACAAAGAAATTACAATACAATAAAATAATATCGGAAAACACTACCAATGTTCTAGCTTCACGGCAAATCGAGGCATAAAATAAACTCCTAAAAAAAAGGTTGGAAACGTTATTTCGGTCGATTATTCCTCCCCTTTAATAATACCAATTGGTATTGTATTTTATATCGTTGGAAAGCCTGATTAGTCACCTTTACAACGAGGTACAACTTGTAAGGATCATGCATTCGTGGAATGAGCAACACAGCTAACCGTGTGGGTAGCGGCCCAAAAAAATTTGCCAAAATCCCCTGCAATATTCTTCTGTTGGTATTCACTCTCGTTTTGAGCTTCAAGTGCTGGCAGGTGTATGCCAGTCGGCACCTGATTGGCACCGAGGAATGGGATGCCATCCCACAGCAGTGTGTGACCAGGCTGGTGACCAGCATGAGGAGGAGGTGCCAAGCTGTTGTGGCTGCGTATGGATCTTCCACACGCTACTGAGGTCCCTGACAGTGTAAAATGAATAAAGTGTAAAAATGGCCAATATGTGTTGTTTTTTCCTTATTACTGTGGGAGAGTGCAATCATCCAGTCCACCAAGCAACTCAAAACGAGAGTGAATACCAACAGAAGAATATTGCAGGGGATTTAGGCACATTTTTTTGGGCCGCTACCCACACGGTTAGCTGTGTTGCTCATTCCACGAATGCACGATCCTTACAAGTTGTACCTCGTTGTAAAGGTGACTAATCAGGCTTTCCAACGATATAAAATACAATACCAATTGGTATTATTAAAGGGGAGGAATAATCGACCGAAATAACGTTTCCGAACTTTTTTGGAGGAGTTTATAACGTACGACTGAGCAACCAAACAGAACAGCGCTAAAATACTCAATTTCATTGTGAAAGCTATGAATTCTAACAAAGCAGGCCACCACGAGCCACTACGGGAACGGCACGAACACAATAGTATCAATACATTACAGTTATTTGGCAGACGCGTTTATCCAAAGCGACGTACAATAAGTGCATATTGAAGGTCATAGACACAATCTACGAAGCAAAGTCACGAAAGCGCTACTTTCTCCCAACGTAGAAGCTATCGCTAGTCATCAACCGAATACAGTCAGCTATACATTCTAAGCTATGAGATAGCTAAACCAAATAGAAAATACAAAATAAACGGAAAGAACGTACTATATAATTTGCCTTATACATGTAGTTATTCAAGGTGGAGTCTGAAAAAGTGTGTTTTCAAATATGTTCAGCATTATTAGCAGGCTAACAGTGGTCTATTACGACCGATGCAAATACAAAAATAACGAAAATATAGCACGCAGTGGAAAAACGAATGTATATAATCAAAATATTACAAGCAGTAATACTTACATGTCGAGGAGGATATCTTCCCCATATTGATAGGCACCTCTTCCACAGAATCTATGCTACAGGGATTAGAAGAATCTCTGTTGTTGTCCTCTTCTGACCGACTTCGGGTGAAAACTACTAAAAAGTCTCTTCAAAGTTGCGCGCAGTTTTATTGCGTAATACCAAATGCGTCATACCAAATGCGTCATCTGCGCATGTGTGCGTAAAATTGTCGTGATATAACAAGTATTGCAGTTACGCTCGCCCTTAAATAGTTAATCCAAGCTTTCAATTACACATGTAAATTACTTTTGGGAAGCTTGTCGTGCCTTCTATTGGATAAAACAATTGTCGATCAAACCAGAATAAATTTGAAAGCGTCACGACTGTGCAATCAGGAAGGGGGGGTTACGCAGAGCTAGTTTCGTTTGTCTAATAGTGTTCCAATGCGCTGTGTATTTTTCAAACGGATTGTCCAAGACAATAAATGACCACGGAATCTTGAAAGGGACATATCTACGCTTAAATCCACGGGAGGATTGCACACGAATTCCATATTTACTAGCAGATATTGATAGTAGAATGGCATTGTATGATTTCACTTGTTTATGTCGGTATTGATTGAGCAGCGATTTGCACCGCTGTATTTGCATACGGTCGGGCTATTGGTGGGTTTATCTGGTTGCTGGACGGAATTCTGATACTATATGATGAATACATATATTTATGAACTCCCAACATAGACGCTATTGCCCACTATGTCACGCATGGGTAGGTATAGGCTGGGTGGGGAGTGCTTGTTAAATGGACTTGCTACGGAAAGATAGTGACACTTAGAAACTACGCATTGGCCAGAAATCGTCGCGAATCGTCTACCAATAAAGTTAAAATACCGCGTTTGGGTTTTCCACTAATAGTTTGGCTGCAGGAGCAACGCGTGTCTCAGTTGCGTAAAACTGTCTCGCATGCGAGACAAAATAGACTATCTGCACTAAGGGGTTAAGGAAGCATTCAATCCACAATGTCTGTTGCTAATTGTATGGTGGTGGTTCTGTAATGGTATGTGCAGCCATTGCATGGGACTCATTGGGTCCAATGATTACTCTGCATGGACATGTAACGGTCAAACAATATGAAACCATTTTACAAGAGCAGGTGCACCCTATGGTGCAAAAACTGTTCCCTCATGATGTCCCCATATTTCAACATTATAATGCCCCCATACACACTGCTAAAAACATTAAAGAATGGTTCCAAGAATACAAGGATGATGATAATTCCTTCCATGGCCTGCACAATCACCAGATCTAAACATAATTGAACCTTTATGGGAAGTTCTGGAGCGCAGAGTGCACAGTTCAGAAATGAAATTGTATGACAGCATTCCTAGAAGGATTAAAACTGTTTTGAAGGCAAAGGGTGGGCCTACTCATTATTAGTTACTAGATATTCAGTTTTTGTAGGTGTTTCTGATATTTTGTCCACCCCCTGTAGATCTATAATGCACAATTGTATATAGTATATATTTCTGTACGTGATGCTGATTATTTAAAAACGGAATTTCCTCCGTATGATTCTGATACAGAACGCGCATGCATATAGCGGCGGTAACCCGGGAGATGGTGCCAGTGCCTAACGGGCGGCCGTCCAGAGCCGTAACCAGGCGAGGAAGAGAAAGATGGTGGGTGGGGATCTTGTGGGATTTAACCCAGTCAGAATCGACAGGGCACTCAACTGCCCCGGAATCAATAAACGCATTGCAGTGAATCTGGCGGTCGTTCCAGCGTAAATAAACCGGCAGGAAGGTCCGAGGGTAATTTAAATCTAGTCCCGCTAGGCGACTCGGTTCCCCTAGCGAGACCCCTCTTTTCCCGAACGTTTGGGACAGTGGTCCTTTAAATGACCCCTCCTCTTGCAATAGCTACACCACCACTCACGAGACTTAGCATCCCCTGTTTCGCGCATGGAGGAACTATCGACCTGCATGGACTCCTCCTGCTCAATGGGAGCTACAAACGGAATGTGAGACGGCGCTGGCGTGTGGGAGGAAGAGTAACGAGCTGGGTGATGTTTAAAACCCTTATAAGCCCTCTCCTTCTTTCTCTCTCTAAACCGGTTATCTAAACGAATGGCCGTAGATACCAGAGCACCGAATGTAGCGGGTGGTTCGATACCCGCAAGAGTCTTTTATGAGTTCCGATAGGGCGTTCAGGAACAGTGCACAAAGAGGCTCATCGGCCCATCCTGTCACCCCCGCAAGAGCACGGAAAGTAATCGCAAAGGCAGCCACGGTGTCAGTGCCCTGACGAAGACGGTTCAAACGCATGGCAGCTTCCTTGCCAGAAACGTCTTGATCGAACACTGACTCCATCTCCACCATAAGCCGCTCTGTGTTACTCACGATGGGTGAATTTGCCCTGATAAGTGGGTCGGCCCATGCCAGAGCATTACCGGTTAAGAGAGAGAGAATGAAGGCTACTCTGGATTCTTGTGCATGGAACCACGAGAGCTGTATTTTAAAAAAAAAAAAGCACTGCGTTAAAACCGCTGACACTTTCCCGACTCCCCACTACACCGCAGCGGAGCTGGAGTTTAGGTTCCCTCGCGTCAGGTGGAAATGGCTGGGGGGTGGACTGTGTAGGTGCTTGTGCAACTGGAGGTGGATCTGCCCTGAGAGAGAGAGTTCGGATATTCTCAGACAGATCTCGCAGAGCTACTGCCTGCAGATGCATCTGCTCATGCAACGCTTGCTGCGAATGTTGCAGAGCGCAAATACTCTCTCTCTTGTCCGGCAGGGCTGCCTCCTGAGTGGCTATGACCACTTTAAGATTTGCAACTATCGCTGGAACCTCCCCTGTGGCTTCCATGTTCTGTGAGGGATCTCTATATCAGAGACACGTTGGAAATATTGGAGGTCCAGATGCGATAGCTGTGGAATCTTAAAGTGTTCCAAAGAACACCACTGAGACGGACAATGATCCGTAGTGGAACGCGATCTTCGAGCAAAACAAAGAAATAAGGAGTAACGCTTATCTAACTCCCATTTGTGGAGCGAGACAAAAGAAAAAACAGAGATCTCAAAAGACCCCAAAGACTTTGGGTGAGAGCACTCGTAGGTATGAGTGGAAAACAAAAGAAACTAAAAACCTCTGCTCTGAAATAAGAGCGTAAAGAGAACTTGCTTTCTTTCTAAATTGTACTGCTAACAAGTCCCGCATTGATAAGCAAAGCGGTCGATAGCAGCACAACTTCCTATACTCTTTTTACCAGCTCGAATGTTACGTGAAATAACATGGAAGCAACGAGAGAGGCAGGAAGCGGGGTATAAATAGTGAGCGGAAATAAATGACAGGTGAACTCACTAATGACGAGGCGAAAGCAAAACCCGTAGCGGAACACAGGAAAATCCGATAGATTACCGGTAAACGACAAAAAATAATAAAGAGACGTGGAGATAAGGGAAGAAAGGCAAGATCCATGACAATCTCATCATTATATTTTTGGCAGTGACACACTGTCGGCTGTAAAATAGGCCATCTGTAGACTAACGTTAGCTAATCTTACATTGACGGATGAGCACTATCAATTTGTTTCTGTCTCCTTTACCTGATTGTCAATTCAACAATTTACTTAACCAAAACCAAGTAAATTATTTTACATCTGACGGTACACTGATTTTTTGATAACCAACTAAATTGAGACAGAGCTTTAAAAATTAAGACAGCTTTTCAAATATCTGCCTTCAAGAGCAGTTATTAGCCTACTTAAAGAAACAACTGGTAGGTTTTTCCCCGTTCTTTTCAAATAACGTTACAGTAAGTCTTAATGGTTAATTAAGCTAGAATTTTTCCATTTTGGAGAATTGTAGGCCTAAGTGACTGCTGTAGTATTTAGGCTATGTCATATATTCATACACATTTCTTGTTTTGTCGAGTTGCGCCTAAATGGATAGCTAACGTAACCATTTGCCTAGCCATACTTACAATGTCCTACTTAGCTATAACAATTGCACGTTTGTTTTCAGAATAAATGCGTCCAGCAAGAGAATGGTGACAATGACAGCGGCGAAGAGACATTTAGCTATGCTTTTTTGAGATTTAAAAAAACATTTATTTATTATTTTACCATGAAAATTAGTTGTTACGCTAGTTCATCGTTGTTAGCACATTCCTAGCTTTTTCATCTGAGCTGGGGAAAAAAATGGGAATAAAATATATGTTCCCTGTTGTTAATGAAAGTTGCATTTATTTATTTTTATATATAAAAAATGACCATCAATGTAGCCTATGACTTTTTATCTTGCCAATAGAGAGCAATCGGTCTTGAGTTATGCACCCCATTGTGGATGTATTTGGTATTCTATAATATAGCATTTTAGGCTACTGGGTTCCAGATAATAGGATAAATATTCCAGTGTGGATTTCTACCAAGAAACGGCATTTTGTGTAGGCTATTTCTGTCTTTCTTTAAAAAAAAAAAAATTAAGTATTGGACGTAATTAAACCACTACAGACAGTTTATAAATTATTGTTTATTATAAAATGTATTTTTTCCCATATTACTTAATTTTTATATTAGTAGGCTATAACTTTACATTATTTTTGTCGACTACGCTACTTAGTAGACCACAATGTAGATATAGTAACATAAGAACTGTCACCATACCACAAAATGTTTTTAAAAATTTCATACATAAAAATGTTGTCAAAATGTGCAAACTATAACGTTGTAACAACGTATCTGGGAATTACACTTTTATGTTGTCACAACGTAATGATGCGGCAACGAAAACATGACGTTGCCACAACATTCTACCAATGTAATTTTGTTAGCAGGGTTGAACCACAGCTTGACACACTGTTAGCTAGCTACTGCTGGTTAAGTAACTCAGCAAGATGTTAGTTGTGGTATTTCAATTGCGAGATGTAACTTCATCTAGAACTGCACTCAATAAGTGTGGAAAATAGCAGTAAATATAAGTCTGAAGTTACTGCAAACTGCAGATGATGTCAGGATTGTTTACCCTTTTACAGCATCAATTTTGCAAGTCTGTCCGCACTCCGCACTCCCATACGCCTTTTTTTAGTCAGCTCATCTCTGGGAATAGCTACTAATATTACAGAAACTTAGCCTACAAAATATAAGATGAAACTGAAAATAACATCCTACTGACATAAGATATAACTTACGTAGCTAACGTTTGTGTGTCAAGCTGTTGTTCAAACTATCAGCGTTATAATGACACTAGCCCTGGCATCTATAGCCTATGTTTTAAACCAAATGTTTGTGCAGGGCATAGGCTACAGCCATCTTCCCAATCGTGTGGCTATCTCGTCACTCGCTAGCCCTAAGCGGCAACAACACGCCACCATATTTGAAGATTTTTTCCCAGTTGCTAAAGAGTAACCTCGTTCCCAGTTTTATCTTCGTCTCACGAGGAGATAAAGCCTGGAAAAGAACTACTGCCGAAAGTGTCTATAGGGTAGGATTTCCGGTGTATGTACTTCCCCTGGAAGCTGTTTTTATGTTCTGAGATTCTGAGTCTGTCTGTTTTGTATATTTACTTCATTGTTATTCTTGATTTATTATTTCCCCATATTCAGGGCCGGCTCTGACCAATTGGCTGCCCTAGGCAGGATTT
Source organism: Ilyophis sp. 1 JC-2022 (assembly GCA_022702515.1). Lineage (NCBI taxonomy): Eukaryota > Metazoa > Chordata > Actinopteri > Anguilliformes > Synaphobranchidae > Ilyophis > Ilyophis sp. 1 JC-2022. Next base: position 107,920,159 of record CM040395.1, read on the forward strand.
TATCTGGCGCCCCCTTGCATCACAGTCTATTCACTACCAATAACATGCACTCACACTTTTGTTTTCACATTTTTCTTTTACTGAAAATAACCCACAAAATCAAACAGTTAACATCAAAACAGTGAACAAGTGACATTATTATTATAGATATTTACAATATATTATCTTTAATATATATATTAAAGAAACCAGTAGCCTACTGCCATAAATAAAGTAAGGTAAAATATAGAAGAAGAGTGTATGACCATTGGGTGTTAGTCTATTAGTAATTTTTTACAAGAATAAAGATGAAAAACTTAAAAAGATGCATGTCTGCTATACTGTACATAAGATGGGCATGCATACTAATGGAAATTTAATTAAACATTATTGTCATTACAATGAAATGTAGATTTACATTTACAGTCCAAAAAAAGCAGTAAACTGCAGTGTAATACTAATATAGCATAATGGGAAAGCTTATTTGGCATTAACATTAATGATATGCACTTTAAAACACTGATGTAACTAACTATATAAACTAACTTTAGAGATTATGAACTGTAACACAACAAACCAAAGGCTTACTACAACAATTAATTATAAAGGAGATGAAAAGGAATAGCATTTTGATTACAGGGTAACCAGATGTCAATAAAAATGTAGCCTACAGTATGACACAGGACTAACACCTGCTGAATAGACCTAATTTCCCTGATGATGACTGGTACTACAGTTCTCTTTTTTTTTATTAGTTGTTATGTAGCCTACTTTTATTTTATGTAGGCTACTGTTATGCACGCATAGTCTATGTATTTTTCAAGATGAGTCGACCATTCTTTTGCCGCTGTCCAGCTAGCTAGCAAGAAGGTGCAGAGTGACTGAGAGAGCTGATGTGTGTGTGTGAGTTAGAGGGTGGATACCCGACCCGAACCCGACGGGTCGGGCCGGGCTCGGACTAAACTTTTTAAATGATTTTCGGGCTCGGTCACGGCGGCCGAACAACTAGCGAACATTTTACTTTTGAACTACTAATTAGGATTGGTTAGCCTACTTCACATGGTGCTTCAAGTTGTTTTTGGTGAAAATATAGTGTGAAATAAAGAAAAATGATACCGAATATTATGTGTGTCACTACGCACGCAGTGAAAACAGAGAGAAATTGTCATGCCACGTTATCAGTACTGTCATTCATGCTAGGCTCATTCGTAACTTCAGGCAGAGAAAACACATTTTCTCCAGCTAAATCATTACCGAATATAAAAGACACGGCTCTAATCGGCAACTGAGAACAAAAAGCTACTTTCACAAGTCCAGAAACAACCTCCAAATGCAATTAAACAATGTGCAAAGGAACGTTCACAATGGCCAGCAGAGGCGGGTAGAGTACCAAAAAACTGTATTCAAGTTAAAGTATGATTACCAACAGAAAAATAGTTCAACCTACACGTATCTCTCCAATAGAGGTGCAGGTTGCAGCAAGAGTACGTCCAAAAAAAGAGAAGTGGCACAATGAGCTTTGTCCAATAATTGATGGTTCAGTGTAAACCGCACACTCAACACAAGAACAACCTTATTATAAATATATTATTTTATTTTTTGACGGTCCTTTAGGTGCCCAGTGTCCACTAAACAGGGAAGCTGTAACCATGGTAACAACAACTGCGTGACAGGGAAACACTATGTCAGCGCTTCAGTGCCTTACATTAACTGCGTTGGGCTCAGGTCGGGTTCGGACATAAAAAGCAGAATTCCTGTCGGGTTCGGGTCGGGCTCGGTTACAACTATCTCGGACTCGGTCGGGTTCGGACAGAAATATGCGGCCCGATCCGCACTCTACAGTGTGAGTGACTAGTGACTAGCTAATGTAACGCTCGGCTCGGCTACAGTAATATTAGCTAGCTAACTTAAGTTATCTGGCACTATCCTCTTCAACCCAAGCGCCCCCGGTACCGGGGCAGGATGCGCCTAAAGTCAGAGAGCACTAGACAATTCATTTCATCACATTAACGCTACTGTACCTCTGCCCTTTTCACGTTGTTCCTCCTCTTCTTTCCTGCTTTTCCTTCCCTGAGCACTGGACAGCTTTGGTCTTTTCGACATGTTGATAGCATATAATGCGAGGGTCACGTCAGATAGCCACACTTTACCATTGCCCAGAGAGGGAGCGCAGGTAAAGTCTAATTGCCTGGCTGGAGGGGGGCGGGGTGACATGAACTAAGAAATTATTATTATTTAATAGGCTATGCTATAGAGCTACGCTGGTTGTTGTGGGGTTATTTAATATTTCGAAATAACAGTGTTAACTAGTAGTATTAGTAAAAAATTATTAAAATATATATATTTTTTTTAAAGCGAAACTTTCTTTTTTTTTCTCCCATTTGTTGCGCCCCCTCTGGGTGTTGGCGCCCTTAGCATTTGCCTATACTGCCTATGCCAAAAACCGGCTCTGCCCATATTTTCCCATTGCATTCCCCTCTGTTCATGGGTTGTCCAAGTCTGTCTTTGTTTCATGTTCCCCGGGATTCCACTCCCTGTCTTTGCACTATTCTGGTGATTTTGGTACATTACATTTACATTACAGTTATTTGGCAGACGCTTTTACCCAAAGTGACGTACAATAAGTGCATATTGAAGGTCATTGACACAACTACGAAGCAAATCCAACAAAGCACAGCTTTCTCACAACGTAGGAGCTATCGCTAGTAATCAACAGAATACAGTCGGCTATACATTCTAAGCTATAAAATAGCAAAACCAAATAGAAAATTAACAGAAAGAACGTACTATATAATTGGCCTTATACATGTAGTTATTCAAGGCCTTATACATGTAGTTATTCAAAAGTGTGTTTTCAGACCACGATGGAAAACAGACAGCGTTTCAGCTGAGCGCAACGGAGTGGGGAGTTCATTCCACCACTGGGGAGCTAGAGTGGAGAAGCTCTGCAGTCAGGACGAGCGAGTGCCATTAACACAGAGGGAAGGAAGTGCAAGTTGCCCTGCACCCGCAGAGCGAAGTCGTCGAGCAGGAGTGTAGTGCTGGATCAAGTCCTGTAGGTAGGAGGGACCTGACCTTTTGGCTGCAGTGTAGGCCAGGGTCAGAACTTTGAACTTGATCCTGGCCACGACTGGCAGCCAGTGGAGTGACTTAAGCAGGGGGGTGACGTGTGTGAACTTCGGGAGGTTGAACACAAGCCGAGCAGCCGCGTTCTGGACCAGTTGTAGGGGCAGAATGGTGCAGGCTTACGAGAAGGGAGTTGCAGTAGTCCAGACATGAGGTGACCATGGTCTGGACAAGGAGCTGGGCGGAGTAGGTGGTCAGGTACGGCCGAATCCTCCTGATGTTGTACAGGAGGAACCTGCAGGACCGTGCCCTTGCCCTGATATGCTCTCTGAAGTCCAGCTGGTCGTCCAGGACCACCCCCGGGTTTCTTGCAGAGCGGGAGGCGGTCACCATCGTTCCGTCGACGGTGATGGACAGGTCTAGAAGCGGGGAGGTCTTGTATGGCATGAAGAGCAGCTCAGTCTTGTCGAGGTTGAGCTTCAGGTGATGGCTAGACATCCAATCAGAGATATCAGCAAGGCAAGCAGATATCCTCTCTTTAATCTGTGGGGTAGAGGGAGGGAAAGAGAGGAAGAGTTGAGTGTCATCAGCATAACAATGGTAAGAGAAGCTATGTGAATTAATGACTAAACCAAGAGACTTAGTGTAAATGGAGAACAGCAGAGGACACAGTACAGATCCCTGCGGGACTCCTGTAAAAAGAGGATGAGGTGCAGAGATAGAGCCCTTCCAGGAGACTTGGTAGGATCTATCTGTGAGATAAGATTAAACCAAGAGAGAGCAGTTCCAGATATGCCCATCTCAGCCAGTGTGGAGATCAGGAGTTTGTGGTTAACCGTATGAAACGCTGCAGACAGGTCAAGGAGAATCAGGACAGAGGAGAGGGAGGAGACTCTAGCAGTGGCGTGTGCCTCGATCACAGCCAGGAGTGCAGTTTCAGTTCAGTAGGAACATAGCCACAGGTTAAGGAGGTGTTAATAATGGAGGACAGATATGGAAGGACCTCACCGGATATAGATTGGAGGACTACCGAAGGGATGGGGTCCAGTGGGCAGGTGGTTGCATGCTGGTGTGATATACAGGTGCAGCTCAAAAAATTCGAATATCATGAAAAAGTTCAATATTTTTTGTCACTCATGTCAGAAAGTGAAACTCATATATTATATAGATTCATTACACATAGTGTGAAATATCTCAAGCCTTTATTTCTTGTAATTTTGATGATTATGGCTTACAGCTAATGAAAACCCAAATTCAGTGTCTCAGAAAATTTGAATATTACATGAGATCAATAAAAAAGGATATTTTAAACAGAAATGTCAGCCTTCTGAAAAGTATGTTCATTTCTATGCACTCAATACTTGGTTGGGGCTCCTTTTGCATGAATTACTGCATCAATGCGGCGTGGCATGGAGGCGATCAGCCTGTGGCACTGCTGAGGTGTAATGGAAGCCCAGGTTGCTTTGATAGCGGCCTTCAGGTCGTCTGCATTGTTGGGTCTGGTGTCTCTCATCGTCCTCTTGACAATACCCCATAGATTCTCTATGGGGTTCAGGTCAGGTGAGTGTGCTGGCCAATCAAGTACAGTAATACCATGGTCATTGAACCAGCTTTTGGTACTTTTGGCAGTGTGGGCAGGTGCCAAATCCTGCAGGAAAATGAAATCAGCATCTCCATAAAGCTTGTCAGCAGAAGGAAGCATGAAGTGCTCTAAAATTTCCTGGTAGATGGCTGCGTTGACTGTGGACTTCAGAAAACACAGTGGACATGGCACCCCAAATCATCACTGACTGTGGAAACTTCACACTGGACTTCAAGCAACGTGGCTTCTGTGCCTCTCCACTCTTCCTCCAAATTTACTTTCATCTGAAAAGAGGACTTTGGACCATTGAGCAACAGTCCAGTTATTTTTCTCCTTAGCCCAGGTAAGACGCTTCTGACGTTGTCTCTGGTTCAGGAGTGGCTTGACACGAGGAATGCGACATTTGTAGCCCATGTCCTGGATTCGTCTGTGCGTGGTGGCTCTTGACTCCAGCCTCAGTCCACTCCTTGTGAAGCTCCCCCAAATTCTTGAATGGATTTTGCTTGACAATCCTCTCAAGGCTGCGGTTATCCCTGTTGCTTGTGCACCTTTTCCTACCACACTTTTTCCTTCCACTCAACTTTCTATGAATATGCTTGGATACAGCACTCTGTGAACAACCAGCTTTGTTAGCAATGACCTTTTGTGGCTTACCCTCCTTGTGGAGGGTGTCAATGACTGTCTTCTGAACATCTGTCAAGTCAGCAGTCTTCCCCATGATTGTGTAGCCTACTGAACCAGACTGAGAGACCATTTAAAGCCTCAGGAAACCTTTGCAGGTGTTTTGAGTTAATTAGCTGATTAGAGTGTGACACCATGAGTTTCCAATATTTAACTTTTTCACAATATTAAAATTTTCTGAGACACTGAATTTGGGTTTTCATTAGCTGTAAGCCATAATCATCAAAATTACAAGAAATAAAGGCTTGAAATATTTCACTCTATATGTAATGAATCTATATAATATATGAGTTTCACTTTCTGAAATGAGTGACAAAAAATATTGAACTTTTTCACGATATTCTAATTTTTTGAGCTGCACCTGTAAGTTGGAGTACATCTGTGTACAGACAGGACAGAAATGTAGCAGTGGGTTCATTATGGGGGATGTGGGGCGTCACCGGGTTAAGTCGAGTGATTGTAGCATCCTCAACTCCTCTGTGTGCCCTATAGGCAAATTGCATAGGGTCGAGTGCATGCTCGGTTTCCCTGGCAAGCTCTGTCTTCACAAGCTTTTCAAAGGTTTTCATTACAAGAGAAGTGAGGGCAACCGGCCTGAAGTCATTAAAAACTTTGGGGCTGCTGCCTTTAGGAACAGGGGTAATCACAGCCTGCTTCCACAGGTTAGGTACACGTTGTAGATTCAGACACATATTGAAAATATCATAGAAGATAGAACTTAATTGCCTTGCACAAGACTTCAGTAATTTGCCACAGATATTGTCAGGACCAGGGCTCTTATGTATTTTTAGAAAAAGGAAGGACTTTTCAACTTCTCTCTGCTCCAGGACGAAGTGCTGATTATCTTTAAGTTTACATCTAAGTCCCTCGACTTCATCTCTAAAGTCGAAATCTCAAGTAGAATTTGTTAAGAGCGTTGGCGAATTCGCTATTTGACCTAAAGCCATCCATGGCAATGTTGGTTCTGTTCTTGCTTTGCTGTATGCCTGCGATTGTTTTCATGCCAGACCAAGCTGAGGCAAGGTTCTTCTCAGCCAGTTTGCTCTCTACTTTAGTTTTATACTTTTGTTTAGCCCTTAGGATCTCCACTTTCACCTCCCTTTTGGCTGCATCAATTTCAGAAGCTCCTCCTTGACTGAAGGACAGCTTCTTCTTCTGTAGACTAGACTTAACTGCTTTAGACATCCAAGGTTTATTATTGGGGTAAACCATAATCTTTTTGGTAGGAATAATCATACTCACAAAAAGTAACATAAGAACAGATTACATCAGTGAGTTCATCAATGTCCTTTGAACATCTCCCAGTCGGTGCAGTCAAAGCAGCCCTGAAGACAAGCAGTGAATTCCTCAGACCAGATTTTAACCTCTTTGGTCTGGATTTTTTCTCTCTTTAGGACAGTTTTATATGTCGGGAGAAGAAGCACACAGTTGGCAGAACCTAAGGGAGGCAGGGGGATTGATTTACATGCTCTCTTAACTGTACCATAGCAGAGATCTAACATATTATTCTGCCTGGTTGGACAAGTTACATATTGGTAAAAGTTTGTCAAAGACTTTTTTAGGAACACATGATTAAAATCTCAAAGTATGAGATTTGGTGCTTCGGGTGAAATGGACTGTAGTTTTTGCACTTCATCAAATATAGTGCTCGTGGCAGTGGCAGGGTTGGCTTTTGGGTGTTATGAATATTTGTGAGAATTCACAGGGTAAATAGAATGGACGGAGCGACACTGATAGATGTTCAACATCAGGTGAGCAGAGTCTTTCTCTGACAGTCACAGAGCTACAGTAGCGCTTATTGACATAGAGGCACACGTCCCCTCCACAAGATTTTCCCTAAATGAAGAGTAAAAATTAGGCTCTTTGAGAGAAGGTTTGTACCAATCTGCTGAGAAATGAGTACATGTTGTTTGAAATACATTAGACCAACATAGCTACAGAACTTGTATAGCAGTCAGATATAAAAAACGAGCTGAAGTTTGGCTTGCCAAAATAATTTTCTGTCTTTTGCAGCTTTTGACCAAGCCAAACTTCACATAAAACAATTTTGTTATTAATAGGCTATATACAAACCCCAATTCAAAAATAGTTGGAGTACATCTGTGTACAGACAGGACAGAAATGTAGCAGTGGGTTCATTATGGGGGATGTGGGGCGTCACCGGGTTAAGTCGAGTGATTGTAGCATCCTCAACTCCTCTGTGTGCCCTATAGGCAAATTGCATAGGGTCGAGTGCATGCTCGGTTTCCCTGGCAAGCTCTGTCTAGTTGGGACAATATGTAAAATGCACATAACAGCAGAAAGCAGTGATTTGTAAATAGTTTTTTTACATATATGTAATTGAAAACAGTACAAAGAAAAGATATTTAATGTTTTACCTTTAATGTATCAACTTTATAGATTTTTGTAAATATACGCTAATTCCGAATATGATGCCTGCAACACGTTCCAAAAAAGTTTGGACAGGGGCAAAAAAAAGTAAAAAAGAGTTAACGTATATTTACAAAAATCAATAACGTTGATGAGGTTTTCAATTAAATATATGTAAAAGAGCATTTACAAATCACTGCTTTCTGCTTTTATGTGCATTTTACATATTGTCCCAACTTTTTTGGAATTGGGGTTTGTATCGATAGGAGATACAGTGATATGTGAATCGAGTTGTGAGTGGTCAGATGCTGAATTAAAGTGTTGATTAGTGACAGAAATAAAGGCACAGGATTGAGTCTGGTTTGATTTTTCAGGTGAAATTCCAGAACAAGGATGTGATTGTACGAGAGGGAACAGAGGGAAACACTTTCTACATCATCCTGAAAGGCGAGGTAAGGGGATTCATTCATACCCCACACTGTGTACGCAAACACCTTTCTATGACCCACCCCTTAAACGTAGCTTGACACGCTTTGTCTAAGGAATTCAAATGTTTTATCACATCAAAGTCGTTGTTGCATGCATATTGTAGTTCTGTGCACACACCCCACGGTACTGCTCCTCTAACTGCTGCTGATATAACTGTTGTAACTGTTGCTCATATCTGTATGCACCTATATTCTCTGGCATTGTAGACCTGGATAATTTCTGAATAAATTAAATTTAATGTACTCTAATGCAATTACAATTTTGCTGACTGCGACTGAGTGGTGTTATACGGCTCCTTTCCTCACCGACAGTGTCTTTGTGCCCATGCCCCAGGTCCAGGTCACCAAAAAGGTGAATGGCCACCAGAGAGAGATCCGCAGGATGGGTAAAGGGGAGCACTTTGGGGAGCTGGCACTGATTCGGTAAATGTTAGCTGTCACGTTCTTGCATCCGCTGCAGGTTCATGGAGCACAGGGGTTTTCAACCCTGGTCCCATTAAAATCCGCAACCAATTTGGTCCCCAAAAACATGAAATGAATTAGTTGTGTACTCAACTGCATTAATTAATCAATTCAAGGGGAATTATAGCCAGAAGATCGCAACACTTACTTGTTTCTCCTCCCGGTCCTCTGGGTCTCAGATGCCTGTTCATTTTAAGGGATCCAGAAGAATGTCTCCAAAATACCCTTCCCTTATGTATGTGGTGTTCAAAATCAGGGTGTTTAGTCAGACATGACATGAGTTAACCTACTAGCGGCTCTCTTACAGCCACAATAATTAAGTGAATGCAATACAAAGTGTAGAACATGTTTTCATTCACTGTCTTTGCTCAGCTAGTGTTGAAAATAAAATTGGGGGCAATCAATTGCAAAGTTTGTATATGTTTGTATATTTTTTAATTCCATGCCCTGGCTTTAACGTTAGCTAAACAAGAGGGCTAAATTTGTGACACGACAGAGAGAGATTCAACTCCGATAACAAGAAGAATCTACTCTAGAATGGATGGGAAATTATATCTTTGTCAAGGCGTCTATCTAACCACTATCAATCCAAATTCACAGGATATATGCTTGAACAAAATGTAGGCTATTGCAGTCAGTTAGTGTTTAACACGTTTGCAGCAATATTTTTGCCTGGACGCAGAGTGAATGTGGGTAACTGACTGACTGGTTAGCTGACTGTTCCCCAGTTGTTGAAAAGCGCATGCGTAAATTTCGAGTGGTGAAAAGTTCATGCGTAAATTATTGAGTAATTACGGTAAAAGGTTTGCTGTCTAACTCCCTGTCTCCTTTTACGAGTGTAATATGGGATTTATTTTGATTGAATGTTTTCTTTGAAATGTATATTATGTGAAGGTTTAAATTCTGATTTAATGACAAATTATTTTATCATGAAATATTGTATTCCTGTTTATGTATTGCTCTACTGCGCAAGGGCAGAGGCAGGAGAACAGAAAGGAATAAGTTGTGTTGTTGCTGGTCCCGGGAAAACGGAAAGGCTTAAAACCAAGAAGAGATTAAGGTGCCATTCATTGTGCTGTGTTTTCCTGTTGTCTGGAGAAATAACAAAATATTCTCACCCTCACCTACGCGTCTTACACTGGTGGCAGCGGGTTGTGGTATTTTTTTTAAAAACTTTTTGGCGAATGACTTTGTTTTGTCGGTGGCATACGAGGTGCATGAAATTCAATGAGGAGGCTGTGTAACGTTCCGCTCCCTTCCTGTCCGTTCTCCATGTTTTTCCCGTTCCTCCCGTGTCATGTCGGATTCCCGTTGTCCGTGTTTTCCCCGTTGCTACAGGCTGGGCGTGCCCCTTCTGTCTGTTTCTCTCTGTTCCCCCACTTCAGTTTCAACCTATCTCCTTCCCCCCTTGTTGCATGCATTCCGCACCAGTCAATTAGTCAATCACCCTCGGTTACATTCCTCACGCTTTCGTTATTGTTTTCAATTTCACTCCCTTACTTAAACCTCCCGCTGGCTGCTGTTCGGCGCCAGTTCGTTAACGTACTTCGTGTGTATCCTGGTCTCCTGTTTTCTGGTACTATTCACTGAAAGCTCTGTTGTGGGTTTTTCCCTGTTAACTCCTTGGTTCCAAGACCAGTGTTGTGTAGTTATCCAGCCTGTAGCAGTTAAGTCTCCCTGTATGTGTTGCGGTACCCCTGCTACTAATTAACGTTGCCTGCGCAGTTGGGTGCTCTGCCTCCAGCCCAGTTCCTGTTGGACCTCCCGGTCCAGATCCAGTTCCTGTTGGACCTCCCGGTCCAGATCCAGTCCGGTTCCGGTTCGGAACTCACCTCCTGTATCAAGTCCAGTTCCGGTTCGGAACACCCTTCGTTCCCGTCATCCAGTTCCTGTTGGACCTCCCGGTCCAGATCCAGTCCGGTTCCGGTTCGGAACTCACCTCCTGTATCAAGTCCAGTTCCGGTTCGGAACACCCTTCGTTCCCGTGATCCAGTTCCTGTTGGACCTCCCGGTCCAGATCCAGTCCAGTTCCGGTTCGGAACTCACCTCCTGTATCAAGTCCAGTTCCGGTTCGGAACTACCCTTCGTTCCCGTGATCCAGTTCCTGTTGGACCTCCCGGTCCAGATCCGGTCCAGTTCCGGTTCGGAACAAACCTTCGTTCCCGTGATCCAGTTCCTGTTGGACCTCCCGGTCCAGATCCAGTCCAGTTCCGGTTCGGAACTCACCTCCCGTATCAAGTCCAGTTCCGGTTCGGAACAACCCTTCGTTCCCGTGATCCGGTTCCAGTGTGGGCCTCCTGGTCCAGTACAAGTCCAGCTCCGGCTTGGAGCAGTTCGCTACATCCTCGATCCTCTTTACTATTGTGTTAAACTTGTGTTGAGCTTGGGACTACCCCAAAGCTCATAATAAATCCTCATTTCTGTTTCCCTGTCTCTTGGTCGTTGCATTTGGGTTCAGCCCGTGTTTGGTTCGTGACAGAACGAACTGGCCTAAAACATGGACCCAGCCGACCTCGAGCAGATTCGCCACGCCTTTTCCTGCCAATCCGCGGTCAGCGACCAACAGGGCCGCCGGATGGACGACGTGTTGGAAGTGCTGGGGGGGCTTACGGAGCAGGTTGCTCAGCTAGCGCTTCACCTGTCTCTTCCTCGGATCCCTGGGGGTCCGACCCCTCCAACACCCGAACTGCCTCCCGAGGTTCCGGTTCCCTTTCCTAGCCGGGAGCCCAGAGTTCAACACCCAGAATTATACCGCGGGGGGCTGGGGAGGTGCCGCGAATTTTTAATGAAGTGCGACATCGTCTTTCGCATGCAGCCCATTTCCTTCGCCTCCGACCCATGCAAGATCGCCTTCATCATGAGCAGCCTGGGAGGCAGTGCCCTGGAGTGGGCCACAGCTATTTGGGACAGTCAGTCTCCTACATGCAACGACTTCGCCCTCTTCACCTCGGAGATGCGGCGCGTCTTCGACCACCCAGTCGGCGATCTAGACGCTACCCAGCGCCTTCTACAGGTTCGGCAGGGCGGCCGCAGTGTAGCGGAGATGGCTATCCAGTTCCGTACCCTCGCTGCTGAGGCGGGATGGAACGACACCTCCCTTCAGGGGGCCTTTCGTCAGGCTCTCAGTGAGGAGTTGAAGGACCAGCTAGCTACTCGGGAGGAGTCCAACTCACTCAACTGCCTCATCAGTTTGGCAATAGCCATTGACAACCGTCTCAGAACCCGGGCCCGTGAGCGAGGGAAGAATCCCCCCCTTCATCCGACCTCTGCCCCTTCCCGGGCTCGACAACCCTCTCCCGTCCAGGGGCCGAGAGTCTCCGCTTTGTCTCCCGAGGAGGAGGCCCACACTGCTTTGTCTCCCGAGGAGGAGCCCATGCAACTGGGCAAGATCACTGTGGACGCCGAGGAGCGCCAACGTCGGCTCCGCACCAAGTCCTGTTTCTATTGTGGCAAGACAGGCCACCAAATCGCTTCTTGCTCCATCCGCCCTAAAAGAGATGGCTCGCCAGTAAAGCTGGGCGTACTGACGAGCCCTATTATCCCAAACCATGCTGCCCAGAACCGCCTTGAATTTAAGGCCACTCTCCTTTGGAGGGACAACACCGCTTACGCATCTGCCCTAATTGACTCCGGGGCCGATGCTAATTTTATTGACATAACCTTTGTCAGGAGGTTCGGGATTCCCACGGAGGTCTTACCCAACCCCATCACTGCTCTCGCCCTGGACGGTAGGAGCCTGGGGTTAGTTACCCACTCCACCGTTCCCCTTCAGCTTAGTTTGTCTGGCAATCATCGGGAGACAATCCAACTCCTCCTTATCCATGCTAAGCAGTCCTCCATGATCCTGGGACAGACCTGGCTGCGCCTTCACAACCCTCACATCGATTGGCGAGCCGGTCGCATCCGGGCATGGAGCGGTCACTGCTTAGCCAACTGTCTCCGCTCTGCTCTACCCCCCCCGGGGGCCAAGTGTAACAGACCTGTCCATCCTGTACCCGACCTAGCTAATGTTCCCAGTCCTGCTGATCCGGAGCCCAGTCTACCTACATCCTGTATGGTGGCTGCGGTGTCCTGGGAGATCGAGGAGATCGTGAAGGCCGCCCAGGCCTCCCAACCGGATCCCCGCCGTCATGCCGACCACCACCCATCACTCCGGACTCCTCCACCTGACTCCCCTGTTCCGTCCCAGCTCCCCTGTTCCGTCCCGTCCCAGTTCCCCTGTTCCGTCACGTCCCAGCTCCCCTGTTCCGTCCCGTCCCAGCTCCGCTGTCCCTTCCCGTCCCATGCCTCCTGTCCCGCCCCGGTCCATGCCCCCTCTCCCGCCCTGGTCCATGCCCCCTGTCCCGCCCCGGTCCATGTCCCCTGTCCTGTCCCGGTCTGTGCCTCCGGGCCCCTCCGGTCCCGGGCCTCCTGGCCCGTCCTGTTCCACGCCACCAGTCCCGTCCCGTTCCCTGCTTCCTCTCAAATTGCGGGACAAGCTAACCTCCTGTCCTGAGCGGCCGAGCCCGCTAGCCTTCGCCGTAAGGGCCGGGGCTTCCAATACCTGGTCTACTGGGAGGGTTATGGCCCGGAGGAGCGGTCCTGGCTCCACAAGAGCCTTATTCTGGACCACTCTCTCATCTCCGACTTTCACAACCAGTTCCTGGACAAGACTAGGCCTCCAGATACGCCAGGTGGCGTTCTTTGAGGGGGGGGTACTGTAACGTTCCGCTCCCTTCCTGTCCGTTCTCCATGTTTTTCCCGTTCCTCCCGTGTCATGTCGGATTCCCGTTGTCCGTGTTTTCCCCGTTGCTACAGGCTGGGCGTGCCCCTTCTGTCTGTTTCTCTCTGTTCCCCCACTTCAGTTTCAACCTATCTCCTTCCCCCCTTGTTGCATGCATTCCGCACCAGTCAATTAGTCAATCACCCTCGGTTACATTCCTCACGCTTTCGTTATTGTTTTCAATTTCACTCCCTTACTTAAACCTCCCGCTGGCTGCTGTTCGGCGCCAGTTCGTTAACGTACTTCGTGTGTATCCTGGTCTCCTGTTTTCTGGTACTATTCACTGAAAGCTCTGTTGTGGGTTTTTCCCTGTTAACTCCTTGGTTCCAAGACCAGTGTTGTGTAGTTATCCAGCCTGTAGCAGTTAAGTCTCCCTGTATGTGTTGCGGTACCCCTGCTACTAATTAACGTTGCCTGCGCAGTTGGGTGCTCTGCCTCCAGCCCAGTTCCTGTTGGACCTCCCGGTCCAGATCCAGTTCCTGTTGGACCTCCCGGTCCAGATCCAGTCCGGTTCCGGTTCGGAACTCACCTCCTGTATCAAGTCCAGTTCCGGTTCGGAACACCCTTCGTTCCCGTCATCCAGTTCCTGTTGGACCTCCCGGTCCAGATCCAGTCCGGTTCCGGTTCGGAACTCACCTCCTGTATCAAGTCCAGTTCCGGTTCGGAACACCCTTCGTTCCCGTGATCCAGTTCCTGTTGGACCTCCCGGTCCAGATCCAGTCCAGTTCCGGTTCGGAACTCACCTCCTGTATCAAGTCCAGTTCCGGTTCGGAACTACCCTTCGTTCCCGTGATCCAGTTCCTGTTGGACCTCCCGGTCCAGATCCGGTCCAGTTCCGGTTCGGAACAAACCTTCGTTCCCGTGATCCAGTTCCTGTTGGACCTCCCGGTCCAGATCCAGTCCAGTTCCGGTTCGGAACTCACCTCCTGTATCAAGTCCAGTTCCGGTTCGGAACAACCCTTCGTTCCCGTGATCCGGTTCCAGTGTGGGCCTCCTGGTCCAGTACAAGTCCAGCTCCGGCTTGGAGCAGTTCGCTACATCCTCGATCCTCTTTACTATTGTGTTAAACTTGTGTTGAGCTTGGGACTACCCCAAAGCTCATAATAAATCCTCATTTCTGTTTCCCTGTCTCTTGGTCGTTGCATTTGGGTTCAGCCCGTGTTTGGTTCGTGACAGGCTGCTTCTCTTCTGCAGTAACATTAACAAGATAGGACTAGGAATAACGACCGGCTTGAATTCTACAGTGCCGAGGACTTGGTTTGCGTGGAAAAACACAGGTGGACATGGCTTTGGTTTGATGGTTACGACGGAAAACAAGCTTAAGCTACGGTAGGAGAAACAACTCTGCTAACACGCAAGCTATACGGCTACGGCTAAGCTACGTGAACTGACTGTATGCTGCTGTGGATACATTGAGAGGTACGTTGAAAGCAAATGGAGTAGGTGGCTAGCTAGCTGTCCATTACAAAAAAACATACTGTGAGACTATTTTGACACAAAATCAAATAGAATTCACGTCGACGTGTTCAGTGCTTCAAACCGTGCATAGAAATCATTCAGCACATGTGGAAGGGAGGCATCACTGTCACAGGCACGAGGTGCGATCTTGTAGTCAGTGATAACCTGAATGCCCTGCCACATGCGCCGTGTGTCTCTGGTGTCCAGAAAATAGCCATGGATTTTCCGTGGGTACGCGCGCTTTGCTTCTCTAATGGCTCTGGACAGGTTGGCCCTTGCTATCTTGAGGGCTGTCTTGTCATCCGATTTGAAGGCAGCGTCTCGGTTTTTCAGCAGCACGCACGCCTCAGTGGTCAGCCATAGCTTCTGGTTGGCTTGTGTAGTGATGGACTTGGAGACAGTAACATCATCTATGCACTTGCTGATGTAGCCAGTCACAGATGCTGCATACTCTTCCAAGTTAATGTGTTTGTCATAGGAAGTAGCTTCCTTGAACATGTTCCAGTCTGTGTGGTCGAAACACTCCTGCAGTGCTGAGGGGGCTCCTTCTGGCCACATTCTGATCTGCTTCAGAACCGGTTTTGCGTGGTTGAAATCCCCGGCGACAATGAAAAAAAACGCCGGGATGAGCGGTTTGCAGTTCACCGATAGCCCCGTAAAGTAAGCTCAGTGCCTCCTTAGTGTTGGCGCTGGAAGGGATATACACAGCCATTATGACAATGGCGGTGAGTTCCCTTGGCAGATAATAGGGTCTGCATTTAACAGTCATAAACTCCACTAACGATGAACAGTAGCTCGAAACTACTGCAGCGTTTGCACACCGGTTTTTGTTGATATAAACACACAAACCTCCACCGCGGGTCTTACCGGACGCTGAGACTTCTCTGTCTGCACGGAAGGTGGTTAGCCCGTTTAGCTGGATGGCTGTATCGGGGATGCTGTCATGAAGCCACGTTTCAGTAAAAATAAAAGCGCAGCAGTCCCTCATCTCATGCTGGGAAGCCAGTTGTAGTCTGAGGTAATCCAGTTTATTGCCCAAGAAGCGGACATTGGAAAAAAAGATGGTTGGAAGAGCCGGTCTGCTGGGATTAGCTTTTAGCCTTGCACAGATCCCGGCCCGCTTGCTGCACTTCTGTTTTCTCTTGCACCGCCTCGGTCGGGCAGCTGCGATAGGCGGTGCCGTGGTCTCGGGGCTTTGTCCTGGCAACAGGCTAAGGCTACGTAGCATTTCCATTGTTGCGGTTGGCGGATGGAACAAGCGTTGTTTTCCGATTTCCAGCAAGGTTTGGCGGTCGTAGACATGTTCAGGAGTGTTCCGGATGCACACATAATTTGAGAAATTTGTGCGAGAAACAACATTTATCCCATTAACTACACTTAGCACTGTATTTTGCGGACCTGGAGAGGCTGCTGCATCTATACGCGTCGCATCTCACATGACCATTAAACTAGTTCGCTAACATTTGAAAACTGCTAACTTAGATCGTCATCCATGGGCAGACACAACCTACTTAACAAAATAAAATAATTATCAATCTATATAAAGCAAACTAACGTTAACAATCTTACAGTTAGCCAACCTACTTCCCGAAAACACATTACGTAAACACATGTACACCAGTGAACACTTGAATAAAATAAATGGATAAGAAACTTAGCTAACCGTTACAGAAGAAAATGCTGGTGGCTGGTGCCTTTTCTGTTCTAGCTAAAAAGTAGGCTTCATTGTTAACGATAGGCTTTAAGTTATGAACCCATAATTTCACACAGAATTTACTGAAACGATAGTCAGCTGCGCCACCCAAATTACATTTACAACCCAGCTACAGCGTGTCACTTTGAAATACAAGACACTAAGGGTCATAAAACTAAAACAGATAAGACTGAAGACATTCCAATCTGTCGGCCCCATTTTCCTTCACCCTCTATCGTGCAGCAGCAAAACTGCACAAGAGCAGTACTCCATTTTCTCTTCCCCCTTTTGATAGCTACACAGCTACAAAGGTGGGCCGCCGAGAGAGACACAAGGAACGAGTTAGCTTTCATACGGCATCTAAGCAGAGGACTGAATTAACGCAACTCAGACTGTTCCAGCCACGGACAAAGACGCAAACCAGGCGGTAACCAGACGACGTCGGAGAAACTCCAACCAGGAGAAATCCCATCCGGGATAAGAAAGGCCAAAGGAGAAGCCCTGGCCACCCACCTCACGGACAAAGCCAGCTGTAATCAACTCACCGCGGACTCAGTAAGACTGATCAAACATCCCAGGCATAGTCTATTTAGTAGAATGTGATATTCCTGTTTTGCCTTGTTTAATAAATCTATTTTTGTTAAACCTGGTGTCTGTTTTGATATCATATGAACACAAGGGCTGAGTCAACCTAATTATTAGAATGTAATAACTTCAACCGTTATGAGTTATTAGTGCTTCGATGGTAAATTTAAGTAATAGTAATTATAATCATTTTAAATTTTTTTTTTTACTAATTTTTTTTAAATTTTTTTTTACTTCTTTTTACTTTTATTACTCCTACATTTTTAAATTTTTTTCGTTACCTTACTTTTCACCTATAAAAATTTTCCTATTTCATTAAAGACATTTCAAAAAAAAAAGTTTTAAAACAAAAAAAAAAAAATCCAATAAATCAAAACCTAAAAAAGATCAAGATAAGAATTGGTTGAAAAATCAGTATAAAAAAAAACATGGCCTAATACGAAGAAATATTGGTTCCGACACCGAAATCCTACATTGGACAAAACATCAATCAAATACCAAGATGAAAGCAAAAGATGTTGTAGTATGGAAAAAGAAGAGAGATGTAGAGCAGTACGTAAGAAGAGGAGCCAAATGTCCCAACTAAGCACCAGCGAGGCGAAAACAACCCCCCCAGGAGCCTAAAACAGGAACTGGGAAACATCCTAACCCCAGCTGAATTGCTTTTTGAAATGAAAACCAAAAGAATTTCGAATGCGCTGCAAGCTCTTGCGAATGCGTGCAAGCTTGAACGCTGCAAAACAAAAAAACTCAAGTGCCTTCAAAAAAAGAAAGTCAATAGGAAAGCTGAAATTTGAAATAAGTGTATTAGGTAAATTAAAAGTTTTTAGTACTAGTATATGTATAATGGTAAATTTGTAAATTTTGCTAATTGCTTGATTTGCCTAACAAATGGAACAATGCTGCTTTGCTATTGGTTATGCTTGCTTGAGATTCAACGTTCTATGATTTAACGTTTCAAGTTCGTGAGATGTGTTCTGAGATTTGATTTTCAATCGTTTATAGCTATTTGAAATTGCTTAATTGAACTAACTTAAGAACTTGAACTTTTTGAAATGAGAGCTTTTTGGGCTGAATGAGAACCTGATGTGTGTATCCTGATGATATGTGTGTGTGTGTGTTTGTTTGTGTGTATGTTTTTCAAAAGTCAAAAAAAAGTTTGGTTTGCACTGTCAGTGTTGGCACAGCTGGGTTTGTTTAGTTTGTTATGTATTTGTCGCAGTTGTTTTTAGTTTCTTATACTTAGTTACGCGTCGTGTGTACAGTGTTTCTTGTTGTAATGTATAAGTAATAAAAAATGTAAATGTGTTTAGCTAGCCTAGATTAGTTTGCTTAAATGAGTCTAGGTCAACATGGTCTTGTGTGTGTTGTGTGTGTGTTTGGTGTGTGTGGGTGTATATTTGTGCAGTGTCATTCTGTATTTTATTGTGTGGTGGTGGTGTGGTGGTGGTGTGGTGGGGTGGTGGGTTGGTAAGGGTAACTTCTTTGGTGGACCATTGATGGACTCTACAGCCCTCCACACCCTTCCTTCACTAAAGCAGGGAAGCTCATTTTGTATGTAATAAAGGCTAAAAATACAAAGACTTGAAAGTTTGAAGTTTTTTTTTTTTTTTTTTATTACTTAATACATATTCTATCATCATATCTGTTTGTTATGTTAAAAATTGTTAAGTTTTCAGTTAATTGTTATGGTAATGTCTTAATTATTGCATTTTAATAAAAAATTTTTTCATTGGGCATATGTGCAAATTATGTCATCCCAAATTTTTTTTTTTAACAACATTTATTATTTATTATTATCATTTCATTATGTTAAATGTTTTTTTTTTTTTTTTTTTTGGGGGGGGTGGTGTAGTGGCCCCTGTGGGTGGGCCCTTGCTTTTTTTTTTTGTCCTTTTTTTTTTTTTTCTTACTTTACTATTTTTTTTACTTTAAGTAGTTTTTTAGTTTTGAAAGTTTTTTTTTACACTTAAGTAAAAAAAAAGAGTTGAGTTGATACTTCAACTTCTACAGAAGTTTTTTTAAATAGTATTCTACTTCTCTCTGAGAGTAAAAATGTGAATACTTTTGACACCTCTGATTATAATCCATAATAATCTAAATGAGACTGATTTAATTTTAACCTAATTTAAGAATAATAAGGGTAAGCCTCATTATTCCATAGTTATTGCCTATATTTCTGGCATCCCATGTAAGAGTTTATATATACAGAGGCATATTTCTTACATTTATTGGCGCCCCGTCCGAGTATATTCCCTACATAATTGCTGCCCTGTGAGGACTCAGAAAGATGATTCAGAAATAATATTACTATTCATCTTGCTCACTGCTACCAGATTCGTACGTATTCTCTATGTTAGTTGGTGCCCGGGTGAAGACTGGTAAGACGGACATGTTTTATTTGTCTATCACTACTATTGCTAAATGTATATGTAAACTGTTTGCATGAGTAATACTCCACATGTAAGAATATAGAGGCATATTCTCTACAGTGATAGCCTGCTAAAATTATACACTTTTTGCCCCAGGGTTGCGCGCAGTGAAGAAGGCAGTGACCCTTGTGATGACATTCTCAACTGAACGTTCTAATGATACGTTCTAATCACATATTTGTGATGGTATGCACAAAAGGGTTAAAAGCAGGGGTCGTCATGCCAGAATCTTTAGTAATTACGATAAAAAGGCGGCAGCAAAATAATTGTTCATTACAAACAACCAATCAGACCTAAACCACCAACATAACAGCATATGTAGGCTATTTGCAGGTGTTATAAGCTACTGTTGGAATGGATTTGTTCTGTCTGGACGCTGCGCTTCAGTAAACATTCTATTTAGGAGAGGAGTGCAAGCAAACCCCAAGTAGATCAGAGGATATTGTTATTGAGATATTGTTTTTGAGCAAGAAAAAAATGCTGTCAATGTGTGCATTCTCTGTACAGAAAATGTCAACGGGTCATTAAAACAACTTCAACTCTCCATGTAGGCTAACAAAACGATTAATAAATTCGTTCATATTTTATGAACTAAACTAATGTGGTATCTAAATAAAGAAATGTCCTAATAATTTAGCAGACGCTTTCATCCAAAGCAATTTACAAACACGCAGAGAAATAAACGGGTGCTGCAGGGTCGTGAAACTGTGCAACCCCGATACACGTTGTAAATTTACATGTCTGAAAATACAACTTTCCAGGACACTTTCATACTGTAGCTAGGGTTTCAAAATGCCCGAAAATGCCAGGATGAAATACGGCAGCCACACCAATTGGGATTCGGTTCCAATTTAAGGGGAGGGAGTAATTATATAAATATAATAAGGCTAATTATATTAAGGCTAATTATATTACCTCAGTTCCCTCACAATGCAATGCTCCACGCAAGTGGGAGGTCACGTTTCAACTCTGGGGTAGAATTCTATACCTATATCGGTTGCGAGGGCCATTCAGTTCCGTTTTGTTTTGTTTCTCATCTATCCTCCTGTTGAGCAGAGGAATTTCTCTACTTATAATGACTAGGCACGACCAGGTAGATCCAAGAAGAAAAGGATTTATTTCTCTGCAGAAAAAGTCCAGTACTTGCACACACAAGGTGGTCAAGCATGAACTGAAGACTGACTTCAAAGCTCTGCTTTGAAGTAACGTGGGACTTGCTGTTAGTTTTTCGCCCAATCGTTTGGGTTGCTATTATTTTTCCTCAGTTTTTTTTCACCTCCGTTAGTGCTCTCGTAATATATTTAAAAGAATAGTTAGCTAAGATTTTGCCAAATAAACCATGCCTTGGAAATTGTTTTGTCTTATTATTCTATGGCTGGTTACAGTAAAAAAAAAAAAAAAATTACTTCGAGAACCATGATCCACGGAAGTAGTTTGCATGCACGTAATTTTTGTTCGATTAGCACCCGAAATGATTGAGTGGTCCCTTTAAATAAAACTCAATAAAACTTACCATTGGGATTGTGTATAATGATTTGTGTGGAACGTGCATTTGGCAGTTAGCCTTGCAATTTAGCTTGCTTTAAATAGACTAACGTTAGATCAAACGGTCGCAATACTCTGCTTAGCATTTAAGTTAACCTACTTTGATTGCAAGTTTTTTTGCTTGTGATGTTTATCTCGTGATAGCAGGCGCACTGTATTTTACTTTGAATTGATTGCATTCATTTTAAATTAATTTTCATTTTTACAGTCTATTGTTCAAACATGTAGGGCTGGATGATGTCGATGGCACTCGGGTTGGATTTAGACCACACTCTTACAATCCTGAGTTTATAAACTGACTTTGAGATGTATATTAATATACCTATTGACTAGTGGATACATCACTCTGTGGTATGTTGTGGTTATTTTAAGTTATTTTAATCTTTTAAGAGAGATTCAAGTCTCTTTTCTGGAGAGCAGGTTTCTGAGACACATGGAACCATCACTGCAATTGCACAGCACCTTAATCTAGCTCAAGGGAAAGTTCTTATAACTTTGGGTAGATTTTCCTGCAAGGAAGGGCTGTGGAGTGCTGATGCCATCTGGGAGGCAGCCAAACATATCAATGCATCAACCTGGTGGAAGGGCTGTCACAGTCAATGGTGGACTTGGCGTGGCTACTGAATTTCGCATATTTTGGACCAGGGTGTATGTCTTTATTCATAAGCAGTTTGTTTAACAAAAAATATATTAATAAGGAAACATGAATGCAAAAATATTATTTAGTAATTTCCTTCCTAAGACAGAAAATTGGATAGGCCTCATTTAACCTTATTTTAGTCAAAAGATGAAGTAAATTAATATTCATATTAGAAATAACTTAAACTTTTGACTAAAGTAAGGTTAAACAAAAATTTTAAGCATGACCTGGGCTAATTATTTATCTCAGCCACATCTAGTTTCACTTCGGAAAGAGACTCAGATTCAATTTGTGTGGTGTCATGTTTGATAGGCTCAAAGAGTTTCAAGATTGTCTGAATAGCCACCAGCTCTTTTAGCCACCAGCTCGTTTGTTTGCAGGCTGTTGCACACTCGGATGTATGTTCCATCAAATAGGCACCAGTTCCGCTCTGATGAAGCTGATGTTGGATGGATCTGGATAATAATTGAAGCAACAGGGGACATGGCTTCAAACTTAGAGTCCCTTCCAACAGGTTGATGCGTTGATGTGTTTGGCTGCCTCCCAGATGGCATTAGCATTCCACAGCCCATGTTTGCAGGAGCATTTACACAAAGTTATAAGAACTTTCCCCTGATCTAGATTAAGGTGCTGTGTAATGGCAGTGATGGTTCTATTTGTTGCAGAAACCTGCTCTCCAGAAAGGACCTGGACCTGTTCAGAACATTTTCTTTGTTTATTGTTTTTTTCAACTTTTTGTATTTTATTAGCTTTTTTAAGTGTGAGATTGTTTCAGTGAGTGGTGATTTACCCTGGAAAATTTCAAAAAATTACAGAAAGTTGCCAAAAGTTACCTGGAAAATTCCCTCCCTTTGCAACCCTAGCTACAGTATGAAACTGTTCTGGAAAGTTGCATGTAAATTTACAGTGTGTATCAGGGTTCAAGGCTATTCATTTGTGCAGTTTCACAGCCCTGCATTACCCCTGTTTATGTCTCTTACTTGTTTGTAAATTACTCTGGGAGTTTCCTGATAACGATCAATATTAGGGTTAAGTGCGATTTCTACGAGCGATTCTACGAAGGCTCTTTAATTTGTAACATGCGTTTCCCAAAACAGTTCTTAAAGCATGACCGCGCACTCACCTTTTAAGAGCTACTGTAAAATCCGGATTCAGAAAGTAAAAGGTCCTCCCTAGTAGTTCCAATCAACTGGATTTGCTAATTTTCACAATTCTTCAGCCAGGAGGTAGAATTAATTAGTGAAATCAGCTGGCTGAGTTCATGGGTGGAAGAAAAACATAGCAGGGCCATGACCGAATATGACCCTTGTTCCTTGTCCCCTGTCCCCCTTCCACTCAGACCCCTGTCTACTATGTGCCCTGCCCCCTCACTTTGCAAGCAATGTGCAAAAGAAATCCTGCAAAACTCTTTCCAAATTAGTGAGGAAGTAGTTTGTAATATTTGTTTTATTTTTATTTTTTTATTGACAATATCAATCAGTTCACATATGACGATGGTTACAAAGTGTAGATTATGAATGAAGATAGAATTAACAAAAATAAAAAGCCTAGCCCCAATTCGGTACTCTGTTTTACAATAGGATCTTTGTTCTGGTTTTCATAACTGGTAAAATGAAGGAGCTAATCTTTCCGTGGGCCCGTTTTACTCAAACACTACAATTGACAGTGATGGCTAGCTGAATTATATAGCTAGCCAATTTGGTCACACTTTTTAAATGAAGTCTCTATATGAAGGCTTTATATCGCATATATAAAGCCATCATTAACGCATATATAAAGCCATCGCTGCCTCACTCCTCCCCTGCATTATCTTCTCCTTCCCTGGTGGCCCTTTGAAGATTGCCTGCAGTCCTGGATAGGGATGTTAATAACGGATAGTTTTGCAACTGGTTATCCAACATCATTCTTTGGTTAATTAACGGTTAGAAATAAAGAACCCAACCCAGTTATGACCCACATAATACCCAACCAAAAACCCCAGAATTAAAACCCCCCCAAAACCGTCTCAGAACGGTATTTATTGCTTTCAAATAATAAGTTGTAATATACATTGTATAGCCTACAAATAGCAGCCTATGTTGTAGCCCTAATTATTTATTTTTAAATGGACATCGGCATATAGCCTATGTTATATCCGGATCTCTTGAGGGGGGGGGGGGGGGAATCTAATTAGGCAATGACGTGAACTAGGCTAAACTAAATCAAATTTAGTCTACTTATTAGCTAGCCTACACATTTTTGTTCAGGAAGATTAACATGTTGACATGTTCTGGTGTTAATCTGGTGTGTATGCTAGTCTGATTACAGTAAGGTTCGCTCCTGGGGCACGGATGTCCCTGGCACACGCAGATCGCGTCTGGCTAAAGCTGGGGACACATTACACAACTTTTTCAATCGTAAGCAACAATGACAATAATGAGTACCACACATGTAACAAATGTCACATGTAGATTTTCAGTCTCTTGTGTGGCACACACATAATCACGGCTGTTTTTCAGGATCACAAATCTAAAAGACAGAATTTAAGCAGACGGATGCAGTTCTCTCGCATGAACATGATTTCTCGTGGTAGACCTGCACTCGCGAGCATGTCTTTTTTTTCCAATATTTTGAAACCAAAACAAACATGGAGCCCATATAGCTTGCAACTTTGTCAGTATTGTTGTGGTAATTGATGTGGTGTCTGCCACAAATCCACAAGTCACTCCTCATTTGTAGTATTTCAAAAAACATGTTTATTTGGCTCAGCCATCTGCACGTTGGATTTGATGTTTACTTCTGTATTTTTCCACCTCTTCCATTCTCTGTCGCAAACTCACTTTTCATTGGCTATTGAAAATTCCCATAGCGATTTCAGTCTTTGGCCAGCGCAAACCACAGGATTATGCTAAGATTAACCCTGATAAAATAAAACGTGTTTAAAATCGTTCCCGACTGGGATTGTAGGAGACAGGCTACAGTATTTCACTCCCACACACATAACGATTAGGCTACAGCTGCGACTTTACAGAGCAACTAGACTGTATTAGACTGGACTGCCCTGGACGAGACTCTGCCTGACCTCAAATTGTTGCCAAATCGGGCAAAGAAATTGTGTAATGTGTCCCCAGCTTTAAGGAAGCCAGTCTGGGGAATTGGAATCTATTAGCTTGTCTGGACGCACGGGTGCCTGTATTTTAAAGGATTCAAAATGTTGCTTGTACTGCTACTGTATTTGAGCACCCTTTCGCACAATTTACACTGAACTTGGTCGTCCCCCTTCTTTGTAAAATTATTCCAAGCCGAGCTACGGTTTGTGCATTTAATTTTGATGTGGATACTGGCTATAACGTTAGCAACAGTAGAGCAGCTCTCTCGCTCGCCACCTGTTCTGATCTGCTATCAACCTACCGGAAATAGGACAACCTGTTGAGTCTGAAAGTATTCTCCTTCGTTATTGCGCACGCGCCATTCTATGCAAATTAACCAATAAGCCGTTAAGCATACTAGTATATTTTTATTTTTACGGCTAACCGTCTAACCGTTGACATCCCTAGTCCTGGATCAGTCCCGACATCTTCAACTCCAGTGAAGAGCGATGGTAAACTTTGTGGCTGCAGATCCAAAGGACATTCCCGAGTATAATGCGAATGCGTCTCCATGGTGATGACCCACAACAGACACACAGCACATGAAAAACACAAAAGACAAAAGCCTAACACAACAAAACACATTAAAATTAACAAACACGAACACAAGAGACAGCTGGACTACATGTCGCCATTACAGCGCCACGTGACGTCATATAAAACATGCTTATGTAGGAGGCTAGGCTAACTGTGACACATCTGGCATAACGTTGCATAAGAAGGTGTTATGTCACCCTTTATGAAGCATGACATTTGCTTATGTATGATTTATGAAGCCATGATGTCATGTTTATGAAGGCTTTATATAGCATATATAAAGCCTTCATATGGAGACTTCGTTTAAAGTGTGACCGCCAATTTTATAAAAATAAACTTACAATGTCACTTCTGACTCCTGCGCCACATGAAGAAAGCATGCCAATCTTTAATAAAATATTTATTTAACATTATAAATTGCTATCTATTTTATTCTAGCTACGGCTAGGAGTCGACCCGGGGACTCGTTAAGCATGGGTTAGAAAACATGAATTCACATTAACACATTAATTAGTAGTAGTTACACTGTTTTCTTCAAATTTCAAATGCATACAAAAATAAAGATGTATTTTTGCTTACAACATGTTATAGTCGAATCAATAAATTAAATTATATAGAACTCCCACAGGCAGCGATAAGTTTGTCAGAGTTTTATTCAGCTGAAGAGAGCTCCCAGAATACAGAAATAGTGTCTCCTTAGGATAATTCTACCCCATGAGCAAAAATTCACAGTTTATATACATTTCACTCTACTGCCCTATACATCATTGGCAACATGCTGAAACAATAGTGGGCTGTCTACCTTATGTAAAGGCCTAATTTAGTATCTAGGTATACAAAAGGTTAAATGCCTATCTTCCAACGTATAATAATGCATAACATATGTAGGCTATTAAAACCCAAATTGGTCCTTTCACCCCCCCATTCCTCCCTTTTATCATTCATGATAACATAAACATAGAAAGGAAGAAAGCACAGAGGTAAAATCCTTTTGTGTGACTTTTGAACCCTAAACACAACAGTCACATGCCATCCAAGAAAGGTAGCTCATACAGATAATCATTATCAACCTCAAGGTTACTAGAGATGTCTGAGAATGTGTAATATGAGTCGCTTTCACCAATCTTTATGACCGGTATGGGCGAGGGAGCAACAGGGGAGTAGTTCATCTCTGCAGCAAAGTCCTTGACAAAGTTCAGAGCCATGTTGGGGTGTCCGGAGTCACTTGTTAAAGACATTGGTGGATTGTCTGGAGCCTGTGGAGGCTGTGTGGAGTGTGTGTGTGTGGGGGGGGGGGGGTCCTGCGCTGGTCTTTCACCACAATCCAGTCACCTGGCACCAAGTCGTGGTGGGTCCCCTCCCTTTGGTCTGGCAAGGCCGCCTTCACCCTGGAAAATATGTCTTTCAAAATTGTATTAAGTGTCACACAATATGCGGTCATGTCGTCGTCTATTCCTTGCAGAGTCAACCTGTTTTGGGGAAAAGGAGTATCAATCATTCTCATCGGTCTCCCTGTCAGCACCTCATAGGGAGAATTCTCAATATGTTGGTAAGATGGCTGGCTAGCTGGATTGTTTACATGGCAGTCCATTTGTCCATCTCATTGGATTTATTTCTTCACCTACCGCACCCTCGAGTGGACATATAAAAAATGGCACTTCTTGATGTTGGTGCCTGTTAGTTGAATTAGAATTTTTAAAAAGAACAACACACATTTTGCTAATATTGTGAATGTGCTAATGTTATAAACATAGCAAATACTGGTTTTCTTTTTTTACCATTGGCAAATCAGCTCTCAAGGAAGTTCAAATATGCTTAGCTATCCAACTTATTTATTTTATCCAAGTGTTCACTGGTGGAAACTTGCTTTTTCAGGAAATATGTTGGCTAATTCTAAGGTGGTTAATTCTTTAGATTTTACAAAATGAACACTGGCAATCTAGCAGTTAGCAAATGTTAGAAAACTAATTTTCATGTGAGATACAACCAAGACAGTAACGTTACAGTGACTAGCTAACGCTAGTCTAGACACAGACCACATGCCCAAAAAAAAGGTGACTAAGATCCACCTTAGCTCATCTACGCTGGCAAACTAACGTTACGTTTAGTCCACCCAATTAGATAGCACGCTAAAGCACAGCGCCTGTTGCCAAACCGGCCAAACCCAAGATATCTTCAGGTAACTAGCAATAACAACAGCTTGGTGCTAAATATCGACCTTTTTACTTTTTATTTCTCATGGCCAACTCGCTAAAAACCGGTCTATAGCCTAGTTGTTGAAATAAGCATGTCGCCACTGCTGATAATGACGCCATATTCGTTCCTATTTTTATACAGTCTATGGTTTCTTCCAAGGGGCCAAGACTGGGCTTTCGTTTTGAAGCTCACTTTCTGGTTGGGCTGGGAGCCGCCATTGTGCCATTGCTCACTAGCGCCACTGCGGTATGGCTCCAGTATAGGTTTTTCACCATGTAAATCAATGGCAGCAATGAGGTCAAAATAGTCAGTCAATAAATTTTTCCCACAACATTTTTTAATTGCAATTAGGTGCCTTTCATTCATCTAATGCCTGTGCATGTGCTGATTTTTAAAAAAAAATTGTGTCCTTTGGACAGGGTATTAACTTTTATTCAGGACCAATCAGAGGGACAGGTTGAGTCCTGGGGTCACTGCTAAAGATATGTTCTATATGGTTCTCACAGCCCTCACTCGGAGGGGCGGGACCAGAAGGGGGAGACAACAGTCATTGGTCTAAAACGTGCCCTGGCGTCTTGGGACCTTTATACAGTCTATGCTTGGGACAGAGAGACACACTGTATTTTTGAGTGGAAGTCGATGGAGAATATCCCTTAGTAGCCTACCGTGAACAAGCTGTTGTTTTGTGGACGGAGTTGGTAACATAATAAATCGACTGCCTTTTCGCTCATCTTCAACATCACGTATTCATTTTGGAGTGAGCTATGATGTGTCTACTTCTACTTCTAAAGAAAACGTTTCGTGAGATTAGAGACAGCAGAGGATGTTGCAGTTACATTACAGGCACATGACATTACGAACTGTGGTTTAGGTATCTGAAATCCATTGCTCCATACTTGTATAACCTTATCAATTTAGATATTCATTTAGCTATTCCACCCCCTCCCATACGCAATGCTGGCTAACGATAGCTCACGGCAAGTCATTTTAACATTTAGCTAACAAGCTAACGATAGCTTATGGCAAGCCCTTTTAATACAACAGTTATTCGACTCCCTTAAAGTCATCCTTGCTTGCTGGCCATATAAGTTGGCTAGCTACCGCGATTGCCTAGCTAACGTTACTAACATTAGCAAGCTGCTCCAACTAGAACCCTAACCGGACATTTCTATGCCTGGATTATACATTTATTTAGGTCCGGGGAATAGAGCCAAAGTGTTAGCTGTATGTTTGCACTGACTCAATACAGGAATGTTTAAAATAAAACCAATAATTTATCGGAAAACAATACAGAGTCTATAAATACAGAGTTTATAAATGTTTGCAATGTTTGTGATTAGGTTACAGGATGCCGATGAAAGTCAATGCCAGCTACGATGTAATGTAGGCTACTATGCTTTAGCTAGCGTGTGAAACCACTAGCTAACCTACAATGCCCACTTTATCTGGAAGATTTCAGAACGGGGTTTCATGCTGCAGAAAACCGTGACAGACTGCTCTGTCACAGTCGAGTTAATTAGCAGTTAGCCAAAAAGACGGTGGTGGTTTGCTCATTTAAGACTATGGGGACAGCTAGCTACCTTTCTAGCGGCGCTTGGGATATTTATAATAAAACTGGTCTTGTCAAAATAACATATGTGATTGATTGACCGTTGATATAGTTGATGGCAATATCGTTACCCTATGTTTGTCTGTATGTGGTGATGCAGTGAGTCAAGCTTGGCACCGAGCTCAGCTGATAGTAGGCTACTAAGCAAATTAGCTGATTTAGTTGAATATAAATTGAAGATAACTAAATGACCGTTAATTATGTGACAAATACCACACATTCAATGCGAATAAATGACACAGTAAAATCGAGGATGAAAATTAAATGTTATATTATATATTAGAAGTTTACCGCAAGTTTGTTTTGTACAATGGTGGGTTTGGTCAGGTCATGGGCTTCTCCACCCCAAACTGTCAATCATCTGTGCCTGGACCATGAAGAACATATCCGGTTGACCCTGCTCCGAACAATGTCACTTCGGCTCCACGGAGCAGACGCAGTTTGTACAAACGGGCGGCGAAAAAAATATAGTTCCCGTTTAATAGTAGTTTTTTTTGTTTGTTTTTGACTACCAGAGTCCTGGTGCTGTAAATTCTTCTTTCTCCTTTCGCTTTGCAGTCAATTTTATCCTTTTTCTTTTCAAAGTGGTGGTCCACTGACACCATATCAATTGACCTTAAAAACCTGTTCAACATCCATTGCCATTACAGTTCCTAGCAGTAGCAACATTTTCAGCGTCTCAATTATTTAAGCGAGTAAGTAAACAGAGGCCATGTGACTTCGTGCGAGGCATATGAAACATAGAGCCAATAGAAATTAGGAAGGTGTTAATGGACAGCTGATTAGCCCACAAAGTAAGCAAACATGATTTTAAACAAGCGTATTTGTGTTACTTATTACAGGACGACTATGTACTAAAGGTTCTATAATTTCTAAACGGTTCATCTGATATGGATGAAAATACCCTCAAATTCATTGTCATTATATTCTTTCAAACTCAAAAGGCTAGAATACAGAAACAAAACCAAGATAACAAAAAATGTGTCATTGTCCAATTAATTATGGTGCTCACTGTATATAATTTTCCACTGCAGTAGTAATCAGAAATTGGCAGTACGCCAGTTCGCAAAGCACAAGACTCTTAAAGGGACAGAATACAGGTTATTTGATTGGCTATGGTTGAATCCAGTTGCAACACACCCATTGATAAATATTCGGTCACGAATATAACAAAATCCAGTTGCCACCCTGCACTGTGCCTATTTGCCATTCGCCGGAAAAT
Source organism: Ilyophis sp. 1 JC-2022 (assembly GCA_022702515.1). Lineage (NCBI taxonomy): Eukaryota > Metazoa > Chordata > Actinopteri > Anguilliformes > Synaphobranchidae > Ilyophis > Ilyophis sp. 1 JC-2022. The sequence goes on from CM040395.1 coordinate 107,950,594, forward strand.
AGAGCCATATGTTTTTAATGATTATGAGTATTAGTGTTGCTTTATTATAATATTTATTCAATGGGTTGAATGGTAGTGCCCTTAAAATAAGTATGTACTGAGTCATACAGTTCTCCTTTTTTACTTTACAATTTTCATTGTTTTCAAGCAGGTGTACAGAGCTGAATTTATGTTTAAATATGGCATATATTTGCTTTGCATTTTCAGTGAGATGCTTAGGACAGCCACATGCACAGCGGTGGGCCAAGTCACCTGTTTCTCCATTGACAAAGAGTGAGTCTTCATCCCATATAACAGCGGAGCAGGGCTTTCCTTCCACTATTGGATTACACACATGAATGCCAGTTTGAGAACCAGTTTGGGTTATGTATGCGCTCTTGCTCCTTAAGCCTGTTTTTCATTTTTCAGGGTTTTTGAGGAGACCATACCCATTGAACACCTTGAGCTCCCTGATGAGTGAGTGTAACACTAACTTCCCTCAGACTACAGTCACCCCCATTTTTAACCTTTTATTTTTTAGATTTGTGATGTAATATTACATGCTTCGGCGGCCTTTGCTATGTTTCATTAGTTTCAACTGAAATGGGCCTCGCAGCTAAAGGGGCCTTACCTCAATCATAAAAAGTTTTTGTTTATAAAAATCCCCACAGTGAATAAAAGAACCGCCTACCCAGTAGTTTCTCAATTCAGCCACTATAGGCGTTGTTCCTAACTGAAGCTATTTCAATGATGACTTTTTTAACTACCCTTTGATCTCACCTCATCTGTCCCACATTAAAACACTTGCTGCTAGCATCACTTCGATTTGTTTGCTGCTAGTCAGCCCGATGCTCTTTGACAAGGCAAACTACAGCAATGAAACGCATCCATCCAAGTGAAATTAATCTGACTAGCAATGCGCTTGCAGAATCTAATAGAAAATGCTGCTAACAAAACTTCTATATATCATATCAAGGGAAATCGGGGACATTGTTTGGCTGCCGAAAGAGTGCATTGCGTTTGATGCAGCATTTGTTGTAGTTATAGCCCAATGATTATAATGCAATTCCAAAAAAGTTTGAACAGTGTATAAAATGTAAATAAAAACAGAAATCAATGATTTGCAAATCCTTCTTGACCTGTATCCAATTGAAAACAGGAGAAAGACATTTCATGTTATTATTATTAATGTTATTTGGTCCAATTTGTCTTTGAAACGACCCTCAAATGGCTATTACATGTGATGTATTTATGACAAAAATGTGCAGTAGAGATTACATTGAGACTTACATTTTCTTCTTTCATTTTTTTTCATAAAAAGCTCAGTCTTTGAGGACAGCTCGGTTCTGGAGAAAAAAAGGTGAGCAGACCAAATAAGGAGAGCCTTGAGCTATACCCTCAGTCAGCTTCCACTGTCGCACAGTCAAGCCAAAAATACAACGATTTTATGACATCTAAAGAATTCATAAAGAAGTGTCATGAAGAATGTAGTATAAAATTGTTGTGAAACTGCATTATAATATATTCACATGAGCCATGTATGGAAAGCATTTATTTACACCATTCTTCTTCTTATTGCAATTCCAAAAGATGCTGCAACAGGCTGCATTTGTCAAGTCATTGTCAAATACTCAGATTCAAATAGAATGTATTGGCATGGCTAAACATCAGCATAATTCGCCAAAGCAAATATTTACATGAAAGTATATCAGCAACTGTACACAACAAAATTCTCGGATTAATCTTCTCCAATAGATAGAGATAAAAGTATTGATTCTCTATTGATTTTACACTGAACGTTTTGCTGTCTTACTGTAGATGAGGGATCTCAAACTCCGGAGAGCTGTTGTGTCTGCTGGTTTTCTGTATGTGCTTAATTTAAGTCATTGATTGGCTTCCGAGGCCAGACACCTTGTTTCCACCAAGGGTCTAAAAGACAGAATCTGCAGACACTGTGGCCCTCCAGGACTGGAGTCTTGATGCTTTCTGTAGATAATCGATCTTGAACAGAAACGATGGCGTACTGTCCTGTACAGAAGCCGACGGGTATAAAACACAAAGACATTTCGGAAAACACACCAACAAGTTATAAAACACAACGACATTTCGGAAAACAACTGCAAGTCAGAAAACACAACGACATTTCAGAGAACAACAACAAAACCAAAAACACTTTACAAATCATGTTGCGGAAAGGGTAGGTACTAGGCCTACATGACGGGATATTGTAGTCTCCTTCTGATAGGACACGTAGCAGCCTATGTCAAATGAGAGTCTGACAGCGTGAGTTAAATTTTGTTCAATTTTGGTTTCATCAGACCAGAGAATCTTGATTCTCATGGATTGAGAGTCCTCTAGGTGCCTTTTGGCAAACTCCAAGCGGGCTGTGAAGTGCCTTTTACTAAGGAGGGGCTTCTGTCTGGCCACTCTACCATAAAGGCCTGATTGGTGGAGTGCTGCCTGGATGGTTGATCTTCTGAAAGGTTCTCCCATCTCCACAAGGATACACTGGAGCTCTGTCAGAGTGACCCTCGAGTTCCTGCTCACCTCGCTGGCTAAGGCCCGTCTTCCCCGATTGCTCAGTTTGGCCGGGCGGCCAGGTCTAGGAAGATTCTTGGTGGTTCCAAACTTCTTCCATTTACGAATGATGGTGGCCACTGTGCTCTTTGGGACCTGTAAAGCTGCAGAGATTTTTCTGTACCCTTCTCCAGATCTATGCCTTGACACAATCTTGTTTCTGAGGTCTGCAGATAATTCCTTTGACCTTGGAGTTTGCTCTGACATACACTGTCAACTGTGGGACCTTATATAGGCAGGTGTTGGCAATCCCCAATCATGTCCAATCAATTGAATTTATCACAGGTGGACTCCAATTAAGTTGTAGAAACATCTCAAGCAGTATCAGTGGAAACAAAATGCACCTCAGCTCACTTTTGTGTGTCATATCAAAGGGTGTGCACACTTGTGTACATATGATATTTTACATTTGGATTTTTAATAAATTAGCACAAATGTCTAAAAACCTGTTTTCACTTTGTCATTATGGGCTATTTTGTGTAGAATTTTGAGACAAAAAATGTGGAGATGGTGAAAGGGGTGTGCAGACTTTCCGGCTTGACTGTATATGCCAATAAAACTAACCATTGGTAGATAATGATGAATTCAAAGATAAAGCAAATGACAACGATCTAAACTGGCATTGTGTTAATGAGTTTAAGGGGGAAATGATGAAAGAAGAGTTTTTAATTTGATCAGTTAATATATATTTTTAAATTACCTCTTTTTTGTAATTGTTTGCAATAGGCCAATAGCACAATAAGCACAATGTGAACATGGGAGTTTTATTTTTCATTGCATGCATATTTCTAATGTAATGTAGCTTAAGAGGGTATAAATGATCCCTCTTAAGACAAAAAGCACATAATTAAGAAAAATTAACAGCTTGTTAAAAATCTCGGATTGCAGAAAACAAACGGGTACCCCAGGACTGAGTTTGGGAACCACTCAAGCACAATTATAGGCTGCCATAGGCAAACTAATTACTGAAACCTCATTTACAATTGCTCCATTTCATTGGAGCAGCTTAGTTTAGCTCTATGCATCAAGACCGATTCTGCTCATAAATTTTCAATTCATAATAGATTATGGTCTGTATTGTATAACAAGTCAGGTTTAACAGGTTGGTTGTAGAGGACAGGTGCTACTTGGTGATTAAAGTTGAATGGAATAGGAAGGAAGGGGGAGGAATGGACATTAGGCAAGTTTCCTAGTTCACAAGTTCCACTGAATTTCAGCGACTAACCTTGAAGAAATAACATTGTCAATGGAGCCTTTACTGACAATTTAAACTGAAGTGATTTGCTGGCCTATAAGCTGCATTGTCTTGGCCAGTATTCTACTCATGGGATCGTCAGTTCAATTAAGTCAGTGCTTACTATATTCGGCATAGGGATGATGTTTCCGTTTTGCATTGATGCATTTGGATTCTTCTTGTGTTTTTAGGCATTTTAAATATTTGAAAAAAATCAGATGAACTAAAGGCAAATGAGCATTTTATAATGATGCTGATTAAAGGTCTTTCACATTTTAAATAAGAACAAAAATGCATCTGTATATGTGTTATGAACTGGTTTATTCAAAAATAAGAATTTACATAGCATATACTACACACTACCACTGAAAGGTGTCTGAATGCCACCTAGTGGACATGCGTTGAAACACAATAGCATTCATTTTATTCAGCAAGGCAGAGGAACTGGTTAATTGAAAGTAGTGGAACAAAACTCCCACACCCAGAATGCATTTAAAATGCAATAAAACAATATATTGTGAATTGAAACTTATTATGAATAGAATCGATCCTGGTGCATAGAGCGAAGCACTGCGCCACTGAAATGGAGCAATTGTAAAGGAGGTTGTATTACCTATGGTAGCCAAAGCCTAATTCTTCTGGAGGAAAAGTTAGATATTTTAAAATCATAATTCATGCATGGCCTTCTAGGCTTATCCAATGAGAAGACACTCAATCGCTTAATCAAGACTGCAAACATTCAATCACATTTGTTGCAGATAGTAGTCAGGAACTAGATCTAACAGTGCTGCTGCTACTCTTCATAGCCTACTGCGTGACAAGAAGAAAGCACTCAGCCATCTTAATATCAGAAAATTAGCTTTTACATTACGTAGATTGACACAACATTACCTAAACAAATAACGCAGAGATACATAATTTAATAGGCACGATCTTTCAGCAACATGTAAGATCTACAGTGAACAGGTCTGGTCTAACCTCGATCATCATTGATTGGGTGGTGGAGCAGCCAGACGGAGCTTAAACTCATTAACACAATGCAGGTTTACATCATTGAGAGGCTGAGGTGAATCTATAGGCTCCTAATTGGTATTGTGGACACATGGCCACTAAAACTAAGCATTAGTCGATGAAGAATTCAAAGACAAAGCAAATGACAACGAGCCAAACCTGCATTGTGTTAATAAGTTTATGGGAAAGTGATGGAAGAATGTAACCACACGGGTTCAGGAAAAAACTAATTAGCCGCTTTTTTTGGAAAGAAAACGCCGTGTTTTTTGCCATTTTTGAGTTAATTAAAACGGCGATTTTTTAATGCCATTTTAACAAGCTCAAAACGGAGAAAAATACTGTTCTGTGCACTCATTTCAGAATTCCACGCGTGCTATTTATGGAACTAAATAAACTCGATTGGCTAGTCTTGAATGTCACGTTAGATAACGGAAACTGTTGTTGGTTGGTCACTCGCGCTGTCAGACTCTCATTTGACATACTACGTGTCAGAAGGAGACTACAATATCCCGTCATGTAGGCCTAGTACCTACCCTTTCCGTAACGTGATTTGTAAAGTGTTTCGGCTTTTGTCGTTGTGTTTTCTGACTTGCAGTTGTTTTCCGTAATGTCGTTGTGTTTTATAACTTGTTGGTGTGTTTCCGAAATGTCGTTGTGTTTTATAAATTGTTGGTGTGTTTTCCGAAATGTCGTTGTGTTTTATACCCGTCGGCTTCCGTAGTCCTGTGATGTTTCATCTCTTTTTGTCCCCACCTGTCTCAGCCACAAAACCTCGCTGCAGCTAAAGGATCTCATACCTGTACTCTACCAGGAGGGGCGCTATCAGGGTGAGCCAGTCACCTTGGGAGTGGGAGGCTTTGGCCGTGTTGAGCTGGTACGTTCTGTGGAGAGGCAGTCTTCCATGTTCACGCCCCAAAGCTATGGATTACTATATCAAAATCAGAACAAAAAACTGCTGAAAATGTTTTTTATATTTAACCCCTTCACGCAGATGCGAAATCTGATTTCTCACCTATTTAGGGGGTGTTAAGTGATGGACAAGGAAAATCCGTAATATGCTTATAACCACGTTATTTATGGCTATTAATTTATGTATTGAGCACCAATAAAGCACGAGGAATAAATTCCATTGCAATCTCATTAAATTTCAGTCTATCTATATCTCTTTATTCCTGTATGTTGAAAAAAAGGGTGGAGTCGAAATGGGTCCATGGTGACGTCGATGTGAAACCTCAACCAATACATACTTTGATCTCATTACATAACTCCTCCCATAGTTTGAGGCAAATAAAACTGTCCTGTCCCACTAAGAAATTCTTCTTCAGTTTGAGGCAAACAATCGTTTTGTTTGCCCTTGAGAATAGTTGTCCCCGTTATCAGCATTTGGATTTGGAATAGTTCGCAAAAAATTTTCCCGCTCTCCTTATCTCTAAACAAGTTTATCCCTCTCCCAATCTCTGTCACCTTTTTATCCTCCATGGTGCTAGCTTGTAACATTAGCTTACTCCTTGCACAGCTCATCATCATGGAAACGAACTAATCACTCACGCGTTGTTTTTTACTTGGTGCACTGCTCATTCAAACGTCGCCTTGCAATTTAGATTGCTTTAAATAGACTAACGTTAGATCAAACGGTTGCAATACTCTGCTTAGTGTTTAAGTTAACTTAACTTTTAGAATCCTTGTCCATCACTTTAAGGCTTTATAACTCCAGGGGCTGTAGCTTTTTGGGCGCTAAACACGGCGCAACGTGCAAATGGGCTGAACCTAGTCTACCCAGTAATTCTCGACAGGGCTGTTATTTTACAAAATATATGCGGTTAAATTTCATTAAAAAGACCTGCAACAGCTGAGAATAAGCTATCGATGGCTTCAGTCTCACCTTAGAAAACGCCAAATTAGCCCAATAGTTACTCATACTCATAGCGTAACGCTTTAAAACAATCCCCTTTCCCAGGAAGACTGTGAAACGTGCGACTTACAGCAGAGAAACAGAGAACATGCGGTGCACATGCAGAGAATGGCATTAAAATTAATTGTGAATTAATTGTGTAACGTGCTGCTAATTTGTTTTTTCGTTTCTAATTAGCTTAGTTCTCTTTAAAATCATTTTGTTCAGTTATGGAATAACTGGTGAAATCCGCAGGGTTTTAATAAGCTGAGAGTATGGAAACCTTCTCAGTGTAATTAAAAAAATATGAAGGACGAAAAATACTAAGGTTCAAATTCAGTTAACATGGTGACATTTATCTCCGTTGTTTAACCGTAGGCTATGGAAAAAACCTTATGCACAGCGAATCCTCTGTAGCTTAGGCTATTTGAAAAACAATAAATGCAATATTCACTGGACAAGGTTTTGAACTTTTTTCAGTCAAAACCATTCTATTTACTTACAGGCTGTAGGCCTAGAGAGCTGTATTGTAATGACATCTGAAGCGCATTTTCAGAACTCAAATGTCCGTCTATTGCAATGTGCGAGTTTTCCTTTGAATGACAATTCACGCATTAGGTGTAAATGACAATTCGCTCATTAGGCTTGATATAGGTGTCATCAGCAAATGGAAAGCCATTTTTAATGGTTGGCCATTGTCCCATAACAGAAGATTGACCCCCCAGAAGATTACAGGAATTATTGGCAAATATAGGCTAAGTCATAGCTTGATCCAAGAAAATTGAGAATAGTCTATAGCCTACATGTAACCTTACACGCACCATCACACATCGCCTGGATGTTGAAAGCAATTTAATTTGGCATTCCCCTTCGCTGAAGGACAGGCAGCTATGTGGTTTTTGACATATGGACCCTTTTATTATTATGCATTTGTTTTATATAGCCTACAAAATAATTATATTGCACATTGTAATCTTGATATTTTTAGTCATGCTGCGCCCCTGTGTGTAACAGACAGAAGGGTGTACGCACGTTGTGCACACACCTATGTAGACGCACTTATAGGCGCTGTTGAAATAACATGTAAACAACTGCGACATGATTTTAGACCAGGTTTGTGGTGGATTTAGCGCAAGCGTTTTTTGCTGCCTCAAAATAGCAATACACCAAAAATAATCCTGGCCACTCCTCATCTTAAAACCAACATGCCCAGTTCACTTGTAATGGGGGCAAGAATACATGGTACTTAAACGACGTGAACGCAATGTGTTATAATGAACCATGGGCCCGTTGTAAGATAGCAAAGACACTTGCGTTTGGGTTAGCGTCGGGTGTAAGATAGGGCCCCAGGTGTGCATGAGAATGCAGAAACTTGGAAAATGGCTTAAATGAAACAAGACAGTTGTACCATTCACAATACTAACTTAGATTAGTTTATTTTCATATTTTAGGTCAAAATAAAGTGCCACGAATGCAAAGAAATCTTGGAAAAATACGAAATATTAAAAAAAAAATACAATTATCCTCTCAGCATTGTCCAATTAATTATGCTCACTGTATATGGATCCAAAAACCTATCCAAAACCTGTCATAAAATGTATAAAATACTTTTTGTCCACTATAAAGCATATACGTACATATGCCCCTTTAAGATGAAAACATTGATATCACACTGGTACACACACCTAAATATGTAGCCTAATCATTCACTCTTGTACCTCAATAAAACATCACTTTTTGGGAAAATACGATATCAAACATATGGCACAAGACAGTGGTGGAGTGGAAAAACTAGCGCACATATTTTAAATATTACAAGCAGTAATACTTACATATCGCATAAGAAAATCTCTGTCATGTTCTTAGGCATTTTCTCCGATAGAATCAATACTATGGTATCTTTTTCTGACCCACTCCCAAAAGCAAGGCGAGGATTTTCTCTAGCCATGCTGACGAGTTGGCCAAATTAGTAAAATCTTGCAAAAATAGCAGGAAAACAACAATTACGCCTCGGCAAGCGAATGTACATTCTTGCATTTTCAATCAAATCAGAATTAACTGCAGTACATAACAGCTGCACGAACAGCTCGTGGGGTTTTACACGTGAGGTTTTCAAAAGGTGTACTAGCGTTATGAAGGGGTGTGTATTTCTCCATTGTCCAAGAAAATAAATGACCACTGAATTGTGAAAGGGACATCTCTATGCATTTTTGGTAGGATTGTATATGTCTCATATTTAGTAGCAGATATTGATAGTAGAATTACATGGTATAATTAAACAAGATTTAAATTTTTTATTTTGCTGTTGAGTGAACAGGGCTTTTTATGTGTTGGCATACGTTCGGGCTATTGTTGGCTTTATGTTGTTGCTATGACTGAATACAAATTTTTGGAGGTGAAAAAATATCTTTATGAACTCAGAGAGATGTCTACTGTGTCACGCATGGGTCGGTATAGTTGCAGGTGAGACTAGGTGGTAGGTTGCTTGTTAAATGGACTAGCTATGCAACAATAGTGTCACTTATAAAGTATTCGGTATAGTTGTCACAAATTGTATACTAATAAAGCTAGAACACAGAATTTGTTTTTGTCCACTCATAGTTTGGTTGCAGGAGCAATCAATGTCTCAGTTGAGCAATCTCACGGTGCCGTGAGATTATGGCCACTAGGGGGTATACACGAATGGGTTCATTACTATACAGTATATTATTAGTACATTTTTATACTGGATTTACAATAGATTTTTGCTGTGAATTGCCTTTAATCAGTGTTTTTGTTTTTCCACGACTATTAATTAATTAATTTGTAAATGCAATTGCACATCTACTCAGTACTTTGGATTTCTAACCACTGTATGAAAAGTGCTATACTATATATTGATATTTTTTATATACCGGACGTTTTTGAAAATGTTTTTTTCCTGCAGCTCAGTCATGTCAACTATAGTTTGCTATAATGTATAGCTATCATTATTTTGGGACCCTTGTTACTGCGTTCAGTATTGATTGTTTGTTCATTGCCTCTTGCGCACCATGTGTATAGTACTGGGAGGGTTGACCATTGGTCAGTTTTCTATGGCTTTAGTGCTGGTCTTTTTGCCTCCTTGTCATTCTCCCATACATGGTGCTTCCTCCTAAACCTGTTCTGGTGCCTTCTGCTTCTCTTCATCACCTCACAGACATTCCAGACTTTCCTTCCATGTTTGTTCTCCGCAGATTTAGTCGTGATGCAGACGTCTCTTGTGAGGGCTCTGCAGTGTCTTCAGCTCCACTCTTTGTCTGTCCAGGTCACCACACTGCATCATGGGAAGTACTATGCACTGAAGAGGGTCAGTAAGAAACACATTGTTGCCAAGCGACAGGAAGAGCATGTTAAGTTTGAAAAGCGGATCCTTCAGGAGATACAAAGCGACTTCATTGTCAGGTGGGTCTTTGGGCAGGGGGTGGTACCACGGTGTGTTTTTTGTTTTAGGGGGAAATTGCAGTAGCTGCTTGTTTTGATGTATTTATTAATATTCTGGTCTAGAATATCAAAAAAATTAAAGCATATGTTTGTTTAATCTTAATGAACATGGTTTGGTGAGTTCAGAAAAAAACAAAATTTACTTTCCAAGCTGTATTTGTTGAGAAAAAATAACATTAAATTTGTCTTAAATCAAAGTTAAGGACAAATGTGATTGAATCCAGGCCTACTCTTGTTCATAGATAAATGTTATTTGGTTACATAAATGTTGTTTGTGGTTAATTGGTTATCTTGCATTCTACAAACAGTGGATTGAAAAAAGTATCCAGCCGCTTTAAACTTTTTCACATTTTTGTTGTGTATGAACATTTCATAAAAATGTATCTAATCATGCTTTTTTGCTGGTATTCAACACAAACAACATAATTTCAATGGGAAAAGTAAAATTTACAATTTGTTCCAAATTATTAAATTTTGTCAATTTCAACAGCTAAATGTATCAATTTGGTGCTCTTTGAGATTAAAATGTAAACACTAGGGGCCGGATTCAGAGATGGCCAACTTAAGTCATGCCTTGTGCGCGGATTTAACGCAAGCTGACTTACGCCGTATTCTAACTTGTGTTGCGCAGGTGCTTATCTCAAAATGTGGGTGGTACTGGATATTGTAATTACCCGTTTCTTGTACCTGCCCCCCAGGTTGCCAGGTATCTACTTTAAAAAATGTTTGTGGGGTTATGCGTTTTCAACGTGTTAGTGACAGTAATAACGTCCTTCATTTGCCTTTTGGAAAATCCTGCCTTTGCGCAGGATTTTCTCTTGCGTAGTTGCTCTTGCGTGATAGCATATAGGCATGCAGTGAACGTATTAATATATCGCATTGATAAAATGATCATAGCTTCTATTGATGACTGGGATATACCCATCACTAATATTGGCAATATTACTAAGTAAACAAATAAATCGTTGGATTTACTTTAAAAAAATTATTTAGCCTACCTAATAAAGTAATGTACAGTAACATAATAGCATATATGCGACATCTTAAACTTAACCAGTTGAAGTCACATATTAATAATAGTCCATTACTTGCAACTGCTGGCCAAAGATTTATTTTTTGAGTGCATCTGTCACATGCTGGAAGGATGTGGCCAGGAAGGAGAGAGATTTTAAAATTGTCTCTCTGTCAAAGCCATTATGATCCAAACACTGTCTATCAATCCATCTAATATTGGTCTGGTATTATATACCAGACAGTCAATCATAACCTACATTTACATATTTTTCTTTTTATGACAGCTCTTTGATAAATGTAAGTAGGCTAGGCAAAGGGAAATAAAACCAATAGTGCACTCATTCTAATATAATTTTTTGCGAAAGTATTTTTCATAATCATCTATTGGCGGCGCTAGACATAGACCACCTTTTTTTCCAAACAAAGTTGTGAGGAAAAAAATTATTAAGTGAAAACTCTTGCAGACACGCCTCATTTTCATGAAATCTACACCCCGCGTGTAATGGCACATATGTACTGGAGAGATGCTTAAAACTGCGGATAAGTCAAATGTCTGAATCACAAATAGCTTAAGCGACGCAGACTTTTGGGAGTAAGTCCCATTTCCGCGTGCTTATCTCAACTCTGAATCTGACCCTTGATTCACAATTCTTTGTGATTGGAACATGGGAAATGGAACACGTGAAATATATTGAAATTTGGCTAGACAGTTAGCTAACACCAGAAACGTGGTCTGATGAAAAATATTCAAAAACTTTTTGTCAATAGACAATACAGAAACCATCACAATGCATTTTAACCTGTTCAAGTCCAAAGCTCAGCCCTGTTTTAAGTGAGATTGAAAACTACAATAAAAACAAGTTGAATACTTGTTTATTGACAAGAAAGCCTCTGAATCTGATTGGCTTGCTATTAAATCTTTGCTACCTCTGGTTATTCTTCCTCTTCGTCTTCTCTCTGGCTGTGTTCTACGTACTTGCATTCTAGATAGTACATTCTTCCAATTACACTAGCTAGAATGCATTTGATAGTATGCAAGAGCGCAAGTAGGCTTCAATTTTGGAACACACTTGATGACGTAGTCAGCAGAATAGCCTACCTTTGACCTTACACAGAAAAAACAATAGAATAACCTCTACGGATTACCTTACTCGATAATGTAGCTACGGTAGGCTACGGCGCCGTGAGATTGCTCAACTGAGACATTCATTGCTCCTGCAACCAAACTATGAGTGGACAAAAACAAACTCTGTGTTCTAGCTTTATTAGTATACAATTTGTGACAACTGTACCGAATAATTTATAAGTGACACTATTGTTGCATAGCTAGTCCATTTAACAAGCAACCTACCACCTAGTCTCACCTGCAGTTAGCACCATTAGGCCTAAGCATTTGAAATTAACGACAAATGTTATGGTGCATGGCATTATTTACAATAAATATTGTTTTGCCAAATTTTGCGTTTTCATTGTTTAAGACATTACTGCCATGGTGAAACTAGCTACTTCGTGTGTGAACCATAATTGTTTTATCTCAGTTACGGACAACTTATGTTGAGTGTCATACCTTGCACTTCGCTTCGTGACATTTGAAAGATATCCCACCCTCTGCCTGCCAGTGAAAAATATGTGTTCAACATCGTTGCTCTTTATATTATGGTCGACCACAATCAATATAACAATCTACAATTCATGGTTCATAGCTCGTACCACAATCCACAGTATTATCGTTTTTATACATTTTAACTGGAGAAATTAAGCGAAAGAAAGTCGTTCATCTGCAGGTGAGTCGAAAAGCGACACACCTGTAGCATATAGTTCGGCTACTGCAGCAATTTTGGTTGCAGTGTTTTACATTTTAAATGAGCGAAGCTGTCTCTCTCATGAGACAGTTTTGGTTACATGCCATGTTACGCTATTTCTCTACAGTCTATGGTTAGCGCAATGATCGATGCACACTTGAAATTCTGGGTCTTGTCAAGTACGGAAGTCCACACCCGGGGATTTTAGAAAATACTTGCTTTTTGCATACTTGCGGTTCAGAACGCACTAATGACAAACAAAATGGCGCTATGCGCACTGACTAGAGTGCAAGTATGCATAATGGAACACAGCCTCTGTCTTTTCGTAGTAAAGTAATTATTATTTTTTTATTTTTTTATTTTGTTTCTGATTTTTTCCCATTTTTCTCCCAATGTAGTAGTCAATTGAATCCCTATTCTAATTCAATTCCCCCCATGTAGCAACCGCTAGAGAACCACTGCTATACAACCCCGTCAGCCGGTAGTAGGAAGGGAGGGCGCCACGTCCTCTACAGGGCGCGACTCCTCCAGCTCCTGACTGTGATTCCAACTCGCCCAGGGCCTTTTTGTGCGCAGCGATTCTCTCCGAGCCCCTCCCCCCACCCGGAAGCAGCCGCCAATTGCTGCTCCCACAGGGCACCGGCCATGCTCGGAACTGGCAGGTCCGGGGCGCGAACCCCGATCCTCGGAGTACAACTGCACTGACTGAAAGTCAGCGCTCTTACTGTTGTACCACCGCGGCGGCCTAGTAAAGTAATTTTTAAAAAGTAGCTTTGTATGACGTAGAACGCCAGACAGAGATTGTTAAAAAAAAAACTGAGAGCCTGCACTGAAGGGAAACTATATCTCCGTGAGGGAAACGGGGGAACACAGCAAGTTGTGTTTTGTTACATGGTGCTGATATCTCCCTTGAATAACGTCAGTATTATCTTCCACGAGATACAATATACGAACTATATGAACTAGGGTATATTATTTAGTTTTTATTTTCAGGTTAGCTCGCAAGATGACATTAGTTGGAAAAAAAATAAATAATGTAGGCTATCTTATAACCTTATTACGTTAGCTGATGATAAATTAATATCATAACACAGTCAAGCTGAAACAATATGTATCCATTATAGTGTACCACAGATGGTTTAACCTTCGCAAACAACTTTCACAAACAACTTGAAGGAGATGCAGCCTCTGTGTGCGGCGGGTTTTATGTGTAAGTTGTATTGGTTCGCGGCTGTTTGTTTTCTTTTCTTTTGCGGCTCTTGTCTTGCTTTCACGATTGGGAATCTATCAGATTTTTTTCACATTCCGTTTGCAGCCCTCATTAATGTATTCACCTGCGCTTCTGCCTGCGGGGTATTTATGGGCGGCAGTGTAGCATAATGGTTAAGGAGCTGGACTTGTAACCGAAAGGTTACAGGTTCGATTCCCAGGTAGGACACTGCCGTTGTACCCTTGAGCAAGGTACTTAACCTGAATTGCTTCAGTATATATCCAGCTGTATGAATGGATAAATGTAATAAGAAGTTGTGTAAGTCGCTCTGGATAAGAGCGTCTGCTAAATGCCTATAATGTAATGTAATGTAATTTAAGTTCCTCATTTCCGCTTGTTTGTCTCACGACATTGCATTCGAGCCAGGTATAGCCAGGAACTAGCGACCTCCTGATATGAAACTCTTTATGTTCAGGGGGGACTTGCTATAGCTACTTAATCGGGAATAGGATTGTTTTCCGCTTGGTAGCGTTTGCAGCTATCTATTTTGTACTTTTCCAGTTTCCCGTTTTTAGCTCATTACGTGAGCTCGGTAGATTTGGTTGGTATTCTACTAGTTTTAGTAGTTTGCCCGTTTTGAGACGGGTGCGTGAGGGTTGGACCCGAAATGCACGACACAGAAACAGTGGTAATGATAAAGTCCCGTCTGGGCTTTATTAAAGGAATGTCCAATGAGCGTAGTCAAAAAGCAAGCATAGTTCATACACAAAAAAATCCAGCCAAAACCAATATACAGTACCGAGGGAGAAGGCGGTCTCAGAATTGGTACACCATACAAATAGTCCAGTAACCAGAGTAGCTGGTCAGCGGGACAGAAGTACAGGCAGATGATAGGCAGGCTCGGGGTGGAAGGCAATGCAAGAGTCAAGGCCGAAGTCTGCTCCGCGGGACAAAAGACAACAGGCAAAAACAAAGGCAGGCAGTGGTAAACAAAACAGAGGTCAAAAACAATGGTCAATAACAGGCTTGGATCGTAAACAAAAAGGCAGGCTTGGAAAAACGCTCAGACGAGACATGAACACTGAGCTTAAATGCAGGTGTAGACACTTAGCTTGAGAGCAGCATGCAAATGGAAATCAGGTGTGGAAGGCTGACAAGATAACAAGATAATTAGTACTCGTTAGTAATAAACCTATCCTGACCTAGCGTTAGAAAATTAGTAAGTGAGCGCGTTTACATGCACTCAATAATCCGATAACTGGGAGTAATCCGAACATGGCAATAATACGATAAATGCGTTTACATGCACTTAAGTAATGCGATAATGGGAAAAATCCAGGTTTACATGATTCTGTCAATATTCCGATTTCTTTCCCTGAACGCGATGTGCAACTCAAACGTAAATTAGAAACACATATTAGCCTAACGTTATATATTATAACTTACATATTTTAACGTTTATACATAACGTGACTATACTTCCTGCTGGGTTGCTAGAAACAGCACGCGGGTTGGTATGCGTAACGGTAAGTTAGTAAACACGTTAACTATAGCCTAACGTTAGTTACATAAGAAAGAACAGTAGCCTACAACGTATAAGAAAGTAACGTTAAACATGGTAACGTTAGACAGGAATGCTCTTATGGGTTTTGTCGTCATATGGCAGATGTTATGGTTGCGGTTGGCAAGCGTTCTGTGTTATGAGCAGAAGACGGCGAAGAGCTTTAACGTTACAACAAGCGCTGATTATTGGACCCAGAATAGGCCTTCCTCCAGCACTGTTAAGGACCCGGTCGTGCTGGATGCGCGTTAAGAGCAAGGACTGGTGGGAGAGAGTGGTGCTAAATGAATTCACCGATTCAGACCGTAGACTTGTGGACACCAAACTGGTTCGCTATCAGCCTGTACTCCCCGCAGCTACCGAGTTTGTACAGCGCTATTGCGACTCGCATTTGAAGAGGTACAGCTGGACGCACGGTCACTTCGTCAGGGCTCATTATGTTCTGTACCAAACCACAAAGTTTCATAAATGATCTCCGAGCCATCCTGAAGTTGCCTCTCCATTCTGAATCGGTGAATTAATTTACCGGAATAAGATCGGAATAAGCGTTTACATGCAACCAATAAAACGAAAAACATGGCAGAAATCCAGGTGTAGTTATCGGATTTCTCATATTCCGATAACTGCTTTTTTCCGAAAAAGCTTTTCGGAATATTGCGTTTACATGACAATTTGAATAATCCGATAACAGCCATATTCCGAATATGATCGGAATATTGAGTGCATGTAAACGCACCCAATGACATGCACGAGAAACATAAGGTAAACATGAACACATGGTTAGAGAGTTAGTATTACCTAATCCTGATCTAACGTTAGTAGATTAGTAAACTAGACATGGGAGAATGAAACAATTAGGGAAGCGTGAGCTACAGCAAGAGAGATAGAGAAACAGCATGAACGCAAGGCTGCGGAAAAACACGGAAATGTGTATGCTAAACAATGAACGGGAAACGTAACATGAATCAAATATAAAACGTGATATGACAAGACTAGAAAATAAATCATAACAATAATCAAACTTGAAACGTGAAATGAAAAAAAAAAGAAACTTAACAAGAATAAAACATAAAACGTGGCGTGACTAGACTAAACGCAATATGTGACATTAACAAGAAATCTAACTAAGACCAGAAAATAAAATAAAACGTGGCATGACAACTAGAATTGTGACACGTTTAGTGGGTTGATTTTCATTTTGGCTGTTAGCCTTAAGGAATTTGTTTCCTGTCTTTTCTTTCTTCTTTTATTATTTTCTCCCCCTAATTATTGGTCCTCACGGTTATGAGCTGACTTGTTCTGATCTCCCCACCTTTGCCTGTGAATCTCCAAACCATCAATAAACCCATTACATAAGTAGGGGGGAGGCGCATCGACCAGGGTGAAAAGAGGGTATTTTTGAAGCGACGTGGCTACGTTGCGCACATAAACCAATAATTTAAAATTAGGATTTTTTCTATTTGAAACTGGCGGTTGAAATTAAACTGTGGCAGGCCGCCACATTTTTAAACATTAATGGGAAACACTGTATAATGAAGCAAGGGGGCTGAATACTTGATTATGTATGCCTGATGCCTGAAAATCCTGATTAAATACATTTTTATCAAATGTTCATACACAACAAAATCTAAGTCTCAGGGGGCTGAATAATTTTTCAACACAATATGTACATTATACGTTAATCCATACTGCTGCTGACTGACTGAGGTTAAACGCATGAATTGTGTGTGCATGAACTATAAACTACGATTCAATGGGACTTGCCTGTTATTGATCCTTAACCTCATTCTCTGCAGTCTCCATGCTGCCTTTAAAGACACCCGCTATATCTACATGATAATGGAGTTCTGCTCTGGAGGAGAACTGTGGACTAAACTGAAAGAAATGTAAGATATTCTGAAAAATTGTTTATGTACAGTGAATGGGAGAATGGAGTCTTAACTCTAGAAACACACAAGCTGAAATGTTACAAAGGTGATGTGCTTTTGCTGATGCAATTGAACCACACATATTTTTTTGCCAGCGGGCGTTTTGATGAGCCGATCGCAGTGTTCTGTGCTGCCTGCGTGGTTGAGGCTTATGCTTATCTCCACAAGAAGGGGATTATGTACCGAGACTTGAAACCAGAGAACCTGATGCTGGACAGGCGTGGCTATGTCAAACTGGTATGGAAATTTATTTACTATAAAATCAGGAAGTATTTCCTTCACACAGTATGTGTAAATTATTGGTTCATTAATAAAGTGTAAATGCAGTGGTTCTTAACCGTTTGGACAATATGAATTGCATGTCCCAACCAGAATGTGTCAAATATATCCATGCTGGGCTGCATTTGGCCCCTGAGATGCCAATTGAATAGCCCAGTCATAATAGTATTTAATTGTCACTGAGTTGATGGTTTTCTTTATTGCAAAACTCAGGGATGAGATATAATTTGGTGATGTTTGTTAGTGGTAGAGCTTTGCCTCTCTGAAATTCCTTGCCTTGCCTATGTGTTTACAGGTGGACTTTGGCTTTGCTAAGGACCTGGTGAAGGGGGACAAGACTTACTCTTTCCTTGGGACCCCTGAGTATATGGCCCCTGAGATCATTCAGAACCAGGGCCATGACTTTGCTGCAGACTTCTGGTCCCTGGGAATCCTGGTGTATGAGCTGCTGGCAGGCAGGTTGGTCTGGTATTCTGCAGGTAGAATTGGTTGGGGACAAACCGTCTGGGAGTGGTTTGCATTTATTCAAAATGTAGGGTTGTGACAAAAAGATTTTGTCATAAAAGAGAAAAAAAGGTGAATGTGTCAAGTTTTAACAACAGAGGAAGCAGTCCTACTCATATGCAGTGTGAAAATTAACAGGGGGAATGGAGGGATTTTCCTGCCACTGCTCGCATTGTCCTGTCCTCTGCTTGACCAATTTTCATCCCCGGCTGGGATGCTATTATTCCCCCCTCTGATATTTGTCTCTCATTCTGAATATGTGTTATAACAATACCCAAGCAAAAAACAGGCTAGAAGTCCATTATTTATGAGTGTCACAATTAAAATCCAGGCTATAGTTTAAAAGTTAGCATGGCCATCTGCACTGCTCAGCCTGCTCTTAGAATAGAATTACTTTTATTTTCCCGTTAAGGAACTTCAGTTGTAGCCCCAGCAACAACAAAAAAGACATAGACAGTGGGGCAGACCCACAACACGCAAACAAACTTATCAAATAAAGACATTCAATAGAATCATTGCATTGATAAAACTAATTAAGTGAATTAAAGTAAATTAAAGTAATACAGCCATGATTAAAAATAGCCCCCGCTGTCCCGAGATGTCCAGTGGCATTAAGCAGTCCAACACACAAACTCTGCCTACACGACTCTCCTCCATACACGCAGCGTACACCGTCGAAACTGAGCACCGAACTGCGTCAGCCTTCCCAGTTTCCGCCTCACTCCTCCCCGGCATTATCCTCTTCTTCTCTTCCGTGGTGGCCTTTGAAGATTGCCTGCATTCCCAACATCTTCAACTCCGGTGAAGAGCGATGGTAAACTTTGTTGCTGCAGATCCAACGGACATTCCCGAGCATATGTTGCGAATGCATCTCCATGGTGACGACCACAAACAAAATTATATTGACTACACAATTCGTCGATATTATCAAATGAGCAGCAGGAGTGCCCTGAAAAATATCCAGCCTGCTTCCCTGTCCCACCACAGACACACAGCGCATGAAAAAACAAAAGACAAAAGCCAGAAACAACAAAATACATTCAAATTAACAAACACGAACACGAGAGACTGCTGGACTACATGTCGCCATTACAGCGCCATGTGACGTCACAAATTTAAAACTAATTTTATTCATTTTATGACATGTTTTGCATAGGGGTTTTGGACCCATAGTGAGCCAAAACTGTTGATTTGTAGTGAAATATATTTTTTATTTAGAGCAGTACACAATTTAGCCATTTGGATAGATTTGGAGACACTAATGGACAACAGGGTACACAGGGTATATTTTGTATCATAGACCTTTAGTAGTTCTGCATATCATCCTCAGATTTTGCACACTTGTTGACATGGAGTTTATGATCTAGGAAATGTATATATTTACCTGTTTCACTTATGTAGCTCTCAGTATTTTGTTGCAAACTAAAGAAAAACATTGTGTCAATTATGAAAATAAACAAAAAACGTTGTTCTTAACCTTAAATGGTACACCTGTCTTGTTTCATTTAAGCCATTTACCAAGTTTATGTGATGCTCACACCTGGAGTTATAAAGTCTTACAGAGCACCCCCTAAATAGATGAGAATTGACCAAATTAGCCATCTGCGCAAAGGGGTTAAGGAAAAAATTCGGAAAATTACACACGTGTTCAACAACTAATTATGAGCCTATTGATTCACTTCAAGCTGTAATTTGATTATAATGTAAATTATAAATAAATTACTGTAATTTAAAATACGTAATTTTGTAACCTCTTTTTATGTTATTGTTGCAATGTAGCACAATAGGCACAATGTGAACATGGGGTGTTTATTCTACATGGCATGTATAGCTATTTCTGACTTAATTTGATTTAAGAGAGTGAATAATCCCTCTAAACATGAAAAGCACCTAATTGACAAAAATTAACAGCTTGTTAAAATTCTGGGATTGCAACTGTGGTTGCAACGAAAATCAGCATACACAGGGGGGCCCCAGGACCTGTTTGGGAACCCCTGGTCTATATCAGAAACCGTGATAGTAAAGTGAGTAGGATCATTTCAGTTGCAACCATTGTTAGTTGTGTTATTTAAAACATGGTTCGGCAGGCAGTCGTGGGGGGGTGGGGGTGTGTGTGAGGAGGGGGGCCTCCAATTGGTTTTTGAAACGGGCCTCCAAATGGCAAAGGCCGCCTAAGCATAGTGCGCTACGGTTTATCACAGGTGATGGGTTCAGAACTTATCATTGTGACCTGTACCTACTGCTCTGGGTTGGTTTTCTTTTTTCTGCGGAGGAAACAGCGTGGTATTTTATTTGTTTACTTACAAAACTCCCTCTCTATTTAACCAAGCTTCTTTCAATTAAAACCTCAAATTATTCTACTAGATCTCAGGGTTAGATCTCATTGGACATACCACGTTTTAGGACTGAGTTGAGTAGAAATGCCTTCAGTGTTTCAGCGCCTTATATGTGGAAAGAAATGCAAGTCATTAAAGTCATTAAAGCTGACCTCCTTCGTGTCCATTTTTAAATGGTCCAGAATCCTATTTGAAAAACAATTGGAGGCACATGTAGTAAACATATTAACAGGATGATAGATCAGGATTTCCTTTCTTTGTTTTATAGCCCCCCGTTCTCCAGCTCAGAGCCCCAGAAGATATACGCAAAGATTTTGGATGGAGTGATGAAGTTTCCCCCATACATGGGCGAGGGTGCCAAATCTCTCATAAGCAAGTTGTGCAGGTCTACTTCCCCTCTTCCTCCTCTCTTCATATTTGCTGGCCAGGCTTTTATGTGCATTAACTGTGAAAGTTAGAATAATATGTCAGGGATAAGAAAATCCTGTTCTGCATTGTCTACGGTTTTATTTTATGCAAACAAATGATTTAATTAGTCAAAATATGAGGTCACTTCACTTTATTTGCCAGGTGTAATCTACATATTTTTATAACTATGTAATTACAGTGCATTTAATATTATTTCATCAAGCTTTGGTTGTTCTGTCACACAGGCCACGCCCAGGTCAGAGGCTGGGGAATACTAAAAATGGGATAAAGGACGTCAGACACCACAGGTAATAACGTCAGAGAAGACTCTGCAAGAGACTGCTGAATTTCATCTCAAAGCCTCTCCCACTTATTATACAGAAAGCTACTGATTTGGGGTTTGGTTTCAGTCATAGTCCTAAAAAAAACTTTCCATTTGTTATTATTTCCCATATTATTTCCCTTTGTTCCAAGATGTAGATCTTTTACTTGTAAGACAGTGTGTTGTGACATTATGTATTAGAGTGTAAGTGCGTTACAATGTTGGCATAGTAACTTGGAACTGGAATGGAACTGTACATATTGAAATATCAGCTGGAGCACAGCTGAGCACAGGTCAGCAAGTGTAAAATGCAAACTGGTGCAATATTGCAATATGAAGATTGAGGGTCTCCTTCATGCAGGTGGTTCAGCAGTGTAAACTGGCACAAGCTACGAGTGGGGCAGGTTGAGGCTCCAACATTGCGACTTATTCGAAAGGTGAGGCCATCTTCATTCACATCAATGAGTTGAGATGTTAACAGGCAAACGCCAGTAGTCTGTGAGGCAAAGTAAATACAGTGCACTCCAAAAGGGACAGTGACACATCTTTACTCCAGCACATTGGATTTGAAATGGAACAGTGATTATGGGGTTAAAGTGTACACTTTCAGCTTTAATTTGAGGGTTTTTACATCCATATCCGGTGAACCGTGTAGCAATTGTAGCTATTTTTACACATAGTCCCCCCCATTTTAGGGCACCAAAAGTAAATTGGACACATTAACATAAACTTAAATAAAGTCATCATATTTAATAGTTGGTTGCATATCCTATGTCACTGTCCTAACACTTTTGGAGTGCACTGTAAATAAATAACAATAAAAAACAACCAAATTAACCCTATTAACTTTGGCCCTCCAGAGGCAATTTAAGTGTCAGTATCTCAAAAAATATTCACTGCACAACCATGGTTTAAAGTTCCAATTGAAGAAGAGGCTGTATCATTCAGAAATTTGCAACAGAATACATTTATTTCAGAATAGTCACATACAGTACATAATACGCATAAAATAAGCAGCCTAATGTATTTAAATTAGTTTTTTTTTTTAAACGTACAAAAGCATGTGTGTTTTTACATAATAACAGCAACGTATTTCAGCCCTAAGTGCGATAAGTGCTCACTGTGGAAATGTCGACTCGACTGTACAGGACTTTGGCGAAATGTAACAAGATAAACCATAGGTGTAGATTTGGGTTGGGATGGCCAGGACAAGTAATAATATTCAGTATATTTTAGAATTGATTAAATTGCTTCACCATGACATCACATGGTATATTTTTTGTCTCAAATCGTTTTGGAAATGCTGCTCAATTTCAAAAGATTTTCTCCCGGGGGAGGATGCCCCCGGACACCCCTACATATCTGGTGTCTCTACCAACTTGCTAACCAAACCTACGCCCTTGAGATAAACTCTTCAGGGTTAATCAGAAAAAACTGTTGTAGCTTTATATACAGGTAAGATATTTGGTTTTATAAACATATTTACACAAGAGACTTTGGAGAGAAAAATTTGGTGTCTTCTAAATCGAAAGTGCATCAGGTACTGTATATAGTACAGTAGGCAAGGGAAAACGCCAAATGATTATTTGTGCAAAGATTTTAAAAAATATTCTATATCAGAACATGATTTTCTTCGCGTGTATTAACGGTGCATTTTATAGTCTTTGGCTGTGGCGAGACGAGGGTTGCAACTTTCATACAGCTGTACATTATTTTTTTCCTAATTATTAAACTGACTTGTGCTTTTCTGCACTTCATCACGAGTAGTTTGGCTGTGTTCAGTTTGGCATTGTGAAAGTCGGCCAGTTGCTGGAGTACCAATCGCTTGGCTTCGTATATTTTACACGAAGGGCATTTGGACATGATTGCAGAGTTTTATGCAAAACCATTGTCAATTTGGTGTATTTCTTTGACTGATAGCACAATAGGCCTATCTGAAGTGGGAAAAACTAGTATCAACCCGCCTCCACTGCAAGTATTATTTGCTTTCCATTGGGTTTCAAACGTGTCTGTCAAATATTCCAGCCAATAGCCAAGACTCTTATCTTTCAGACAAGCCCTCATTCAACACAAATTTATGTTGATACAGCTCTGCGTAATAGGAAGAAGCACCCGGGCGGATTTACTGTACCAAAATGGCGCAGTGTTTTTAGCTTAGCGTAGCTAGCTACATTCCGCTTAGTAAGGCATAATTCATTAGGTAATGGCTGCTGGTTTTTACTTTACAGTCTCTTTCATACAGTTTTTGGTTAGTTATGTCTAGGTTATTCAGGCGTTTATCTGTGCAGCAGATCCTAGCCCGAAGATGTTTTTGCGATCTTTGTCAGTATACCAGTGTGAATTCACTGTTATGTATAAAACGAATCCCTCTGAATTTAATTAATATCGCTAAAATTACTACATTGTAACAATGTCAAGCTAGCCAGCAAAATTACACATTGTAGTGGTTCGTGGCTGTTTGTTTTCTTTTCTTTTGCGGCTCTCGTCCTGCCTTCACGATTGGGAATCTATCCGATTTTTTCCACGTTCCGTTTGCAGCCCTCATTATTGTTTTCACCTGCGCTTCTGCCTGCGGGGTATTTAAGTTCCTCACTTCTCTGGTGCTTGTTTGTCTCATGACATTGCATTCGAGCCAGGTATAGCTAGGAACTAGCGACCTCCTGATATTAAACTCTGTTTATGTTCAGGGGGGATTTTCTATAGCTACTTATCGGGTATAGGATTGTTTTCCACCTGGTAGTGTTTTGTGCTATCTATTTTGTTTCTTTGCTGTTCTCTTGGAGACAGTTTTTTTTTGTTCTTTCGTTTTAGTTTTGTCTTCCATCTTTGAGCTATTGTAGCCGAGAGTGTTCTTTTGTTTTACAAAGTTTTACGAAGTTTCCCGTTATTAGCTCATTATGTGAGCTTGGGAGAGGTTGTTTGCATTCTACTAGTTTTAGTAGTGCGCCCGGTTTTGTGGGTTGATTTCCATTATGGCTGTTAGCCTTAAGGAATTAGGTTCCTGTCTTTTCTTTCTTCCTTTATTATTTTATTCCCCTAACTGTTGTGAGCTGACTTATTCTGATCTCCCCACCTTTGTGTTTGAATCTCCGAATAATCAATAACCCCCTTACAGAACAAACAAGCCAATCATAGATGATTCAGCTAGGTTGTTACAGGGAGATAAAACTGGGGATAAAAAGGAATACATCAGGTGTATTGAGGCCAACCAGCAGTTGCTGGCTAATCAAGTTAGTCAGCTGAGTAACCAATTAAGGGTTCAAGAGGGCTGGCTCTGAGTTAACGGAGGGTATGCGAGCGCTTACAGTTTCACACCAAGCATTCACCTCTCCCACTCAGGCTATCGCCTCCTCAGCTTCCCTTGCTCACATTGGTAGGGAACCCAAGCTACAGCTTCCTCTCTGCTATGAGGGTAGAGCAGGAAAATGCCGTGGATTTCTTGCCCAATGTTCTAATTTTGTTAAAGCCCAATCTTCGCGGTTTGTTAATCCAGACTCCGAAGTAGCTTTTATTCTATCACTACTTTCTGGGTCTGCGCTTGATTGGGCTACGCCATTGATAAGGGATAAATCTTCTATTTTAAATACCACTACTACACTTATGAAGGAGATGGAGTCGGTCTTTGACCATAGCATTTCAGGTCGGGAGTCGGCTAGATGGTTGCATCGTCTTCGCCAGGGTAATGATACGGTGGCAGAGTTCGCCATTAAGTTTCGTGTACTGGCAGGGGAGACAGGTTGGGATGAGGCTCCATTGATGACATTGTTTTCTGAGGCATTAGCTGAACCGGTACAGGATGCTCTTTCCATTCTCGAGCAGTCCGATTCACTAGATGCTTTAGTGTCTTCCGCCATCCGCATCGACAACCGGTTGCATGACCGCTTACTCCACAGGGTTGTTGACGAAAGTCTTGAGCGGGATTCTCTAGCGGACAGAAATTCTTATTGGAAGGGGCAATCTTCTGAGGACCCTTCTGATTCTGAGATTCAGTGGTCGCCTCCTCCTGGGTCGCCTACTCAGGGGACACGGGGAGAATTTTTTTCCCCCATAACCATTTCTCCATTCCGGACCCCTTCTTTCAAGTATCAGTATCTGCAAATCGGAGAAGGGGGCGTGTCGAAAGAAAGGGGGGTGTTGAAACCAAAGGGGGCATGTCCAAAGCATGTTTCTATTGGTTGATAATTTCTTAAATTACACACATGCGCATTCTGTACAATTCCGGCACACACGTTAAGCACGCATCACCCGTGTTTATGTCTTTTAGGCTATTTTATTTCCCACAGCGAATGTCTCAGAACAGCAGCAATCTAATGCTACCTTTAGTTACCAATAGCTTTTGTTCGTTCTTAGATTTACATTTTGTGATGTGAATGTCATGAAAATGTTTGATAATAAAATGTTTATTGTTGTTTCATAGCTGAATCCTCCTGTTCGCGTTTTAACAGAAAATAACATGAATAACGATTGATTGACTGGATTTTCCATCTCAATTTGCAATGTTTTACATTATTTGGGCTAGATTATTATCGTTACAGTTTCTGTAAAGCCTAGACATTGCGTCAAACGATGATTGCATACCAATCAACCTAGTTTTCTTTTGAGTTATTGTACAGCATATTTTCTTTCAATAGCGATTGCTTTTGATTTTATAACCCATTCATATCACAACATAGTTAAGGTCCCATAAGACCATGACCAATAATATGATCTCGACTTTTTAATAATCTAATTCATATAACCAGTATAGTACATTACTCCAACAGCCTATAAAATTTAACAGATTGCAAGCATTTAGGCAATTTCAGCATTACATTGCAAACATAGATGCTTTCTTACAAGGTAGAGCCATGACTCTACTTTCATGTTTACGGACTTGACTTTCATGTTACATTTATTATGATTTTATTGGTTTGATGACAGTGATACAATCTAGAGGTTTCAAACCTAAGTATTAATCAAATAATAGGATGCTCAAAATAAAGTGTGCACGGAAGGCTGAACCTATTGCTCACACCTGTGTCTACTACATGTAATCGACTAGTTGTTTGAATTACTAAAAAAAGTATAGGCCTACATAAAATGGGCCATCTTTTCATGGTAAGACGTAAAAAAGCTATTCATTTATTTATAAATATGAAAGCCCAGGTCCTCATGACTTAATCTTTTAAAATATTTACTTAATTAAATTCAAGATTTAATTACCTTTGTTTAATTCTTGATCTATCTAGCATTCTGACCATGTTCATTTGTATTCACATACCTCAGCACCCTAATGTAGTTACAGCAAGTGTCACATGTGTTGTGTGAGTCCACTGGCCATAATGACACTGTTGAGGAACCAACAGGTGACTTGTTCCAGGACCCAAGGCTGTCTCGTGGATAGGGGCGTCACCTTACAGATCTTATCGTTTTGGTGTCATGATACAATGACTGTGATTGACCCCTTCTCTCTATCTGTCCACCTCCTTCTATCCTTTCCTAGTATTCCAACACACCCCAGTGTGTGGTTGCCATGTTGAACAAATGGATCATGTGGCATGAGGAGTAAATGGAATTAAGCTGTGTCAATAAAATAATATAATATTTTATTTTTTCTATGAAACATCAGGGTGTCAGTAAGCTTACACATGAAAAACAAGATGCAGCCTAACAGGTACAAATCAAGTTCAGTAATCAGGCAATCACTGCTCTTGTTTCATCATCAATGTTGAGGGGGAAAAACACAAGAAAGATTCACTTGTGCATTTTAATGAAAATATGAATTTGAACATAAATTTGTACCAAAAAAAAGTAAAACAAATAACAAAACAAACTAAACCTCTTCCCACGCTGGGAGGTTAATACTGCTACCATGAGTTTTGTAAGAAAGCAACTCAGAAATGACAGCCACTTTCATAAAAACAGTAATTGGAACAGAAGCCCTGAAAGTCCGTAGTTGAATAAAAAGCATAGAACACTCCTTTCTTCCCATTGTCATAGAACCCTTTGGGAATGTCTTTATAGGGTGTGCCACATTCCAAATATTCTGAGACCTGGTACTCAGTGCGGTATTTATTTCTGAATTCTTCTGAATAATGTTCCCCGTTGACACAGCCTGAAATCACATTTAAAAATATGTAAATGTCTGATTTAAGAGTGTTAGACAACATCGCAATTCATGGAATGCATCAAAGTGCACACCATACAAGAAATGTTAATGTACAGTTAAGTCAAAGTGTTTTTATTTATCAAGTGCACAGTATAACACAAGGTCATTCTGAACAATGAAATTCTTAGGACATGGCAAGCAACAACTATGTAGTAGGCATTAAAAACAAACAAAAACAAAAACATATATATATATTAAATTGTTTAAAAAAAAGTCAAATAAGGGCAAGAATAACATAAATATAAATATACATAGCAGTAAAACACTAGCAGCAGTTCCAGATATGGACAGTAGGAGTAGGAGTATTAAATATAAAGTGTGGAGGTGCCGATAGACATGTACAATAAATTAAATTAAGGTGATGTACATTGAATGTACATAAGAAGTGCCTAGAGCATACAATGAGGTGCGATGAATGAGATTAATGCTGCTGGTTGAGAAGCCTGATGGCCTGGGGGAAAAAACTGTTTGTGAGTCTGGTAGTCCGTGCCCGAATGCTCCGGTAACGTCTACCAGACGGCAGCAGCGAGAACAGTCCATAGCCTGGGTGGCTGTAGTCTTTTATGATTTTCTGTGCTTTCTTAAGGCATCGCATGTGGTAGATGCCTTGCACAGAGGGGAGGTGGCAGCCAATGATGCGCTCCGCTGTCTTCACCACCCTCTGGAGGGCCTTGCGATCAGCAGCGGAGCAGCTGCCATACCAGGTAGTAACGCAGCCAGTGAGAATGCTCTCAATGGTGCACCTGTAAAAGTTGGTGAGAGTTTTGGCAGACATGCCAAACTTCTTGAGTCTCCTCAGGAAACTAGTTGAATGCGGAGCCATTGTCAGTGCGACCTTCCACCGGCGCACCAGGACCATAAGTACTATATTAACCATCGTTTTATACAATGAACATGCCGTAAAACTAATTCTACGTGCATAATAAATAAATAAGCTCAACATCATATAAAGTAAGAGAGTGATTTACATGGTAAATAAACATATTTCTATGTAAAGGATAGAACTTCTGGCTAGGCTGGTAGCTATACACCCAAAAAAGGGCAACCACCAACAACACATAGGTCTTCAGTCAACGGGAACTGAACTTGAACTGTTATGTGTCTCTATTAAGCAAAATAACGAGAGTAATGTTTCATTAACAAGAACAACCTTTAATCATCTAAGTTAAATTAAGTAGCCTGTTTCAATTTGCTCATGCTGATGTAGCCTACCTTTACTTGTTAACTTGCTCGTAGGCTATTAATCAACTAACGTTAACATTAAGTTCTTAGCCTCACTTTTAATCATTTTGACTTTGCTACAGCGGGCGATAAAACACATACTATACAATTTCCTGACGATAATTTCAAAACGCCATTTTCCAATTATATATGCAACACTTTACGTAGGCTAAATATCACAACTGTTTTCAGGCATTATTTACTCACTGACATGCTTGCGTGCCTACCTATAGAAACATAGACCTCCGTAGTCCCGCCCCCTCCTATCTGGCTGGTCCCGGAAGCCATTACCTGCCCCCCTTCGGGATCTTTCAGTCACCCTTAAAGGGAAATTTCACATTCGTGTGACAGAAGTAATTTTGCCTACCCCATTATATTTGCATGGCGTGAATACTAACAACGTCAGTATGGTAGGCCTAACATTGGGGGCGATGCAACGCAAAAAATATATAAGCCTATATATATATAAAACCTGCTAAATAAATAGTGATGTGCAGTTCGCAAACTAATTGGTATTTTTGAACGACTCTTTATGCTGAGTCGTCTGAGTAGACTCGACAGTTCGAGGGAATCATGCTTACCACGGCTCTGGCCCTTGGCTCTGGCTCCGACTGCTTTCTACTACAGCCGGGAGCCGTGTCACTAGTTTGAGCAGCAGTCGTGATGCACCAAACAAAATAGGTTGCGCAAATCTGTTTTATAATCATTTAAGAATACATTTTAATTTGATCTAACAATATTGCACACGTTTTTGTGAATTAGATAATCGTCCCAGCTCATTCCAAAGTGATTATTCCTAGGCTACTGATAATGGTTAAAAGATGTACCTACAGTCGCCTCCTACTCAACTCTGATCAGCACAAAATCAACTTGACTCAGAGCCGTGAACCGCGGCAATATCCCATGGTTCCAGAGCCGTGACACAAACCAAAGTCCTTTCGAGTTTTAACAGAGAAAATGCTGCAGCCTACACGATTAATAATCAGGTTTAGCCTACTTCTACGTCGGATCAATCATAAACCTTGACAAAAGTATTCTGTTATATCTAATGATAGTCCGAGACGCCTACTTTTTATTACGAAATTATTACATGTGGCTGTTTGCAACCGAATTTCAGTATAAAACAGAATTATTTGCAATTGTGTTCAGCGAATAGGTTAATTTATTTAAAGTGGTGGCATTTGTATTTTAGAACTCGTGACAAACACAATAGTGAACAGATAAATACAATGTTGTATAATAGAATAGGCTAAATAAATAGCCTATCATACTTTATGATAAAGTTTATTTAATATATTCCTGTATTTAGCTTTTCACATAATAATGACTGTGGTTCTCATTTTAAAACAGGTAAACAGACACCCCAAATGACTGACCCCGCACACTTACAACCCAGTGCAGGAGAGAGACCCATAGATACAATTTCCTAAATTATGCATTAGTCGTGTTGTTCTGCACTTTTAATGCAATCTTACTAGCCTACATAACAGCTTTGATAGCCTAAGAAGGCAACGTGCATTAATGTAGCCTACATTAAATTAGCTCTCATCTTAATTTGAATTATTTTCTAGTAACAGTTAACATTAAGTTAGACGGGTTATTTTACAATTAAACTTGTTGTAGCTTCATTAAATTGAGTCATCTACCAACTGAATACGTCATGGAACATTATCTAATTATCAAAATTGCATAAAAATTAACATCGTCCAGTCATAACCATTTAACTGTTCGCTTGGTTAATGAACGTTCGATAGTTATTGGTATCTTGTGGGCTACTGCGTCTTCGTGGCTCGTTGTCATAAAGTAGCTACATTACAGTCCTGATGCTTTTACTTTCCCCGCAGCCTCAGAAATCGAGAGTATAGGCTATAGCTATAGCAGAGAGAGGGAGATATAAAATGTGATTGCTGCGTTTGAATTAATTATTTTGGAAAACATTTGAAAACAAAATATAGACTATAGATTTCCCGTATCATAACCTTATACGCCCGCAAACCTTCGAAAAGGTGGAAACCCATATTTTATACGGGCAAACCGTAGCTATGGGTAGACAGTGAGTAGCCTACCCATTTCATGCTTGGACAACACAGGCTAGAGAACACAAGAGCAACGTGGAAGCTAGCAAAATATATATGAAAGAACAGGGACTATTCTTTTAAATAAATAGCATATTTAGCCTGTTGTTTAATTTTTGCTGTTGTATTCCAACTATAATATATTCCAAATTTGTTTAAAAATACCAGAAAACGACACTTTGAACTAACTAGGCCTTTTCATTTATGAATGTGATTAATTACACTTATTTTACTTAAAACAATAGTGATTGCTCCTTCATGTCTGCATTCAGATCAGTCTCTGTTCATGTTCAATGACTGTTTCCTAAATTCCTAAACTAAACATTGAGCTGTAAGCCATAATCATCAAAATTACAAGAAATAAAGGCTTGAAATATTTCACTCTATGTGTAATGAATCTATATAATATATGAGTTTCACTTTCTGACATGAGTGACAAAAAATATTGAACTTTTTCACGATATTCTAATTTTTTGAGCTGCACCTGTAGTTCTGTGCTTGTATCGTGAAAAACAGCGCCACTCTTAGACTTTTAAAAGGAACTTCAGTGAGGCACAGTGTCTGACTGCTTCACTTGACCATTGGAAATCAATGGGGGACTCTATAAGACATGATTGGATAATTGTGGATTATGACGCGTTTTAGAGCCCACCTGTGAAGCACTGCCTCAGTAAAGTATTCAATAGAGTTCCAATCATGCGTGTTCTTGTGCGTGTTCTCATCCTGATGATTGCCATAATGTCTAACCATTCAGAACACAAGTTCAGCTGTCCAGCAATATAATCATCTTCACCACCAATTTCGAGTAGACCATTACTGTGTTACTGTATTTTTATGGTTGTGGCATTGTCAGTGGTGATTTGTATTGTAAATAGTAAAATTTTTCCATTGTGTTGTAGTGTTAATAGCTAGCTAATTGCTAAAGTTAGTTATTTAACTAACATTGCCTAACGTTAGCCTAAACTAGCTCACTTTTTGTAACATAGCTTTTGCAATTTAATTTGGCTGCATTTGAAAGAAAATGGAACCTGTGAATGTAAACATCCTGGATCGGATTCTGCGGGATTAACGTAACGTTATTTTCAATCCTTAAACTGTGAAGAAAGATTGCAAGTGAAGGCGGATGGGAGACTGAAGCCTCCTATAAATTTTATCCAGTGAGTGGGCTCGGTAAGTCAGAGCTTGTAACGTTAAATGCTCGTCGTAGCCTACGTCAAGGTGGATTAGTTACAGGAAGCTTGCTAACAGAATCGCATGTATTGCTGGCCATGTGTGTTGTTTAAAGGATAGCCTATTATTTTTATCCAAGTCTGTTGGAGATGTTCAATGTTTGCGAGAGATGGCTTTCATGATTTAGGCTATGTAATTCAGGTCTATTAAAAATGTATGTAAAATCGAAGGAGCATATCAGTGTAACCATGCGAATTCAGTCTGAGGATGATCATTCTAATTCTATTGATGAAGGTTCACCACGCAAAACAAAATAACGTTAGTGCGGAAAACCGTGACATTCCTGAGAGGTTAATCGATGCGATTCTTGGGTCGTCGTGTGCTGACATTTAGGGGAATAACGAGAGTGAAATTTGGTATAACAGAGCAGGGAGTTGACTGAGCTACCTTCCTGCTATGATGACGTTCAGGCTGCATGCTTAAAGTCGCCCTATGTGTTCTCCGGGATGTCAAACGGCCTATTCGCACTGGACTAGGGTATTAAAGCCCTATTTGCACTGGACTAGGGTATTAAAGTCCTGTGCATGGCTCAGATAGTGGGTACACCCATTGTTACATTAAGGGCAAAATATGTTGTTCAAGGGAATATAAAATGCAATCTATTATGTTAATGTAGGCGAAGTGTATTTAAGCATCTAAATCTAGAATTTCAGACCTGCAGCATGTTCGGTTAAAAAATTATTAGCAAAGACATACAACACACTCAATACAGGTTTATATTGATATGTACATAACTCGATGTCCACTTTAAGTGGTTATTTGCGTTGTGTGTGTGTGTTTTTAAAAATGTAATATGAAGCTCAATCTTGATCACTATGGGCATCATGCTAAACAAACATTTCAGCAAATTTGCTTCGGTCACAAAATTTTGAGCAAATGAAATTTGGACACCATTATGTGCATATCACCAGCATGGGCCAACACCACACAATATGCATACTTAAAAAATAAATTAAAAATTGTGTTAAGCAAAATTAGTGTAAAATTGTTAAGACATAAGAGAATACACACACATTTGGAAGTATTTAAATGGACCCTAAAAGTTCAATATATTTCCAGAAACATGAAAAGCTGTGTCGAGGATGTGCACATAACACGGACACCAAACTTGATGTTTTTTAACTTTAACCTAATTGAAATTATTTGACTAATATGACCAATTTCAACATCACCATGAGCTAGATATTAATAACAGTACCTTATCCTCACCTATGGTGTTATGTGTGACTCTGTTATGTGTGAGTAACAAATTAAACTAGCAAACACCAATTTAAGGTATTGTACTGAGTAAGAGCAGTGGCATGCTCTTCATTGCTGTAAAAGACAAAAACATAGAACACTTTAATCAGCTAGCTAAAGTAACTTATTAACACATGTTGCATGAAGAATTTAAAAAAAAAGTTTTTTAAATGAACACAGTATATCCTACATGTAATTCTTACATTTACTGCCAAAGCAAGTGACACTTTGCAGTACAGGTAAACATTTTGTGATCAGTCAGCATGAAACGTACACGAGGGCTATCTCCTGTGCCCCTTTTGGATGCCACATTACCAGCACTGCCGACATGTGATAAGAGCTTCAGCCATTTACATCTCTTCTGAATGTATCAACACCCGCGAGTTGCAAGTAAAAGATCGTCTGAGTGAGGCAATTCCATCATATACCGAGGTACTGAATTATTTCAGGACGACTGCGAGCTCCGTGAATCTATATTGTAAACTTGGATTCGCACGTCACGCTAGTGAGGAGACACAGACACGAAGACGATGCTGAGCTCGCCGGAGAATGATAGTTTGCAAGCCCGCCTGCGTGGTCTTATTGTTTTCACCGAGCGGGAACTTGGTTAACAAGCATGATTTTCCGAAGACAGCGATCTATCGTTCGAATGAGAGCACGTAACGAAATAAAAAAATATTTTTTATATTCCGATCAAAACATTGACCTCCTCTTTTTCTCTTCTTGTTTTCCCACCTATTTTCAATAAATAAGGCCATATTTGGGACGGAAATTTAAGGAAACAATATCAGCCTTGGACCCCCCCCCCCATTTTCTCAGTTGCAATGTACACGAAGGGTTACGTGCAAATCTTGTTTTTTTGGCAGACCTACAACGCATTTAAAACTTTACTGTTGAACACAAAACATGATCAACACATAGTAGTGACATCAGTTTTATTTTAAGAGTAACTACATTGAAAATAATCAACAGCAACGACACATGCAATGAGAAAAACATTTTAAAGAGCACAAATGTAACATTTATTTTTTATTATAAATGCCATTTTTTTACATACTTATTCATATTATAAAAAATCATAGTTAAAATCATTTGTATTGCTGGTTTCTACAGGTCCACCAAGGTGTCTGCCTTCACATCTGACAATTCGTTTTGTATCTGGGCAGGGCTGTACGAGGCCAAAAACTTGTAGCACAAGTATAAAACGTCTCTAAAATCTCTAAAAACAACCACAGGTAATGCAGTTCATCACTTAAACAGGTATGTGACTGGCAAAGGACATGAATGTTGCATACAGGGCACACAAAATCCAAACCATAACAAGAAATGTTTTCAGACAAACAAGTTTTCTTTATTTGCCCATAATGGTAAATTGCAGAGACATAACAACTGTATACAAGACATCAATATGTTACGCTTCAAATTAACAGTGCAAATCTCAGTTTAAATTCATATCATCATACAATATTTTTTATTTTAAATTGAGAAAGTGTGTAAATCACTAATAAGAGAATAAAAACAACAAACGGTGTGTGTGCACGCACGCAAACGTGTCACAGATCTAGCATGTCTGCTGGCCACTTTTTGTCGAAGTTGTGGAGGGGGACTTTAATTTGATCTCCGTGTGTGCTTCTGTCTGTCTGTGTGTCACACATGTATGTACCAGAGCCCACCACCAGAGGGGCGCTATTACAATACATTTCCCCATAGCCAAGTACATTTTGCTTTGTACATAAAAAACTATGCTTGATGTCTCTGCATAGTGGCATTTCTACTCAGCAGACCGTTGATTTTCTAAATCCACAGAGTTTAGAGCTTAAGGTGTTTAGTAGCTCTTTGTGAAAAATGTAGAATGTATATGCATTTTCCCATTAAAGGTATACTTACTATATACTAGTTTCAGAACACCAGATGGGGATATAGAGCACGTAGGAGATCACGGTCACTCTGATCAAGCTGTCCTAAATTTATAAATGTCGTAAATTAGTTAACAGAGGCTAATCTGTAACGATAGCTCCATCTATTCTCACACACACACACACGCGTTAATGTGATGGTTATATAAAACAAAGATTTCCTGGTTTCCCTCGGATTATCCACCATCAATATGCTAATGAATTAAATGGAGGTGGCCATCAGGTATATTGTGATACAAACGTTCAAGAGAAATGGTTATGCTAGCCAGCGCATGTTCCCAAATAAACGTTAAGCTTGTTTGATTGCCGTTATTTGAGTGCCAGCAAGCTAGCTAATGTTACACAGTTACTGGCTGATCAGTCAGAGGTTGATACAAACGTCCAAATGTGCCTGTAAATCTTCTTTCTGGTTTCGCACTTTTCATTTGGCAGGGATTCCTCGCGGGCTCGTTTGGGGGTTTTGTTTTGCACTTCTCCTACTTTACTTTGATTTAATACTTGAAAATACCTCTTCATTTTGTCGTCATGCCAGTGTTCCAGATAGCTCGACTCGCTGAGGAAAAGGGGATTGCTCGCTAGGAATTGTGGGATTTGGTGTTGGATGTATGGACTCTACGCAGACTGGGACATGGTTTTTAATCGCACGATAGACTACAACTACCAAAAGAGAATATCGAGGCGCATCGATTCACTTCACACGCAAAATAAAAAATTGTTTTTTTCTCACACACAGGCTATCGCACGGGTGCTACTGCAGTGAATTAATTTATCGCACAGACCGATTTTTTCGTAGCGCGTGCGACATATATGCCGCACTGTACAGCCCTGCTAGGCACCTCATTTTTATTTTCTCAGGGAATTCATGCAAGCATCGTAAAGTGTACCCACTATCTGAGCCACGCACTCCTATTCGCATGGACTAGGGTATTGGGCTACCTGCTGACCTCATATGATTTAGGAATTATCCCCAGACGAGTTTCATGTGGCGCATTCGCACGGGATAAACGCAGTCAGTATTTCACTCAAATTTATTTATGATATCCCAGGGATTATGAACGGGTACGAATGAAACGTAACATTTCTATCGGCTACTTCCATATTCTCCGGTTTTTTTCTTCGCATTTGCACATCATATGCAAATTGGTGTGTTGAAGCTGGCTAGAGTCGAATAGGCTACAATTCCTTTCAATTCAGTCACGTTAAATTCAGCAGTAGCTAACATTTAAATACATTTGGTATAACAACCGCACCCAAATTGTCAGAATTAGCAATAATAATTTCCACCGCAGCCTCCAAAAAACTCGGAAAGATGAAGAAAAAAGCGGGGGAAAAACAAGGAATCCTTGCTGGGAAAATCGAGCTATCGAACGAGCCCCAAACCATCACTCTGTTGCCAGATATGGAGTAGATGTGGATGGATCACTGCAAGGGTTATTTCTCCTGACTCATTTTCCTATAGAACTCTATGGGGAAAAAAGTCAGGAGAAACAACCCTTAAAGGGATCCATCCACATCTACTCCATATCTGGCCGCAGAGTGATGGTTTGGGGGTATATACTGTACCAGCGTAATTTACAGCTGAATCTAGTCTCACCCCCCAATTCTCATAGAGATCAATTCAAATGCAGAGAGGTTATAGTATCGCTTGTAACAGTACCTGAAAATAAGATATCGAGTCTTTTGATGTTGATTGGTCACAGGAAGTAACAGCATGCAAAGGATATGCGACCAAATATTAAATATGATACTTTAAAAATGTTAAAGCAAAGGGTATGAATACTTATGTAAATGAGAAATTTCAGTTTTCGATTTTTAATACATTTGCAAAAATTTCTAAAAACATGCTTTCACTTTGTCATTATGGGCTATTTTGTGTAGAATTTTGAGACAAAAAATTAACTCAATCTATTGTAGAATATGTCTGTAATGTAATAAAACGTGGAGAAGGTGAAAGGGGTGGGCAGACTTTTCCGGCTTGACTGTAACTACTTGTCATTGTATTCTATCTGGTGTTATACATTTGAGAGAAGGCAGCTCAATTTAAATGACACAGCCATAGTGATGAGTTGTCAAGCAATATAACCTGTTTTAAATGGCAACTAGCTCTTTTCTGCCTACAGCTGGTCAGTTGACGTGGTCAGTGTTAAACAACTCAAAAATGGCCTAGCTCAACAGGTAAAGCAGGGGTTCGATTTTCACAGGTAGAAAACAAATTGTGGGTTTGCCTCACCAAAAATTCTGGTCAGCAGCCGCCACTGACGTATACATTTCTGAATGGTACAGCATCTTCTTCAATTTGAGCTTTAAACCATGGATGTGTAGTGAATCGTTATTGAGATATTGACACTTAAGTAGTAGAAACTAGGTGAAAATTGCCTCTAGTAGGCCAAAGTTAATAGGGTTAAAGCAAAGATGTTAACTAATTAGAAAAATTCACAAAATATTTTACTACAATATATCTGTTCTTGTTTGTCATGATTCAATATGATTTATTTCCAATGTGTTATGATATACGTAATGTTATTTGGTCTTAGTTTGGTCTATTAGGGTGCTCTCGTGGCACATAGACTGAATTGACATTTCTAGTGGTATGTAACTGTATATTTTCTAGTGGGTGTGTTTATTGACAGTAATCTTCAGTTATGTTTATTCAACGTTCAAGTGGATTTATAACAATAGTTATGATGATTAAATTTTTTAAAGAAATAGACACCTCCCAGAGAAAAAACACTTGGAATTAATAACAAAAAACTATGTTTTGGGATGTTTGGCTTGGTCAAAAGCCGCAAAAGACAGGAAATTCAAATGAACACCACCAAGCCAAACTTAGCTCTCTACACTATCAGGGATTTCCAATACTCTGTTTTTTATATCAGACTGCGATACAGTTCTGTAGCTATGTAGGTCTACTGTATTTCAAACAGCATGTACTCATCACTGGGCAGATTGGTTCAAACCTTCTTTCAAAAAGCCTAATTCATACTCTTCAAAATGGTAAGTGACCTACAACTGCTGTATTAGGCTATAGAAGTCCCACTAGAGTTGGTTGCACTCTTCAGATTGCACCGTGGCTCCCTTGACCCCCCTTTAGATATAATTTATTTGGATATTATAGATGTAGCTCTGTAGAAATTTGGTTATCTGCCTTCTTACGGTATTTTGTTTTTATTTGTGTAGTTATTTGTATTTTTATTTTATTTCCAAAGACTGGCCCTTCTAAAAGCATATGTATAGTGATGTACTGTGTCAGCCGTCTGGACCTATAGAACTGAGTTAGATGGTGAAATTGTTATTTCAGATTCATATTTGTGGCATTTTTACTTCTCTCTATTTTAGGGCCCGTGCTATATCAACTTTGACAGATTCCCCTTTGACAAGACTCAAGCAGAGGAAGAATCGTCTGGCTGGGACAATGACTTCTGAATATTGCTGATTTTTAGGGGTTTTGGTCATGGATGGGACAGTGGCCCCAAGACGGGGGCACAAGGGATATGAAAGCATTACAATATAGAACATTTTCAACAAATGGCATTGCAGACTGAGACACTGTACAGTTCTCCTTTAATTAAAGGGTACAATCCCCATGGTCCACATTATTATATTACATTATAGCAGTGTTTCTCAACCCTGGTCCTGGAGGGCCACAGGGTATGCTGATTTTAATTGTTACTAGGTACTTAATTGGTCAATTAAAGCAACCAATAACACAGTTAATTCACCACACCTGGTTTCTTGGGTCTGAACTGGTTGCCGATATTAAGGCAAAAACAAAAACCAGCATACCCTGCGGCCCTCCAGGACCAGGGTTGAGAAACACTGCATTATAGGTTGCAGTATGGTCTGTGCAAACTGTATGTGTGTCTTTCTTTTTGAAATCTGAAACTTGTAAATAATAAACAGGACTGCCAAAACATGTCAATGTCAAGTGGTCCATATATCACCTGTGGCAGGGGGCTATGCAAGTTTCCCAGAATTTTTCCCTATCCCATTCACACCACACTGAGAGCAGTATGAAGGGACAACGGACTACATTTCCAGGCATTCCACATGAACCCAAGACATTTACAACACTGCCCCAGGATGACATCCGTAGTTACAGTGAACCAATCTAGTAGCTTGGCCATGATCAAAGCTGTGGAGGCTAAACATGGTCACACAGAACCACCCCGCATTTACTACCAACGTCTCAAACATGCGTTCTTCCAAGGCAGAAACGGGCCAGGCTTAGAAGAAGATCAAGCCTTCAGATCCCTGTTTGTGCACAACCTGCACCCATGTTGTAAGGGTTTAGGTTTGTAACAATGAGTCAAACGTGACAAAACAAAACACGATTACAGAGCAAGTCACTCACAAACGTGAGGACCACTAAAAGAGTCTCAGTAGCAAAATAATAAACAACCCACTAACACATGTGTGGCTCGTAGAAACGAGCAGAAAAGTAAGAGAACAGAGACTCCTAAACAGAAATACATGATCAACGCTCGAAAAGGAGAAAACAAAGAATCACCTTCGGAACGTAGACAATAATGCCCGATAAGTGTTGGAAAAATGGTGAAAAATAAATTAAATTAAACCTCTCACTCAATATAGCAGAGAGTAGAAGAGAGTATGAAACAAAAAATAACGAAAGGGACTAATCCCTAAAGAGCTTCAAGGACAGCTAAAGCCAATCTAGTAGTGAAGGCAAAAGTGAGGCGCAAACTCGTTTCCACACCGCACGACACCTCCGAACAAAAGAGCCAGCAGAAGGAACCACATTTTTCTCGGACCTGGGTTTAGGCGCAACGCCTCTTGGACCACCACTTCAATGTCACACAACACAGGAGCTACGATCTGGGCAACTGGCACAATATGTTCAGTCGGGGCTGTCGGACAGATCGAAGATGCGCGACAGGGCATCCAGTTTAACGTTCTTGGAACCAAGGTGGTACGTCAGTAGAAAATTAAACCGGCGCACCTACCGGAAATTCCGTCTTTTTGCCTGTTGGACGTATTCCAAATTCCTGTGGTCGGTCCACACAGTAAAAGGGTGTTCAACTCCCTCTATCCAGTGACGCCACTCCTCCAGAGCCAATTTAACTGCCAGCAGCTCCCGATCCCCCACGTCATAATTCCTCTCAGCCAGAGTGAGGGCACAAGAGAAATATGCACACGGGTGCATCTTGCGATCGATGGGAGAGTGCTGGGACAATGTGGCGCCTACTCCTAATTCAGAGGCATCAACCTCCACAATAAAAGGGAGGGAGGGTTTGGGCGTAATTAGAATGGGCTCAGAACTGAACCTCTTCTTAAGCTCCACAAAGGCGGACTCAGCTTTAGGATTCCACTGAAACTGAACCGCAGATGTTTTCTTGGTTAGGGCGGTAATGGGTGCGGTGAGCGCACTAAAATTACGAATAAATCACCTATAAAAATTGGCGAAACCAAGAAAACG
Organism: Ilyophis sp. 1 JC-2022; assembly: GCA_022702515.1. Lineage (NCBI taxonomy): Eukaryota > Metazoa > Chordata > Actinopteri > Anguilliformes > Synaphobranchidae > Ilyophis > Ilyophis sp. 1 JC-2022. The sequence goes on from CM040395.1 coordinate 107,991,375, forward strand.
CTGGACTTGTTTAACTGAGCGAGGAGTGAGCCAGTTTAGTATAGCAGAAACTTTCTCTGGGTCCATACAGACTTTGCCTTCCGATACAATGAACCCTAAGAATGAAACAGTGCTAGCGTGAAATGAGCACTTCTCTGCTTTCACGAACAACTTGGCCTCTAAAAGAGCTTTTGAAACCTGCTTTACGTGACTAATGTGGGTCGGGAGAGAAGTCTAAGTAGACAAAAACAAATATCTCCAACATCTCCCACAGTACATCGTTCACCAATTCCTGAAACGCAGAGTGGGCGCTAGTGAGCCCGAACGGCATGACCCGGTACTCGTAGTGCCCGCTATGAGTATTACAAGCGGTTTTTCATTCATCACCCTCACGCATGCGCACCAAGTTATAGGCGTTGCTGTCAAGCTTGGAAAATATAGTAGCCCCCTGAAGCCATTCAAACGCAGAATTCATCAGGGGAAGCGGGGAACCGGTTTTTAATGGTTATGGCATTGAGGGAACGATAATCAATGCAAGGCCTTAATCCTTCATCTTTTTTTCACAAAAAAGAATCCTGCACCAGCAGGTGAAGGAGATGGCCTTATAAACCCATTAGCTAGCGCCTCCTCAATATATTCTTTCATAGCCGAACTCCCTGGGGCAGATAAAGAATATAGATTCCCTCTGGTAGGGGCAGAGCCAGGGTATAATTCTATGGCACAGTCATATGGGCGATGCGGAGGAAGAGTAGTAGCTTTCTGCTTGCTAAACACCTCAACCAGTTCAGCATATTCGGCTGGGACATTGGGAGGCAAGGGACATTCAAGTGTCCCTGCTATTTTATCCCCTCTCTCCTCCATCAGCGAATCAGGAGGAGGTGACCATTGGATCTCAGAATCCGATAATTCCTCAGGAGAGAGTTCCTTCCCAATAGAATACCCATCAGCCAGGGAGTCCCATTCTAAACTCTCACCACCAGCTTCAGACCCAAAAATAGAATCCTCCTGATTAGACAGGGAGATAACCTCCTTTGAATCAGAGTCAGAGCTAGACTTTTTGGTATCCAGCCAAGACACAGGAAGGAGTCAAGTGACCCTAGGACCTACAGTGGGGGGCCCCACTGAAGAATAATGGATTTATCCCTCCCCCATTTAATATACGGGTTATGCTGAACCAGCCATGTGTGACCTAGCACAAGGGGGTAAGCAGGAGAATCAACCAAGAGAAACTGAATCCTCTCAGTGTGCGTATCATGAGAGGTGTACATAATGAGGAGACCAGTGGTCTCTTCAATGGTGCCTGTGCCTAACGGGTGACTATCGAGTGCTGTGACTAGTCGGGGCTGAGCAAGACGAAGGACGGTTATATGATGTTTTCTAGCCCACCGAGCATCAATAAAGCACTCTACAGCCCCGGAGTCGATGAAAGCCTCAACCTGAACAGAGCACTGTTTCAAAAAGATTTTTACCGGTAATAATGTCCGAGGTGTAGTACCATTATGTCTCGCTAGAGGCCCCGGTTCCTCTAGCAAGACCCCCCTTTTCCCCTTTAATTTAAGGCACTGAGAATGTGGCCTTTTTCTTCTTAAAATAACGACACGACGCAGAACTATGAGCGGAGTCTCTGGAGGGTGGGCAAGATGCCCCATCTACCTGTAACGGCTCTTCCTGATTATGAGAACGGGGGGTAGATAAGACACTGTAAAAGAAACGCCGAATGGCAGTAGACACTAACGTATCAAGTGAATCGGACAACTCAAGCACTGCTAGGGCATCTTGGACAGAATCGTCTAACACCTCGGTGAATTGCGTCATCAGAGGAGCTTCTGGCCAACCTGTCTCACCTGCCAGCGCTCGAAACCTAATGGAAAATTCGGCCACTGTGTAGTTGCCAAATCAAGTGTGGATCTGGTGAGCAATAAGAGCATAAACGCCACCTCAAATTCTTGAGTAATGAACCGCGATGACTGGGCTTTAAAAAAAATTAAACACTGAGTAAGAAATCCTCTGCCCTTTCCGGCCCGACCGTCATAGCAGAGGGGGAGTTGTAGTTTGGGCTCCTTTCCAATGTGTGCAACAGGGACCGGAGGAGAGATAGCCTGAACGGCAGGTGCAGGTGCTTGGTGTGCAACAGTTAAGAGGCGCATGCTCTCAGCCAACTCCCGGAACCAGCCCTCTTGAACCCGTAACTGGGTTGTCAGCTGCCCTACTTGACCCATAAGTAGCTGCTGTGCTCTAATGCACTCCTCAGGAGTCCTATCCATCGGCTGATCTCCCCTGGGAGAAGTCGCTGATTCATCCATCCTGGCTTCTTTGTACTGTAAGGGTTTGGGTTTGTAATAATGAGCCAAACGCCACAAAACAAAACACAATTATAGAACAAGTCACTCACGAACGTGAGGACCACTAAAAGAGTCTCAGTAGCAAAATAATAAACAATCCACTAACACTGGTGTGGCTCGTAGATACGAGCAGAAAAGTCAGAGACTCCTAAACAGAAATACACGAGCAAAGCTTGAAAAGGAGAAAACAAAGAATAACCTTCGGAACGTAGACTATAACGCCCGATAAGAAGTGAAAAATAAATGTAATACAAATAAACCTTTCACTCTCAATATAGCAGAAAGTAAAAGAGAGTAAGAAACAAAACATAACGAAAGGGACTAATCCCTAAAGAGCTTCAAGGACAGCTAAAGCCAATCTAGTAGTGAAAATATAGAGCAGCTATTTTCTAACCAACCCTGACTACGTGAAGGCACGAAATGACAAAGAAGTGCCAGGAAGCGCCAGGAATACCTAGCAGGTAATCAGACAGGTGAAAGAAATGATAACACATTCAGGATTGTGCCCAAGAATGAGAGGGTAGAAACATCTAAGCAAGATGTTCTAATCAAACCCCCTGGCACCTTCTTGTCTTCCACTTTAAAACCTAAGAATGTAAAACATGCTAAACAATAGGTTCCAAGTTAAGGACTTCTCACAGACCAGGTAGGCCAAAGCTTGAGAGTCACAAGCATGACTCTGATAGGGAAGACGCCGCATCCGAAGAATGCTTCTTTTACTTTTTCCGTACACCTTTTCTACCGGAAACAGGGGGTGTGTAATCTACAGGCAGTTTACATCAGTCACTTAGATTTGTATGTAGCTGCAGCAAACACAGATCTGTAAAATTTGACCGTCTGTCTTAACACCTACATTCCCTCAAATCAGTTGAATCATGGTTAAATTGCAAGAAGAGACTACAGTGCATCCTTTGCAGATGTATTGACACACCGTGTTCTTACCTTCTGTTACACCTCTTCCCTTGCATAATTATAATAAGTAGGACTTTAGACAAGAACCCTAATGTTAAGCTCACCGACTGTACCACATAGGAGCAACAAATTGTACTGTCCTTTTAGAAGTTAGATCATATCTCTGTTTCCCTCTTGATGACACAGCCATTAGCTTAAAACTTTGAAGGGACCAAAATCATCTGTCAGTCTGAACCAGACTTTACCATAGGGGTATGGCTTCTCCATCCTCGATCAAGTAATCTCAGTACCTTAATTGCCTGGTCATACCTGTTAGTGCTCCACCTTCTGGACACTACCTAATATAACACCTGAACTAACAATTTCACAACTATTTCACTACTATTGAACTAACAACTATTTCACTAAGGTTTCTTTTGTTTTGTAACCATGCACTCTTAGAACTTGGATGTTTTACATTGTGCTATGTCATGTGTTTTAGGCCAGTTCGATAACTGATGATGAATGCCTGGATGTTTGTCAGTCAATTATGAACTGCCTGGATGTTTGACAGTCATGTAAATTTAGTGAGTGTGTTTCAGAATTATAACACTTGACAGTTCCCCTAGACTGCCATCTTGTTCTAACCTTTTAAATTAACTTGAGGACCTGTGAACTGTTAACTGACTTTTGTGCTCTCAAGGAATACTGGCTTAAGCTGCATCCCAAGACTCAAATTAGTGTCTAATTAAGAACAATTAGCAGCAATAGAATAGAATAACTTTTATTTTCCCATGAGGGAAATTCAGTTGTAGTTGCCAGACAGTGGGGCATAACAGATAAAGTTTTAATTAATATAATGTATTGAAAAAAGTATCGTTCAGGCATCGTGTTAAATTAAGGGTTTCGTTTTTGGTATCAGTATCGAAAAATTTGAAACCCAACCCTATTCGTGTGATATGATCTCATTTTAGCTTACTCTATAGTTTACGGTATTTCCTGACCGAAGTGTGTGAATTTGCTTATAGTAACGTTAGATTTGAGATCATTAACCACAATCTTGCTCATATAGCTCCACGTGACTCTGAGTACACATGGCAGACACACACACATACCTGCACAAATGCTACAATACGCACACAACACTTCTCATATTTTGTAGCTGTTAGTATTCTTGTTTTTATTTGTTAATAAAGATATTTTCGTTAAACCTGGTGTCCGTTTTGATGTCATATGAGCACGAGAGCCGAGTCAAACTGAATCATTAGAACACCATACCTTTAACTCTCATGAATTATTGATTATTAGTGCTCTGATGATACATTGAAGTAGTAGTAATTATAGTCCATAATAATCAAATGAAACTGATTTAATTTTAACCTAACTTAGGAATAATAAGGGTAAACCTCATTACTATTACTATTATCATAGTTATTGCCTATATTTCTGGCATCCCATGTAAGAGTTTATATATCGTCAAGCCGGAAAGTCTGCACACCCCTTTCACCTTCTCCACATTTTATTATGTTACAGACATATTCTACAATAGATTGAGTTAATTTTTTGTCTCAAAATTCTACACAAAATAGCCCATAATGACAAAGTAAGGTCCCACATTCAACATTTTCTAAGCAGATACATAACCTTCATTAACTATTTTCTTCTTGCCGAACCACCGCTGGTAAACCACCACACCTTTGGCCTTAGTGTGGGCAGCCCACTTGGGGCCCATACCTTGGGTACCACACGTGGCCAACATTTCGTAGTATTGTTTGCCCAATTTTCAGGCCATAGTGGGCTTAAATAAATAGGCTGAGGCCTTCCCTCAAATGTCTGGTTATGATGTGCCATCTATAGAGAAAAGGAAGGGAAATATAAATTATTTTCAGTACTTAATTCATAAAAACGACAACAACAAAAGTTGTGAAACCACTTAGGTGCTGAAAAAATATTTATTTAGGGCTCTTCAATGCACAAAGCGTATATATCTTGCCATTGAGCAAGGAAAGCTATCTGCACTGCTGTCTATGTACTGGCGACACGTTTATAAACCAGCCTCTCTTCCTCAGGCAGCATAATTAATGCTGCCTGAGGAAGAGAGATTTGTCTCGAAACATGAGTTGGGCCTCTGTTATTGAAAAAAACAAAACATAGAAAGGATGCATAAACTCACTGAGCTAAGCTTTTTACTTTTGTTGGTTGTACATGATAGCACATAAGAGGGCAATGAGAGGACAATGTAATAAACTAAGGAGATAAACAATGGAGTGGTGGAGAGAAGAGGGGCTGTGGAGGGAGGAGGGGCTGCAGTTATATGTGCTACAAAGTAAAATCAGAAAGGTAAACTAATAAGTACTAAAATGTCAAAGAAAATACATTTGCCATGATGCATATTACTAACGTATGCCTCATTTATGATACAGATCAAACACTGTTATTAACTTTTGCTGCTAGCAGGAGGGTGACAATGGAGGCAGGCAGTCTAGTGGAGGGACGCTGGACTTGGGAAGTTGTAGAGCACATGTGGCTATGGGCTAAAGATTGGGCGGATAGACTGGTGATGACAGGGCCAGAGATGAGAAAAAAAATCCTTGTCTGGGGAGGTGGATGTCCAAAGCGTCTTACTCTTCAGCAAACTCTGCTTTGAGTGGTGCAAAGAGCCCCCTGTCGAACAGCTGAAATATATGGGAGAGATGTGGTGGAAGACAGAGGAGCACAACACCTTCCCTAATTGGCCAGGTCCGTGGTCTCCCTGTCGATGTGGCTGTTGAACACCAGGAGCAGGGGGCGCTCCTTCAGCCCGTACAGGAAGATGTGTTTCTGGAACCACTTCAGGAAAAGGGTGGTGTCTATGTAGCCAGATGTAACAGGATGTTATCCGAAGCTCTTATCCAGGTACCCCTTCCCGTAGATTATCATTGGTGGGATGTCTTCCCCAGATGCATGCCAGCACTGCGATGTGGTGCCTGGTGGCGGGTGTTTGAAGGTCGGGCTGTTTGCACCCCTTGCTGACGCATGTTAAAGTAAAGGGCAATGTTCCTCTCCCTGGCACACCTAATTCTCCCTCTTGTTGCTAATGTTGTTTTCTACTTTGTAGAGCCTGACTGCCTGCCTCATGGTCATCCCCGTATACTTACATGCTTGTATTGCCCTCAGCATTGCCTCCTCCCTCCACAGACATCTCTTTTTGGCCTTGTTCATCTGTAAAAATGTTCAGATGTTCTGCACTCTTCCCTCCATTATTCCAATAATCTTATCAATGTGTTCTATGAGAATGGCTAAATTATAAATAGAAATTAAGTTTACTGAACATTTTAAATGTAACTATTTCTCAATTTGTCAAAAAAGGCAAACTTGAGGATTCTTACATTATTGATTGATAAAAATGTGAATCTACTAATACTAGTATCTTAATTATATCTCATTATTATCCATCAAATGGATCTGAGCATTAAAGTACATATTCATTCATTCTAATACATTAATTTGTTGCCTAATTATATGTATTGTATCTGTATTGTTTCACGAATGATTTCACATGGAACACCATCTTTTTTTTTACTCATATCACAACATAAACTTCAGTCTTGTAAATCCAACATCCGCATGTCACTGATAATTGAAATATAAGATAAGGAACTAAGTAAATATCTATGCATTAGCTCAAATTCAATAATGAAATTAATAGATAGCCCATTTAATTTAATGAGCGAGAAGCATTTCTAGCAATTCGTACATATTCACTGCTGTTAGCCAAGTGGTTTTGAGCTAAATAGCTGTTGGAAAGCTAAGTTAGAAACCGTAAAGCGATATCAGGACAGTTGGATTTAATTAAGGAATTCGAAGCTTGCTCGAAGTATAAAAGTTAGCGTTGTAAAAGATGCCGTATTAATATAACTAAATATATATGTAGTAAGTTGAAAACGGTCTGTTAGACAGGTTATTATGCATATTTTTACAGGACATATCTTGAATTGGTCACGGTGTTCAATCCTTGTGAATAAATATGAAATGAATACGTTGGCGCCTGCGGTGGTCGGTAATAGGTCCCCCCCCCCGGTCTGTATTAGGGACTTTAAGCAGCGACCGGAAATTAATTTGTGTTCACGCCGTAGCCAAATAAATCAAAGTCATTAAGCAACAACTCTTCAGAATCAACGACGGCAGTGTTCAACAATCTGACTGTAAATTATTAACGTTAGCTACGAAAAATGTTGTTTAAAAAGGCCCAGAGAGAAGTCACTGTAAGATTTGCTTTCGACAATTAATTAATTTCAGAAGAGGAGTTTTTATTATTAGCCTACATGACGTGAACAAGTCTGACAACTTAGATTTACCTTACGACCAGTATTCTGTTTCGTTCTTGAAGACATGACTTCGGAAAAATCGATTAAATTAGCAGGTGTCTTTGAAAAAATGCTCTAAAATTGTTGAAAGTATAAGTTTCATTATCTATTGTAAAACCAGTTTTATTCCAAAACACAATAATAATGGAAAATTCACTCGTCTAATCGAATGTTTTGCCGTTGTAGATCTACGGGCTATGGTGGCAGACGGGAGCTAGTCAAGTTCACGCAGGCGCAAAACAGAACAAAGTTATTTCCGTCGCTGCTTAAAACGAATAGGTGCTTGAACGCTACGTTATCCTAAGCCATCTACAAATGCACGTTTACTAGCTATCTAGCTATCCAAATAACTTAACTAAGACATACATTAACATAATCACAGCATGGGGCTTTGTACCTTGTACCATTTTTATTTCAGTAAATACATGTTACAGCCGTGGGGGGGTTCCAAATACTGCAGTTAACTGTTATCCATCAAACGTAACTCCGTAACTCCTGCTTCAATCCTGAAGCAGACCCCAGGCCAGTAAGATTTGTAACTGTTAACGTTAATCCGCTGATGCTCTTGCACCCAGAGAAAGCACACTTGTGACCCATCAGTCATTGCTTGTAAATTGAAACTATTGGAATTGAAAAAAATGAACTTACAATTGTTAATAACTAGCATAATTGGAAAAAAGCTAATACATTGAAAGAGAATAACTGTAGGCTACAACAATATTGCTTGTCAAATGGATATAGCCATTGGCCACGCCTTCTCAGGAATGTATTTATATTGGGGGCGGTAACAAAGTGCGAAACTGATTACGTACAAGTGTACCAAAAGCGTTTTTCATTTTCAACTCCCGAAGGAGAAGAATAGGCGATGTAACGGCTAAAATACTGAAATTAAACATTTAGCCCAAAATTGTAGATGCAATGCACACTATTGTTCTCTTCCATCTGAGGCAATGCCTAGATATTAGTTAACATCTCAAAAAATACGTTTTAGTTTTTCCTACCCCTTTACGACAACAAAAATAGCTAAATTTGCAACTCATTCATCAGCAAACAAGAACAATGACCAGAACAATGAACAACAATAATTTAATCAGTTCATATTTTTGATCTCTCATCCTCCTTGCACCGCCATTTTTTAATTGCCGTCTCCACCTCTGCATGTGACGTTCAGCTGCTTTTTGTCACAGCGTCTATGTAAGAAGAAAGAAAAATTTTCAACCTCATGTCCAAGGTGGACTAGATGCCAGATCACAAACATATCCAGGGTGGTTTGTAGTGTGACGTAGATGCTTGGTCTATCACGTTTTTTTATATTTATGTATTTATTAATTTGGGTGAAATTACACTGAGATCAATTATCTATTTTACAGGTGAGTCCTGAAAATCTGTCTTTAAAAAACTTAACTGTATAATTAATTAACATTAGTCTGGGGTGAAAGGTAAAAATTTGACAGCTCTGACCAAACATTGTATCGAGTGAAACTGAGTATTTATTTTAAGCATTATAATTATATATAATAAATTATAATATTCATATACATATAACAATATACTTGTATATGTAATGGAGCATTATAATATTACATTTAAAAAAGAAAAAATAGCACGATCAATCATTTATATTTTTATTATTTAAATGAACAAGAGATATTGGATATTAGTTTTTGTATTAATGAATATGATGATACAGACATATTCAGATGATGCACAGACGTACATTTAAAAAATAATAATTAATTACAGGTTGTTCTCTCATGTTGCATCATAGTCGGCTGCCAACTGATTCTGTGGAGAGACAAGAAAATAATTGAATGGGTTACAATAGGCTACCATTTCAGACAAAAGTAATGATAACAATGGCAATCCCACACCCACAAAGTCACTTTTATCTTTTAAATATCAGAGTGGCATTTCTGTTTCCTTTTATATGTTTGAAAACTTGACTAGTTTATCAACATTGTGGGTAAAACTGCAGCGTGCTTAGCTGCAGTTTAAACCTCAGGTTAAAACCACTAGACCACAGATCTGCATCAAAACTGGAACAGATAATCCATATTTCAACTATTTGCATAGCTGTTACATTTGTCATTCGTGAGGACCATGAACCAGAGTGTTAAATTTCACTCATGGGGGTCATTTGGGTGGGCAAAGTTTAATTATGATTTTCATAAAGGTCCATATCTGGGGATAATATTTTGGTATGGTAGCAGTCGGTGCACCTGTGCATTTAGGAATTATCACAGATTTAATTATCTATATATGACTATACCTTAAAATCTTTGTTGATATTTGATCAAATGCAAGAGCTTCCATCATATACTAATGGACTGTATATTAGAAACACATTCCAAAAGTCTATTAATTGACCAAATGACAGACAACTGTTTGAGGGTAAATAAATACATGTTTATACAGATATTACATTGTCCACATAAACGTTGCACAGCTGCGTTTATATCGTCTCATAAACGATGGGTGTAAGAAAAATAATGGAATACAGTAGTCTACCCCCAGGACCAGAATACAGTATAACAGCCATAAACAATTAAAAACAGAAATCGCCACTTCACCAGTGCGACGGCACACCACATGCCGGCCGGAAAATAGAGCCCTTAGTCTCTACAAACGTCAGCGAAATAACAGTTTTTTCATAACCATTAATTTTAGGCATTTTTAGGTGGAAACAGAGGTCTTGGGTTAGTGATGAACTCTGCCTTAGATCTACTTTTTTACTTGTATTACCTTTCCATCATTCCCCCAGTTAATGGTTTCCATCTCCAGCTGCATATGAAATGCAATAACAAAATAGTAAGTCAACAGGAGTATGAGATACACATAGTATACAATCAATGTACTTTATTTCAACATTGACATTTCATAACCTCTATTTTCCATGACTTTGTTCAACTGGTTAAATGGGTGGTAACTTTAATGCATGAATATTTAACACTGCACATTTCTGTAAATATTTATTTATATATGGCATAGATAGTAACAGCAGTCACTTATAATTCTCCAAAATGGAAGAAGTCTAGCTTAATTAACACATTTAATTAAGACTTTAAAGGCCTGATTTACTAAGACCTTTAACATGTGCAAAACCTTATAGCACATGCAAAACCAATAACATGACAAATGATTGGTCATGGTAATTTAGTTTTTTACCAATCATTGGTTGTGTTATTAGTTTTGCATGTACTAAAAGTGTTTGCACCCACTATACATCTTAGTAAATCAGGCCCTAACTGTATATGAAAAGAAAGAAAAAAACCTACCAGCTGTTTCTTTGAGTAACTGCTCTTGACGGCAGATGTTTAGTTGCCTTCATTTTGAAAGCTGTCTCAATTTCCTTTTTATTTTCATTTAATTTACTAAAAGTTTCTTTTTTGTTTGTTTGTCATCAATAACCTTTTCTTTCATAATTTCCATCAAGTTTTTTTCTCTTTGCCACCTCTTTCTGCTTTTTCTTTACTGAATATTTGTAATGGGTTTTTAACTGGTTCGGAGGTTCAAACACGAAGGTGGGGAAATCAGAACAAGTCAGCTCACAACCGTGAGGACCAATAACAGGAAGAGAAAATAATAAAAGAAAATAAAGAAAAGACAGGAACTAATTCCTTACGGCAAACAGCCAAAACGAAAATCAACCCACTAAAACGGGCGAACTAGAAAACTAGTAGAACACCAACTAAATCTCCTAAGCTCACGTAATGAACTAAAATGGGAAATTTGGCAAACAAAACAACACTCTCGGCTACCTTAACTCAAAGCCGGAGTGTAAAACCAAAGCGAAAGTACAAAGAAAAACTGTCTCCTGGAGAACAGCAAAGTGCAAAATAGATAGCACCAAACGCTACCAGGTGAAAAACAATCCTATACTCGATTAAGTAGCTATAGCAAGCCCCCCATGAAGATAAACAAAGTTTAATATCACAAGGTCGCTAGTACCTGGCTATACCTGGCTTGAATGCAATGTCGTGAGACAAACAAGCACCGGAGAAGCGGAGGTAAGGAACTTAAATACCCTGCAGGTAGAAGCACAGGTGAAAACAATAATGAGGCTGGCAAACCACAAAACGGAACGTGGAAAAAATCTGATTGATTTACAATCGTGAAAGCAGGACGAGAGCCACAAAAGAAAAGAAAACAAACAGCCGGGAACCACTATAGGACCCCCCCTCTAAGGGACGACCCCAGATGATCCCTCAGGCCGACTACTCCGGAAATCTCTAATTAAATCAGGATCTAAAATATCTCTGGCCGGAACCCAACACCGCTCCTCTGGACCATACCCCTCCCAGTCCACCAAAAACTGCCATCCCCTGCCCACCCGTCTCTCAGCCACAATACAGCGGACGGTATACACAGGACCTCCATCCACGAACCAAGGAGGAGGAGGGGGTTTCTCAGCAGGAGACAACGGACTGATAAGCAGCGGCTTCAACCGTGAAACATGGAACGTTGGATGAATCCGCATGGAGCGTGGTAACTGAAGACGGACTGTAACTGGGTTTATCCTATGGATAATTTTAAAAGGTCCAATGTATCATGGAGCCAGTTTCCGTGACTGAACCCTCAAGGGCAAATCATGCCGTAACGACGGCGCGTGAACTCGTTTCCAAACCGAGTGACACCTCCGAACAAAAGCACCAGCCGAGGGAACCTCCACATTCCTCTCTAGTTCAGGGAAGAGTGGAGGAAGGTAACCTACTTGAGCCTCAAAAAGAGATAGTGGAGACATTGCACAGAGTATTATGTGCGTATTCAGCCCAAGGGAGATAACGACTCCACGAAGTCAGATTAGCCGCCGCTAAGCAGCGAAGGGTGTTCTCCATTATCTGATTAGTTCGCTCCGTCTGCTCGTTAGTTTGCGGATGAAAACTAGAGGAGAGACTAACCGACGTGCCCAACTGAGCGCAAAAAGAATGCCAGAACCTAGCGACAAACTGAGGGCCACGGTCAGAAACAATGTCCTGAGGTAACCCATGTACATGAAATACATGAGAAATTACCAACTGAGCGGTTTCCAGCGCCGATGGTAATTTACCCAGGGCGAGAAAATGAGCAGCCTTAGAAAACCTATCAACAATGACTAAAATCACTGTGTTACCCTGCGAGTTGGGTAACCCAGTCCAAAGCAATAGGGCTCCAAGGTCGCCTAGGCACGGGTAGGGGCCGCAATAACCCCGAAGGTGGGAGTCAAGAACCCTTGCTCCGAGCGCAAACAGCACACGCAGCGACAAACTTGAGCAAATCTTTCTCCATGTTAGGCCACCAGAATCTTCTGGATAAAAATTCCTTGGTGCGATGGACACCAGGATGTGCCCCAAACTGGGACGAATGACCCCACTATAGTACCTGAAACCTGACCTCAAAAGGAACAAAAAGGCAACCGATGGGACCACCACCCAGATCTGGGGTACGCAGCAACGCCTGCTGAACTGCCACCTCAATGTCCCACAACACCGGAGCCACTATTTGGGAAACAGGTACGATGTGCTCCAGAATAGCAGGACCCTCCGTACGTTCAAAAACCTGTGACAGAGTGTCAGGTTTAACATTCTTTGTACCAGGCCGGTACGTTAAAATAAAGTTAAAATGGGTAAAAAACAGTGCCTAACGCGCCTGTCTAGGATTACGTGTACTCCAGGTTTCTATGATCGGTCCATACCGTAAAAGGGTGCTCCGCTCCCTCAAGCTAATGACGCCACTGTTCTAGAGCCATTTTGACCGCTAACAACTCACGATCACCCACATCATAATTCCTCTCGACCGCAGTAAGGGCCCGAGAGAAATAAGCACATGATGCATTTTGCGATCAATAGGTGAATGCTGAGACAAAATAGCACCTACGCCCAACTCGGAAGCATCAACTTCAACCACAAAAGGGAGGGAGGGATTAGGCGTGACGAGAATAGGCTCAGAATTGAACCTCTTCTTAAGTTCCTCAAATGCAGAATCCGCCCTCTGATTCCACACAAATTGCGTAGCAAATGTTTTCTTGGTAAAACATAAGTGTCTTAATATTATCTAAAACTAACGAACTGCCCCTGATTAAAGGAGTCGCCCAGTCAGGCTCCCTTAAGTAGTGAGAGCACGAACGCCACCTCAAAATTCTGAGAAGTAAAGCGCGATGGCCGAGCTTTAAAAAATATATGACACTGTGCCAAAAACCCTCGACACCTCGAACAGGAGGTTACTTTGATAGACATGGCATGAAGACTCTGTCAGCTCTTCGAGACACTCTCCCTGCACACGCAGCTGTTCACACAGCAGGGCCTGTTGAGTGCACATATCCTGTTTCCTAGTCTGAAGGGCAAACCTGCCCTCCACATGCGAAGACCAAGCAGAACACTGAGCAGTCAGAGTTTGTTTAATCCCTGACTGATCTCCCTGGGACAACTTCACTGAGCCATCCATGATGGCTTGTTTGTTCTGTAATGGGTTTTTAACTGGTTTAGAGGTTCAAACGAGAAGGTGGGGAAATCAGAACAAGTCAGCTCACAACCGTGAGGACCAATAACAGGGAGAGAAAATAATAAAACGTAATTCCTTAATGCAAACAGTCAAAACGAAAATCAACCCACTAAATCAAATGAACTAGAACACTAGTAGAATACTGTGGCGTTTTCATACGCTCAAATGAACTATATTAGTTAATGACGGACGCAGACACACGTTGCTGATTTACAAACTTGTCTTGTTTTATTTCCCGCTTGTCATCACATGACTATATCGACTACACACATGCGCAGACGTGCCATTCAATTATTGTATCTTTATTGATTCACTTCACGTGACATCTCCCCCCTAAAGTAAAGAGTTCCCAATGTAAACACTTCAATTTACAATTTTCGGCACAATTAAACTTCAAATAATAATTCACTTTTCTTTTCCCATAACTAAATAAACTTCTGTCAGTTAAACTCCCTTTTTCTTTCTGTACTTATTATGAACACAATGAACTGTAAATAATATTATGCACACAACCTAACTAAAGGGTGTGGGTAGACTGCCACAGTCCCTTGTAAGAAAGGAGGCAGGGATTATTCTGCCCTATACGCCATCCATCTCTGTCCCTAAGTATCGAAACGTCTGTTTGGTTTCACCATTCTACCACTCCTGGTGACAACAGGACTTCCCCGGCCTGCCGTTGGGTGGCTGCTGACAGGCTGTGTGACACTCAGCTCTGGGTGAACTGTCTCTGGGTGCACCGGCTCAGGCGGGACTGCCGGCGGCTCCGCAGGAGATTCTCTGTTGACCAGCTGGACGCACCTGCGGTTCCTCCTCGGTGTGTTACCTCGGTCTGTCTGCAGTGTGAAAGACCGCGGCGCCGCTTCCTCGTGCTGCACCATGGCTGTTGTTTTCCACGTTTTCTCTCCGTCGATCTTGAGACGCACCTGGTCACCGCAGCTGAGAGGAGGGAGCAGCTTTGCAGAGTACCTGCGGTTGTAGTACTTCTCATAAGACTGCTTAGCTTGTTTGTCATACTCTTTAACTTTCTCCAGATCAGGCCAGGCAGGTCTCAGATTCTCTTTGAGGGTCGGTAGAGTTGTACGCAGGCTTCGTCCCATCATGAGTTTGGAAGGGCTCTCCCGGGTTGGCTCTGTTGGTGTTGAGCGGTAGCTCAGAAGTACCATGTGAGGGTCGGCCTGCTTGAGGATGGCTTTTGCTGTTTTGACTGCGCGCTCAGCCATCCCGTTCGACTGGGGAAAATGGAGACTGGAAGTGACATGCTGGAAGTCGTACTCCGCTGCAAAGTTCTTGAACAGTTCTGCAGAGAACTGCAGTCCATTGTCCGTCCTAACTTCCTCAGGTATTCCCCAGCGGCTGAAGGTGCTTTTCATTTTTCCAATTACGGACTCACTGGTCGTCTTTGGTAGATTTAGAATTTCTAGCCATCTTGAAAAGTAGTCAACAATGACAAGGTAGTTGTGGCCATTGTACTCACAGAGATCGGCTCCAATTTTCTGCCATGGCAGCTCTGGCAGTGGTGTCGTGAGTAAAGGCTCCTTATGTTGGCTAGGTCAGATAGGGTGCGGGAACAGAATGCCACTGGCTTCAGGATCCCATCATGCTCCTGTAACAGTAGGCCTCCGAGGCCGTAACTGCTGGCATCAGCACTAACTATTGTGGGTCTCTTTGGATCAAAATAGGCTAATGCTGGTGCTGAGGAGATCAGTGATTTCACATCAGTGAAGGCCTGTTCTTGTTGAGGGCCCCAGGCCCACAGTCTGTCTGACTTTAACAGGTCATTCAACGGCTGGAGATTAGTGGACAGATTTGGCAGGTAGCGGCCTACATAATTCACCATTCCTGTGAACCGCCATAGCTCCTCTACATTTGTGGGGGCGCTCATTTCTGTGATAGCGGCAACCCTCGCTGGGTTTAGCCTAATGCCGTCTTTGCTTACTATCTGACCAAAAAACTCCAATTTTGGCTGTGACAGTTTGCACTTCTCCTTATTCAGCTTAAGGCCAGACTGTTCAATGGACTCCATCACCTTTCTAAGTCTCATGTCGTGCTGCTGCTCTGTTTCGCCAAAACATAAAATGTCGTCCATATAGACAATAACGCCTTCATGCCCTTATAGTAGCTCTGACATTTTCCTCTGAAATATCTCAGGCGCGGAAGTGATGCCAAAAGGCAGCCTCTTAAAGCAGTATCTACCCTGCGGGGTGATAAACGTGGTTAGAAGCGCACTGTCCTCTTCTAAGGGGATCTGCCAGAATCCGCTGGCAGCGTCTAGGCATGAGAAGACTGTACTCCCTGCAAGCTTGTGAAGAAGATCATCTAGTGTGGGCAAGATGTACTTTTCTCATTCTACCGTTTCATTCAGTTTCTTTAAGTCTACGCATTTTCTGATTTTTCCGTTTTTCTTTATAACGGGAACCATCGGTGAGCACCATTGTGTAGGCTGCGTGACTTTTTCTATGATGGCCATTAACTCCATTCGGTTTAATTCCTCCTCCACTTTTGGTAGTAGTGGAATCGGAACGCGCCTAGGTGTGGCTATAGGGTTTGGATTTTTCTTTAAGCACTATCCTCACAGGATCTCCCCTTAACAAGCCTACATCACCGAACACGTTCACTTCATCCAGCTTTACACGCTTGATCAAGCCCAATTTGGTGGCTACAGCTCGACTAAGCAGATTGTCCCCACCCGACTTCACTACTACCGCTCTAAAATGGCAGACAGTCCACTTATGCTGGACCTCAGCTTTAATCTTAGCTAAAAACTGCCCTCTAGTGGTCACTGTGGTGGGCCTTTCATGGATTTGAGCTGGGGCTTTCTCTTTAGGCTATCATAAGTAGTTTCAGTAATCACTGATGTGTCAGCCCCTGAATCTATTTAAAATTTCACTGGGGTGTTTGCAATGTACAGTGTGGTGTGCCATGGTGGCTCATCCTCTCTGAATACTTCATTCACTGCTGTCTTATCCTCAGTGAGTGACCCCAGAAAGACTGACTCCTCCTCACTTTCATATTTAGTTTTGTTTACTTTTATCTCCCTCACGCTCTTTGTGCGACACACAACTGCAAAATGCCCTATTTTTGTACATTTGTTACATTTCTTTCCTTTTGCTGGGCAGTGCTCATCATCACTATGCTCTCTGTTGCATCATCCACATTTCCTAGTTTTCTCATTTCTCCATGTGTGTGTTTTTTCTGCATTGGGACTATTTTTCCACTTTCGTCTGAATGTTTTCACTTCGTCCACATTATCAGAGCTAGTAGGTCGTGCCTGATTCTGTCCTTTAATTAGCTCGGAATGTCTCGCCATTTCTATTGCATTTCGTAGCGTTAGGTCATCTTTCATCTGTAACCTTTGGGACAGGGCAGTATCACGAATTCCAATGACAATTCTGTCTCTTAACTGCTCCTCCTTCTGAGCTCCAAAGTCGCAATTTTCAGCCAGCTCGTAGAGCTGTCTAATTAAAGTCTCCACGCTTTCGCCAGCCAGCTGCACTCTGGAATGGAATTTAGCCCTCTCATAGATGACGTTGCATTTGGGAATGAAATGCGTATCAAACTGTGCAAGCACGACATCATATTTGTCTTCATCTCCTGCAGTTGCAAACGTGAATGACTTAAATATGTGCTCTGCCTCTGCTCCCATTGAATATATTAATGCACTGACCTGTATAGGCTTGTCCTCCTCCGCCAGTTTGGTTGCAACTCTGTACCGTGAAAACCTTTGCTTCCAATCTGGCCAGGTTGCAGGCTTCGCAAAATCCATCAGATCCGGAGGGGAAAACTTTGCCATGGCGATGCACAAACTTCACGCAGTCAACGCAGGTTGCTTGAATTTTCTTCCCGTATCACCGCAACGATCACTTCTGAAACCATGTGGCGTTTTCATACGCTCAAATGAACTATATTAGTTAATGACGGACGCAGACACACGTTGCTGATTTACAGACTTGTCTTGTTTTATTTCCCGCTTGTCATCACATGACTATATCGACTATGCACATGCGCAGACGTGCCATTCAATTATTGTATCTTTATTGATTCACTTCATGTGACAAATACCAACTAAATCTCCCAAGATATATAACAATATATTTATCATAAACTGTGTTTAATCGTCTGAAAGTCCAATATGTGCAAAAATGTTTATAATATAATTGCAAAACAAATAGACTATAACAAATAATTGCAAACATGTTCAGCATGAGATTTATATGTGTGCGTTGTATTTAATTACAGCACAAATCACCCTCCATATAATAACTTGAAATTGACATGATAATAGCAAGACAAGTATAACTTAACGTGACTGTACCATTTAATTTGCCTCTGATGGACGATATCATCTCTCTCTTGCACCCTTCCTCACTTTCCATTGGAGGTAACTTATGTATAGAGGCTTCCAGTTCCTCTCTCGAATCTTTCTGGAAAAGTAAATAGTCAAATTGTAGTTTTAGAATAATTATGAGAAAAGTTAAGTGAACATATTATTAGCTAAGAAAATGAGGCTGAGAAATCACCCACCCAAAACAGCATAACGTTAGCATACAAAGAAGAGATTAGGCCATTAATACTGCTAACGTTATTTGATTAAAAGATATGTCTATCATTTTATCGAAATGTTTTAAAATTTTAACGTTACTTAGATCTTAAACTTATATGGCCTAACGTTAATATGATGTTATATGATGAAGTGATCGCTATCTTTCCGGCAAGCTTTAAATGGTAAATGGTAAAAATTAAAACGTAACGTTACGTTATCCTTCGTAGCTCGAAAAACCTTGTGCATCTAGGATATTTTCCGGAGTAACGTTATGTGCTGTTTCTTCTTTTTCCTTCAAGTTAAAAATTCTTGATTTATTCCTCAGGATGCATCTGACGTTAGCACATAATTTAAGTAACACCTGTAAACCTGTTAATGTAATTTGAATGGAGTTTATAAATATAGATATTTAGCTTGAGTTCTTGTAAAACTGCTCAAACAAAAATATCTATCTAGCTTACTGCTAATGTTAAGCAAGATAAATTAAGTTACAGCGAAGTTTAACCTTCCATACAGAAACCAGCGCTGTTAACAAAGTCAGTTATGTTTGAAATTTGAAACCTCAGCCTTACGTTTTATGAACAAATGATAAAGTTAGCCAGTTAATATATACATAACTAGCTGGCCTAATGTACGTTTATGTGTATTATCTTAACCCTTTAATGGCCAGCTCAACCACCTAGTATTGCACACCCCGAGTCCCGATATCCTGCCCAACAACATGCCAGACCCAACCCCACCTGATTAGCCATCTCTACCATTTGATTTAAGAGTCAAGTCCAACACACTCCCCAACAAGATCCAAAACCTGCTCCACCAAACGACCGAGGGCCATTAAAGGGTTAATGTTAGAACATTTAATCGCTAGGTTTAGCTAATGTTAGTAGCTATGTAATTTGTGTGAACGACTGCTACGCCTGCGAAACATTAATGTTGACCTAATGCGATACGTCAAGCATATTGTGAACATCAAAACAGTGTTAATTTGAACTATTATTACATTGCTAGGGGTGCTACGTTGTACGATGTCTCAAAAATAGATTGGATAAACTGTAAACATTACCTGTGCTGGCCAGGCAGGGTGCAAGCAATATGAGAGAATCCAGAAGAGGGCGAAAAGAAAATGTAACGTATCGATATTAACCTTTTCGCACGTAAATTCCAGATTCCAGACACTGGCCCTCCAGCGGGAGTTATTTTTTGCGTGTGTTCTCAGAATATGTGACGGTCATTATGACGCAACAAACAGATCTGCCTCTAAAATCCCCTGCTTATTTCCTTATTATTCCTCATCTAGTTAATTTTACATTACATTATAGACATTTAGCAGACGCTCTTATCCAGAGCGACGTACATAGTGCATTTCCGAACAAGTAACAAGTGCGTTAAAACAATCCTAAAAAAGGCAAACACGAATCTAAGCGCTAGGCGAGAGTCAGTATGATTGGGAATTTTTTATTTTTATTTTTTTTAAATTTTTTTTGGGGGGGGGAATACACAATTCTGATAACAATAGTCACAAGGAGGTAGGGAGGGTTGGAGAGAGGTGCAGCTTGAAGAGGTGAGTCTTCAATCTGCGCTTGAAAGCGGTCAGACTTTCTGCTGTTCTGACCTCCACGGGGAGCTCATTCCACCACCGTGGGGCCAGGACAGACAGACGTCGAGACCGGGTGCTAGTATGAAGAGGGGGGGGTACCAGTCGTCCTGAGGAGGCGGAACGCAGAGATCTGGCAGGTGTGTAGGGTCTGATGAGCTTTTGGAGGTATGGGGGGGCAGATCCTCGGACTGCCTGGAAGGCGAGCACCAATGTTTTGAATTTGATGCGGGCCATCACCGGTAGCCAGTGGAGGTCAATGAGCAGGGGGGTGACATGGGAGTATCGGGGGAGGTTGAAGACCAGGCGCGCTGCTGCGTTCTGGATAAGCTGAATGATGAACTATATGTATTTGTAAAGCACTTACTGTATATAAATGTAATGATTCTTGTTTGTATTATCTTTGAGAGTTGGGCATACAAACCTGAATGATACACTACAGCTAATAAAGAATCAAATGTCATCAAAAGGAGATAATAGTAGCCTACGCATCCTTTTTAAATGACCACGATACTCAAAGGAAAGACTAAATTAAGAATGTGGGGTTCAAATCCGCTTTCTCTCATAAATCAGGAAATAACATCTACAATATGCCTATCATCTTCAATTTTACAACAAACTAAGCTAATACACATAACTAGTTTAGTTTTACTCGGTCAACTCGATGGCGATAATGCGCCGGTGCGGAAGCAATTCGCCATTTAACCTCCTTAACACAAGCTAACAATTGCATCCCAATGTAAAAGTGCAAACATGATTCCAGTGCGGTACCTAGTCGTTTATTGTTGTACTGAAATGCAAATGTTACTATGTCAACGTTAGTTGTTATCCGAATAGTCATCTAGTTTAATTTGCAGTGTATGCATATGGGTTACTACGTAGCTAGCTGTATTATACCGACGATCTCACTTACATGCGCCATCACAAATCTTGATAGGCTACACATTTGCATCTTGTCCAGCATGGTCAAGTATCCGAGTACATATTTGCTAATGCAGCGCTACACATTTTCAGCCTATGGGTACGTTTATGAATCTGAGTAGGCTACGTGTTAGCATCTTGTCCTGCACGTTCAAATATCTACGTACATATTTGGAAAAGTTACGCTACACATTTGCGATAATAAAGTCTTGGTTTTATTTCCATATTCGTGTACTCGTATATTGTAACATCATTTTATCCAAACATGTATTGAAACAAGTAACAAGAGTTTTACATTTTTTTACATCGGCTTGTCTGGGCTGCATTTAGTTATGACGTTGTTCCCATGGCCCTGCCTGATGACGACTGTAAACAAACATGGCTGCATACATGACCGAAATTTATTTTTAGCATTAGCTTTTTTATCGATAACAAGATGTTGTATTAAGACATAATTCTCAAAACAAATCTACAAATATCAGAATCGGAATGTCAGACCTTTTCATCAAATGTACTAGCATGATATAAGATGAGCAAATAAAATATTTTTTACCAGAGATGCTCTTTGCTTGCATTCATTTCTATCTAAGTGTTCCCGCTGTTAGAATATGGCGTTACGTGCACCCCTCACGTGCACCCATCACCTCAGTCTGAACACCAGTATCAGAGTATCACAGAACAGTATCAGCAAGCTAGAGTACAGACTAAGAATAAATATGTTTACAAACAGCAGGCGAAGAGAACTCACTGATGAGGAAATTAGGGAAATTTTCTTTAATTCAGATGAGGAGGGTGATTACATTACTGAATCAAGTGGGAGTGACAGTGATTCTGAGGAGAGACTACCCCCAAATTTAGTTTCCCTTGAGAGGAACCCTGAGCTCGGGGAGGGAGATTACGATGAGGAGGAAAATCCTGAGGAGGGTCCATCTGTAGTCCCCTGTAGTCGCCCTGAAGGTCCGGTGCCAGTTGAGGAGGTGAGGTCCAGTGACTGGAGGGATGCCGTCGAATTCACTCCCCCAGGGCCAGGAATTCAATTTGACGACTCAGTTTCTGGTGTCCAAAATCCTCCGGAGACTCCGACAGCAGTGAACTGCTTCAAAATGTTTCTCTCTGTAGAGACAGTGGGAGAGATTGTGGAGGAGACCAACCGATACGCCAGTGAGCAGCAGGGAAAAACAGCTATTGGAGTAATTGGAAAGCTTTTCAAATGGGTACCTACCAGTTCAAACGAAGTGTACGCATTCCTCGCCATTGCCCTTCTGATGGGACTGGTCAGGAAATCCACCCTGAGGGAGTACTGGAGTACTGACCCAGTTCTCCTCACTCCATTTTTTGCCTCTGTTTTCTCCCAGGATCGCTTTCTAAATCTCCTGCGGTGTTTACATTTCGTCAACCCTGCCCATGCAGACACCAGAGACCCCCTCAATAAAATCCGAAATGTCTTCAATGCCCTCACCTCAGCCTTCAAGCGATCCTTCATCCCATACAAGGACCTGTGTGTGGACGAATCCCTGATGTTGTGGAAGGGTCGACTGGGATTTCGGCAATACATCCCTAGCAAGCGCCACAGGTTTGGGATAAAGTTTTTTGTCCTGTGTGACGTGGTGACCGGGTACGTGCAAGATATGATCATTTACACTGGGGCCACAACATCCATTGAATCCATTGCAGGACTGGGGGTCTCTGGGTCTGTGGTTATGACTCTCCTGGCTCCACATCTGGGGAAAGGGCACATCCTGTATGTGGATAACTGGTACAGCAGTCCTATGCTCTTCCAGCACTTACTCCACCAGGGGACTGGGGCGTGTGGGACAGTCCGGCTGAATAGGAGGGGGATGCCAACGTTCCCCAAAAAAATGAAGAGAGGGGAGGTCACCTTCAGGGAGAATGGCACTCAGCTGGCAGTAAAGTGGCAAGACAAGAGGGATGTGAACTTTCTCACGACTGTTCACCCCTCTGCCATGGCTCAATCAGGAAGGCTGGACCACTTCACCGGGGAGCCAAAGGTGAAACCTGCATGCGTCCTTGATTACAATAAAAAGATGGGAGCAGTGGACAGGGCGGACATGATCACCAGCTTTGTGGACAGTGCCAGAAAAAGTACAAAGTGGTACAAAAAGCTGTTTTTTCACCTGCTCGACACAGCAGTCCTCAACGCCTACACTGTCCATCGAAAACTGTCTGGTAAGAAAATAACATTTAGTGTCAGGACCCACATCAACTATATACTACTACTGCTACTTTTATTTCTACTACTTAGAATAACAAAAATAATAAAAACAAGAATAATAATAACCAACTACAGAAATAATAAAAATAATAATTAAACAATAATAATAATAATAATAATAATACATTGTTTTTACTCACCCATAGACGAACGCATGCCATACAAGGACTTTCGACTGAGGCTGGTGAAAGGGCTGATCGAGGAGCATCCCTTACCCCGGCGCTCAACTGGAGGGCGACCTTGTGTCACCACCCCACTGCGGCTCACAGGGAGGCACTTTCCTTCTTTTGTGCCTCCTACAAATGCCCAGGGACTGAGCACAAGGCGGCACTGCAGGGTCTGCCTCTACACCACCCGACGCAAAAGAGAGAGGAAACTGACACGCTACATGTGCTCCTCATGTGACACTCCCCTCTGTCCAGCTCCCTGCTTTGAAGAGTTTCATACTGTAAAGAATTACTAGGCTGGGGGGGGGTTAGGGGTGGGTGGGTTGGTGTGTGTGTGTGTGGGGGGGTGGGTATTGTGTGGGGGGGTGGGTATTGTGTGGGGGGGGTGGGTGGGTCGTTAATATTGTTCAGGTATTCTTGTTCTGCTTTTGTCTGTTACTGTTGTGTTGTTATTTACATTGGATATAATTAAATTAGATTTTCTATAAACAAGCAACATGGTTTCTGTATTTGTATATATAGATAGAATATGGTATTATCATAGCATAAATTATGCCAAGTAACACTTTACTCATTTAGTATAATTTGGTCAATACAAAATCAAAAATATAACATAGCTCATACTAATCTTAGACATTATGTGTTTTTACTAATATAAATTCAATAAATTACAATATAAGCGCTACCCTCACAATAATCACAGTTGTGAAGCCATAGCAGCTTCTGAGCACGCAGAGGCAACGTGAACATGAGTGAACTGAACTCCAAGGTATCGTGGCGTGTAAAATAAATACTTCTTTACAACTGCAATAGCCTGCTAAATGTCTTAGATAAAATGCAAAATATATATATATATATACGTAGACCTATATATTTAAAAATCTATTTCTACTTACGAGCTGGTAGTTGGGAACTTCGAAGGTAATGCAGACGGAACGGCGACTCCAAACAGTTTGTTAAGTACGTCGTAGTTTTCTAATTTTTTAATACAACATCTTGTTATCGATAAAAAAGCTAATGCTAAAAATAAATTTCGGTCATGTATGCAGCCATGTTTGTTTACAGTCGTCATCAGGCAGGGCCATGGGAACAACGTCATAACTAAATGCAGCCCAGACAAGCCGATGTAAAAAAATTTAAAACTCTTGTTACTTGTTTCAATACATGTTTGGATAAAATGATGTTACAATATACAAGTACACGAATATGGAAATAAAACCAAGACTTTATTATCGCAAATGTGTAGCGTAACTTTTCCAAATATGTACGTAGATATTTGAACGTGCAGGACAAGATGCTAACACGTAGCCTACTCAGATTCATAAACGTACCCATAGGCTGAAAATGTGTAGCGCTGCATTAGCAAATATGTACTCGGATACTTGACCATGCTGGACAAGATGCAAATGTGTAGCCTATCAAGATTTGTGATGGCGCATGTAAGTGAGATCGTCGGTATAATACAGCTAGCTACGTAGTAACCCATATGCATACACTGCAAATTAAACTAGATGACTATTCGGATAACAACTAACGTTGACATAGTAACATTTGCATTTCAGTACAACAATAAACGACTAGGTACCGCACTGGAATCATGTTTGCACTTTTACATTGGGATGCAATTGTTAGCTTGTGTTAAGGAGGTTAAAAACCACCAAACTGCTAAGCTAGCTCAGTGTTGATGTAACGAAGATATTCGATGCACAGCAATGTGTCATTTATCGTTCATTTCAGCTTCTGAAATCGCAAGTTGATGGTTTATTTTCCATAATATACACACCTCTGTGACGTGGCTAAACCGTGTTTAGCCGGCAGTAAACCATTGTGACCTCATTCTCAACGGAGCGTTCCATTGATACGTTCTAATCACATATTTGTGATGGTACGCGTTTGGGCCATGTCTGGAATGATCACATATTTGTGATGGTACGCGCGAAAGGGTTAAGCACCAAATAACAATGTATTTGAAAGCAGTGGCGGGCCGTGCATTTCACACCTAGGCCTTCAGTGATGTCCTACACCAGGGGTGGCCAATTCCAGGCCTCGCGGGCCGGTGTGTATGCAGGTTTTTACTGCCACCAGTTACCACGGTTCAATCAGCTAATTAGTCATACACACAATCACCGATTCACTTGTAAATTACAGAACGATAAAATGCTACAATACACGCATTGACGCATACCGGCACAAGAACATTCATCAGCTGCTTTTCATATCGCGGATATGTAGATTAAAATATCAGATCGTGTAAACGATTGGGCTAATTCAATAATTGTTAACTGGCGGCAGCAAAAACCTGCATACACACCGGCCCGCGAGGCCTGGAATTGGCCACCCCTGTCCTACACAGTCCTACCTGAATTATTCCACCTCTTAATACCATCATTATGACGCCATGGCTCTAGAAACTATACATTTAGACAGAAACGCAGTATAACCGGGCGTTGCATCACCTTAACATAGTCAAGTACAACAGAGTTATATTAATATTTCCGAAGCATTTATAATCAATAAATCCGCGTTTACAATTAAGAGTGTTAAACTACCAGCTTTAAGATCGCTTGGATACTGTCAAAACTTTAAAATAAAAGGCGCTTTTAAAGGATTAGTCTGAGGCTGGAAGCAGCGCAACCAAGAGGAAAGCTATGAAATGAAGAGAATAGACTATGGGGAATAATTTAATACATATTTGTGGAAAAAATATATCAAAATTAAATTTATATTCTGATGATGTTTAGGCCAGCAGAGAAGGCCTTGCTGGCCCTGACGGCCCGCCACTGTTTGAAAGTAATAATGAAAGTAACGGTATATGTACTTTATATGATAAACTGATTCACCTTTTATGGTGGCTACAACCGAAGTTCCCTATCGGAAAAATAAAAGTTGTCATGGATCGCGCCTTCCTTCCCTTATCTCCGCGTTTAGTATTTCCTTTTTTCCATTTACCTTTAATCTATCTGATTTTTCTGTGTTCCGCTACAGGTTTTGATTTCGCCTCTGTGATTAGTGAGTTCATCTGTCCTGCATTTCCGCTCACTATTTATACCCCGCTTCCTCCTTTTCTCGTCGCTTCCATGTTATTTCATGTAACATTCTAGCCGGTATAGGTATAGGAGTTGTGCGTGCTATCGACCGCTTTGCTTCTCAACGCGGGACTTGTTAGCCGTACAATTTGGAAATAGTAAACTTTCGCTCTCTTATTTTAGAGCAGAGGTTTTGGTTTCTTTGTTTCCCACTCAAACCTACGAGTGCTCTCGCCCTAAGGTTTAGGGTTCTTTTATTTTTCTCCTTCCTTTTTTTTGTTCACTCCACAACGGGAGTTAGATAAGTGTAACTGCTTATTTCTTTTGTTTGCTCGGATATCGAGCTCCTCGCTTATTATCGTGAGGTTATTTGTGTTCTCCTTATTTTCCCCGTCCACTACGGATTATTGTCCGTCTTAGTGTTGTTCGTTTCCTCATCTGTTGCACCTGGACCTCCAATATTTCCTCTGTGTCTCTGGGCATAGAGATCCCCTACAGAACATGGAAGCCAAAGGGGAGGTGCCAGCTATAGATCCTAACATTCACATAGTCCTAGTCACTCAGGAGGCAGACCTTACTGCGCAGGGAGAGAGTGTTCATGTCCTTCAGGTCTCTCAGCAGGCTCTGCACGCTACGCCTTCAGGCAGTCGCTTTGCGGGATCTGTGGGAAAATCTACGAACTCTCTCTCATGGCAGGCCCACCTTCAGTTGCACAAGCACCCACACATCCCACTCCTCCACCACCTCCACCTGACGCTAGGGAACCTAAGCTTCAGCTTCTGCTGCGGTATAGCGGGGAGTCGGGAAAGTGTCAGGGTTTTTTAACTCAGTGCCTAATTTTTTTAAAAACACAGCCCTCATGCTTCTATTCGCAAGAGTCCCGGTAGCCTTCATTCTCTTTCTCCTAACCGGGAATGCTCTTGCACTTATCAGGGCTAATTCGCCCATCATGAACCACACAGATGAGCTTATGGCGGAGATGGTGTCAGTTTACGATCAGGACGTTTATGACAAGGAGGCCGCCATGCGTTTCACCTGTCTTCGTCAGGGCTCCGACACTGTGGCCGCTTTTGCTATTACGTTTCATGCTCTTGCGGGGGTGACAGGATGGACCGATGAGCCTCTTAGTGCACTGTTTCTCAGCGCTCTGTCGGAACCAGTAAAAGACGCTCTCGCGGGTC
Source organism: Ilyophis sp. 1 JC-2022 (assembly GCA_022702515.1). Lineage (NCBI taxonomy): Eukaryota > Metazoa > Chordata > Actinopteri > Anguilliformes > Synaphobranchidae > Ilyophis > Ilyophis sp. 1 JC-2022. The sequence goes on from CM040395.1 coordinate 108,019,072, forward strand.
TCGAACCACCCACTACGTTCAGTGCCCTGGTGTCCACCGCCATCCGTTTAGACAACCGCTTTAGAGAGAGAGAGAAAGAGAGGGTTTCTAAAGGTTTTAGATATCACCCAGCTAGTTACCCTTCTTCCGCCACGCTAGCGCTGTCTCAAACCTCTTCACTGTCTCTTATTGAGCAGGAGGAGCCCATGCAGGTCGATGGGTTCTCCATGCGCATAACAGGGGACGCTAAGTCCCGTGAATTGTGGTGTAGGTACTGCAAGTGGCGGGGTCACTTAAAGGACCAGTGTCCCAAGCTTTCGGGTAAAAAAGGGGTCTCGCTAGGGGAACCGAGTCGCCTAGCGGGACTGCATTTCAATTACCCTCGGACCCTCCTGCCAGTTCATTTATGCTGGAACGATTGCCAGCTCCACTGCAACGCTTTTAATGACTCAGGAGCAGTTGAGTGCCTTATCGATTCCGATTGGGCTAAATCTCACAAAATTCCCACCCACCCTTTGCCTCTTCCTCGCCTTGTTACGGCTCTGGACAGCCACCCATTGCGCACAGGCACCATCTTCCGGGTTACCTCCGCCATACGCATGCGCGTTCTGTATCAGGATCATTCTGCTGTAAAGAACTGGCCCACGCCATCTTCCATAAAACAGGTGCAACGCTTTTTAGGTTTTGTGAATTTTTATCGCAGAATTATCCGCAACTTTAGTGTGGTGGCAGCGCCCATTACTGCGCTTGCTAAAAAGAACCTCGTCGGCCAATTCCAATGGACTCATTGAATTAAAAAAGAGATTCACTTCCGAGCCCATTTTCGTTTCACCCAACCCTTCCCATCCCTTTGTGGTAGAGGTGGACGCCTCCGAACTAGGCGCCGGAGCCGTTCTGTTCCAACGCTCGCCACTTAACTACAAAATGCACCCCTGCGCTTACTCTCGCGTCCTAACATCGGCGGAGAGGACAGACTATAAGAACCTGGAATATGTTCAGCTGGCTAAGTGACTCTTGGTATTCAGGCCAAAAAGTTCAATTTTGGTTTCATCAGACCAGAGAATCATGATTTTCATGGTTTGAGTGTTCTCTAGGTGCCTTTTGGCAAACTCTAAGCGGGCTGTGATGTGCCTTTTACTAAGGAGGGGCTTCTGTCTGGCCACTCTACCATAAAGGCCTGATTGGTGGAGTGCTACCTGAATGGTTGATCTTCTGAAAGGTTCTCCCATCTCCACAAGGATACGCTGGAGCTCTGTCAGAGTGACCCTCGGGTTCCTGCTCACCTCCCAGGCTAAGGCCCGTCTTCCCCGATTGCTCAGTTAGGCCGATCGGCCAGGTTTAGGAAGATTTTTGGTGGTTCCAAACTTCTTCCATTTACGAATGATGGTGGCCACTGTGCTCTTTGGGACCTGTAAAGCTGCAGAGATTTTTCCGTACCCTTCTCCAGATCTACGCCTTGACACAATCCTGTTTCTGAGGTCTGCAGATAATTCCTTTGACCCAATGGCTTGGAGTTTGCTCTGACATGCACTGTCAACTGTGGGACCTTATATAGGCAGGTGTTGGCAATCCCCAATCATGTCCAATCAATTGAATTTATCACAGGTGGACTCCAATTAAGTTGTTGAAACATCTCAAGCAGTATTAGTGGAAACAAACTGCACCTCAGCTCACTTTTGGGTGTCACATCAAAGGGTATCACTTGTGTACATATAATATTTTACATTTAGATTTTTAATATATTAACAAAAATGTCTAAAAACCTGTTTTCACTTTGTCATTATGGGCTATTTTGTGTAGAATTTTGAGACAAAAAATGAACTCAATCTATTGTAGAATATGTCTGTAACGTGGAGAAGGTGAAAGGGGTGTGCAGACTTTTCGGCTTGACTGTATAAACAAAAAATAGGCTGGTATTATGTTCATAACGCCCGTCTAACCCGGTCCTCTTTTTTTGAAATCCAAAATATAGTCACCCTACTATTGTGAATCATTACAAAAACACATTTGTTGCTTAACTACACATTTGTAGCATTGTAGGCACCTGCAAATGCATTGAAGTTATTTGATTTGCCAGATTAAACTTTGCGTAACGACTCGAGTGACAGCCTATCTGATCCATGGCATTCTGATAGCGAGTGAAAGGGGCTGCTCCACATTCGTGAACCTTACTTCTCTAACTAGAGAATTGTATGCTGCTCCCACAATGAGTCCCGTCTTGTAGCTAGCTATTTACATCCCTAACATAGGCTATGCCCTCCGTGTTTTCCTACTAAATAACTTAATATGAAGAGTTGCATCAATGTTGAGGTTTAATTATAAAGGTTTTTATTATTTGCTACCTCGTTAAAACCCCACATAGCCTGCAAGTGTATGAAAGACACAGTGAATGATATTTCAAACAATACGGTGCCCTCGAAATGGACATTTATAAACTTTATTTCAGCGGCCTCCGACAAAAAAGGGGTAAAGCAGAAAACATAATGAGATGTAGGCTATCCTATTAAAGCTGCTTCTTCTTCCATTGTCCCCTGAGTGTAAAATGTAGCTGGAGTGTGTTTATACTTTTTGCAAACGACAACGACCACAGTGTATGTAGCGCGACAATAGAATGTTCATGAAAGCTCTGCGATTTCAGTCGAGCAACACACTCGCTGGACTATAAACTGGCCTAAATCGTGATTTGTTTACAACAAATGATAGATAATTTTTTGAATAATATTATTTAAAAGGCTTTTTTTTTAAATTATTCGAGCAAGGGGTAACTCGGCCCCCCCCTACTTGCCATACCCTACTGTTTGCTGAAATGAGGCCACTGCCCACCACTAACCAAATGTCAGTGCGACCAGCGTCATCCAACGCATGTCGTCGTTCGCAGCGACACAAATTTTCTGGTATTTCCGGTTCATACAGTGGGCTACCGTTCATTCATTTGATTCTTTCAATTTTCTTTTTCTCCCAGTGGCCGAGCTGGAATTAAAGGCAGTTTCAGGCAGCAGAGTCTAGCTGGTTGCAAATTAAGTTCTTTGATATTTTATTCAGACCAGGATCTGAATGATACTCATTTCTCAATGTTTACTGTTTACTCTCCCTTACTTTTCAAGCTAGTTTGCAGTCACATCTAGTTCACGTTTATTTATGACTTTCCCCATCACTGTGATTCTAGCAGAAGTTTAAGGTTATAACCTAGCCTACATGTAAATAATACAATGGAAGAAAGAAATGGTGGACAGATGGCTGGAGAGATAGCCAGCCAAATCCGACAAACAAACCAGATATTTGGTTTGTGTGTATGTGCAGCATGAGCCTGTTTCCTTCATTAGTTTTAAATAGCCTATTTGGTAAAGATTTATTTGGACACCATATTTAAATAGGCTATGTTTATTTGAACAATTAGGCAATTTATTTATTCTATTAAGCCTATGCAAAATTGTAATTATCTCTTCACTGTTGTTGTACAGTTCTTAAAGGTCCCATATCATGGAAATTGTAGTTTATCTACTTTTAGCAGTTATATGCAGTGTAATATACTTATGTGCTGGTAAAATATGAAGTCGGTACTACCTGCCATTTTTTTGTTACATAAGAAAAAAAAATCACTTCAGCTTAAAAGTCTGTTCGGACTGGCTCCAACTGGGACTTCGTTACAGGACTTATGTAATTTGCATAAACCCGCCCTCTTTCAGCCTCTATAGAACAGGGTAGGTATACAATTCTGTGGTAATGCCAGCCTTTCTTTACTTAGTCTCTATCGCCACAGTGTATAATTACGAGCAAGTGGAGAGTTCATGACTAGCCAAACTGGCCATGTTAAATGTGCTGTGTCAGGGTACTTTTTACAGCTACAATAGTAAGCGCTTCGACGTTTACAGCTTTAACGTTAGTCTACAGCTCTATAGCCAAGCTGCCTGGTTGCGAACAGAGTCCTGTAAGGTTAACCCATACGACCGATACCATTCATTACCTACCGAACAGAATCCAATGCAGATTTCGGTGCCACTGTAAAATACAATGCACAAGCTTTTGATTGCTAATGTTATTTAACGACGGCTCAGTCAGTGACCGCAGGTAGCCTACTGTTAGCAAGCCAGCTAACGTTAAACTCGGTCAATTTTCTAAAAGCGAAACTGTCTAAAGTGTGGCTGTATTTTACCCCAAATTATTCAGACGAATGCTTAAAAACAATACTAGCTTGCAAAGTGGGGAACACGTCAATAATGTCGCATTTGTTGACCTATAGGATACATTTGAAAGCATGCAGGGATGCATCTTCGACTGCTTGAAAAGTAACGTTAGCCTACTGGCTAAGTATAATTGAAACAGCTAAGAGGTGATCGCTATATTGTATATATTTTACATGTATTTGCCTTTGTTAAAAATAAGTTTTTTAATGTCTTCGTTTGCTTTTTTATTTGTTTTTTAGGTTTTTCGGAGCGAAAGTGTAGTGTAGGCAAGAGTGTGACTGTGATTCTGGGTCAGTTAGCCAATCAATGCAGAGCATGTGAAAAAAACCTGAACCGCCCACCCAAAACGGGCTGTTCAGCTGCAAGAGTAAAAAACTCACCGGATTTATATATTTAAAAAAATATATTACAAAACCTTTTCCCTTAAAAAACCTTATCAACATGTTTGGTAGATCTTGTAGAATAATATGAAATTGACAAAAAATAGTATGATATGGGACCTTTAAATAAAAATGCCACCACTTTAAATAAGAAGTAGGCCAGCCTATTTTCTGTCATTTTTAGTAGCCTAACCTAGCTGAACGCAAACAATCCGCCAGAGTCACAGAGCCAGAGCTGGGGGTAAGCACAATTTGCTCAAACCGGCGAGTCGACTCAGACGACTCAGCATAAAAAGTCGTTCAAAAATACTGATTAGTTCGCGAACTGCACATCACTAATACACACACACAATAACATTTATAAAATGGTCAACCTTGCCCAAATACGATGAACATTCCTTTCAACGAAAATCACGTAGGCCTAATGCATGCACCACAATTAACCTCTATCTCAGTGCACTAATACAGTGTGGGGGTAACGTTACTAAATAAGAACTCATCACAGGTCAATCTTGCCTCATAACGTTACTGTCATTCACATGTAATGAACAAATATGAAAAAGGGGATGTAGCCTACAACTTTAATAAGTAGGCTAATGCTGTGCCAATAAAGCATATTCTCTTTTTTATGTATTATGTATTTAATATCTGGGAAAGTAATACAGCCATATTTTTCCAGGGGTGCATCTCAATACTCGAAAAATGCACCCACCTTTCCTCCAAGGAAAATGGGCATGAGTCTGTTACGCTCCCAAGAAATGAAAGGGTCGCCAGAAATATGCCAGGAGAACTGCGGTTTGAATACCGCGGAGGACACTGCAAGTTATGAGGTATTTTTAAATGTTGTAATTACACCCGGTAGACGGCTTGCATACGAAGTCTGGAAACTAAAACTAATCAGATAATTTTAAGTATATCAATATATCACATTTTTCTTGTACAAACCTTTTCTTTTTTTTTTTTTTTTTGAAGTATAACGTTATTTGTATTTGGCTATATATTGTAATCAAAGACGGCTACATTTCCATATGGTTGCCAAGCAGCGCAATCCCCCCCAGCAACGCACTTGGAAATGGAATCATCTGCACACTTGTTACAACATAGCAAATCTCGTGAAATATTGTGTGTTTATAACGGGTTTCTCAATAGTTTAAAAGTTAATTTAAAAATAATAATCAATCACTGCCGGGTTTATAAAAAGGTTTATTCCCATTGTTTATAATACTGTTTATGAACATCACACAAGCAGTAATAGCAAACCATAAATCTGAATTTCTTCAAGCTTTTTATAAAGTTAGAAACATGTCCATCATGAAAACTATTTTGGTGAGAAATCTAAAAGCAAATAAAGTAAAAAATACAGTATACAGTGCTATAACCGTCCAAAATGCTTACCAAATGAACAAAATAATAATTATCAGACCATTAATAAATGAAAGACTCTAGATGAAATGGAACAAAAAAAGTAAAGTGAATACAAGGGAAAGCATTTTGTGAACATTCTGAATATAATCATATCCATATTCTTAAGTATTCCCTGAAAACAAAGATTATTGATAGCACATATTGCATGGACCACTTGTGGAAACATTCCGACCCAGCAAAGCCTCTCCAAGGGTATTGACAGCATGCTGAAGGAGACCACTGTATGAGTGAGGCTCGTCCTTTTGGTGCGAGGTTGCTGCGCAGCACTCCTGTCCTCGTTCCATCTGGCCCACCCATCAACCAGGTACGCCTGATAAAATGTGGCTCCAGCAAGGGTACCTGAATAGAAATACAAATGTATGTAATTAATTGGTCACATTAATTTCACAAGCTGGGAACTGTACGGTTTTCTGGTACCGGCCCAGACTACGCTGATTCCCCATGCCCGGGACCCAGAAAGCCCATACATTTGACGGTGCAGCAGAGCCCCCCTTTGGAGCACAGGTCCGGGGGTGGCTTCATTGTGTCCGGGGCTCTGCTCTGAGTGTAGGGACACCAGCCCCAGCTCTGTAAACTGTACGGTTCTCTGACAGCGGCCCAAAAACCTCTCTTTTCTAAAGGCCCACAAGGCCTGAAGCTGAAACAGCGGTCAAAATGTGCACGTTTGCCCCTGCTGCGGAGCCCCGCTTTGGACCACCGTCCGTTTCCAAGGCAGCAGGTCAGAAAGCGGTGTTTTCTGCAGGCCAGAGGTGCTGAAACTGATGGATGTGCACACATTCGCTGGTGCTGCGGGGCCCTGCTTTGGGCCACAGGTCTGGGGATGGTCTCGTTGTAAGCAGGGCACTGCCCCGAGTCTGGGAACCCCAGCCCCGCCATCCAGTTCCAAGGCAGCGGGTCAGAAAGCGGGTTTTATGCAGGCCCAAGGTGCTGAAACTGATGAAAGTGCATACAATTTTTGACAAAGGAACAGGTGATACAGGAGAAATAATTAGATCGAACTGCAGCAAGCTCATTTATAGGTTATTTATTGCAGGTTTAATTTTCTTATTATGTTAGCTAGGCTATTTGATTAACTTGTATGACAGAAAATACAGAGAGCACAGCTAGCTACAAAAGATAGTTTAAAGAAATTAAATGTATAACGTTAAAAATAATTAAATGAATTAATATAACTCATATAAAATATACAATTTATAAAGCTAGATAAAATACATTTAAATGTAATAAATAACGAACTTGTTATAGATATAAGGTAACCTTGCTAATTATAAACTTAACAGTAACGTTAGCCAATCTAAGATTAGATCGTGACAACTGTTAAATGTTAACATGACCTTGCTTCAATCATTTAAGCTGACTACCCATGTATTCATTTAGCTGGCTAAAATATTGTTAAAATATATAATATCTTTACAGTTGGTAATGTTACCGGAACGTAACGTTATACTGTACGTAGTTAGCTAGCCAAGTAAATGTGCTGGTCCTAATGGTTTCATACTGTAATATGATTTGAAATTTGCGATTATCCTAATCGTCCTGCTAAGAGAAATCTTAGTAAAATATTCGTAAATTCCTGCCCCTCACTAGCTCCCAGAGAAGGTTTGATTGGCTAATTCTTGGTATAATTATTGATAGCGATACGCCCCCTGATTGGCTACGTCTTTCAATTCTTGGTAGCGATACATGCCCCGATTGGCTACGTCGTTCAATTATTGGTATATTCTTGGTAGCAAATGGGGATTTGATTGGATTTCACTACCAAGAATTACAGAGACTCACGGCTGTCTTGGGGTGCCAGCCGGGCTACACCCACTGACTGCAAGGTGGCAATCGCTGGAACTGACACTTACTTGTCACCTGACCGTCTAACCCAGGATGGTCGACTGCATGTCGTTTGGGGCTACAAACCTTCAGTCGCAGAGTACACCTGGCCTGACACCTACCTGTCTAGCTATGAACTGAAAGCAAGACCTATAATTCAAGCTAGAATCAATGCCTCAAGATTTGTGCCCTAACCTAGGGGGTGTATTACGAAATGAGATTGAGGGGTTAGCGAGCTAACTACTGAAATTGGTTTAGTGTTCATGAAGATTCATTGTTCTACCGGAAGCTGAAACTGAGCTCATCGGACTCATCGATACTCACCTGTTGTGAGCTAGCTCACCAGTGGGCAGAAACCCTTAGCTGTTAGGAAAATTCAGTTGCTTTTTTTTCAGTTGCCGTTGCTTTTTTTCCAGTTGCCGTTTAAAAGGGACGAAAGTCAGGTAACCTTAGTTTGCGGGCTTCCCACTCCTTACACCAGGGCTACTCGATTCCAGGTCTTGTGGGCCACATTATGGTAAAAATGTTGGTTGGAGCAAATATCTGCCAACACTGTGGCCCACAGGAGATGGAGTTGAATAGCGCTGACTTAGCTCACTTCTATATGTCACTGCTATGCTCTTTTCAGTAAAGGTCTTTGAGGCCCGTTTTTTCATGCACGTCAATGGTACCAAATGCAGTCAAAATATGAAGTGGCACCAATTTTTGTACAACATGGCAGCATTTTTGCAGCTCAAAAATGCTGGTCACAAACCCATGGAACCTCAATGGTTAATGTCACAGTCACTTTGTCTATATTCTTTCTACAGTCTATGGCACAGACTTGCCAAAGGCATCAATTGATTAAACACAAAGGAAGGTGGTTGATGGCCTCTCAGAAAATAAAAAGTTGGCAGACACACATAGTGGTGACAGTGACTAATCGATTGCAGGAACGTCAAAAAATGTGGCGACACATGCTACTAGGGTTGCCAACTCCCAGAGACTGAAATAAGGGACACCCACTGGGGTTTTGTGTGGGTCAAAACTCCCAAAATGCATAGAAAAATGCATTTTGGCACAGTTATACAAACACAACATGGCTTACATACAGCTGCATTAGGCTACTGTATTACACTTACTGTAACAAGTCCTATTCATACCATAATCAAGGAAATGGAATTCTTCAACCATTGAGCAATTGAAAACTCCTTCCGACACAAGTTGCAAAACACCAGGGACAAATCTCCACTCACAGCCTTAACCCAACTGTGTTTTTCTTCCCATTTTTTATTATATGAGACTAGCCTTTTCTTTTTAGCGGGGCCTGGGACCACAACATCCTCCTCATCTCCACTTTCATACTGATGCTGCAGTATTCATTTTAAAGCCCACAGGGGGGGAAAAAGAATGACACATACATTTTTTTCAACATATTAGCTAACTACTATTTAAAAAACAAACGGAAAAAAATAGTTCGCCTTTAGTAACTTAATTGTCATATGAGTGCAGATTGCAATACAATTTCAAGTAAAATGACATCAAGGAAACTTTAGCCGCCTAAACTGCATGTAGCATAGCAATCTTGGTTTAAATGCTGCTTAGCAGGTAACGTTAACACAAATATTCACAAAAGGAACAGCTCTGTTAAAAATATGATAAAACGCTAGCTAACTAACATGTAACAAATAATGACACAACCCGCTTTGCGATTTCTCCAAATTGCGTAAAAGAGTAAAACAACATCACGCATCGATTCTACTTCAAACTAAAATAAACAGAAATACAATTAATTTTTATTAAAGTTAATATCATAAACCGGAGGCGGGCAGAATTTTCGTTTGATTTTATTTTCGGTCCTCTTCATTTTTCCAATTTGTGGTTTAAACTAACGTCTAACAGATGTAATGTTACTGTCAGTAACTTACTGATGTTTTGTTGAAGAAATCAGTTAGTCTAGGCTATACTGTCTGCCAACGCTAGCCTGCTCACCTGCAGCAGCGCTAATTTTTCCACACGAACAGACTGACATGCGCATGCACCACCGCACACACACATACACACAAACACGTGAGCGTTGCCTGCCGTGTCAACTGAGCGGCGCCGAGCGGTCCTAGCGCCTGTCGGATACAGCACACAAACACACAGGCAGGCGTCCTGCAGACACACTGCATGGTGCGCAAACAGAAAAATATATGCATCTTCTCTTTACCGGGGAGGCCGGGACAAATGATGTCCCGTACGGGATGCGCCTCTTTTAGCTCAAATACGGGGCGTCCCGGCTAATACGGGACGGTTGGCAATCCTACATGCTACGTCAACCTCTCATTAAGGGAGTAGAAATTTATATTCCCTTAATGAGAGGTTGACGTAGCATGTGTCGCCACATTTTTTGCCATTCCTGCAATCGATTAGTGATCACACAGCATGACTGTGATCACAATGAACCACACTGAAGCTGTGACCGAATATGATCCCTGTTTCCTGCCCCCTGTCCACTCAGACCCCTGTCTACTACATGCCCTCTCTCCTCACTTTGAAACCAGCGTGCGAAAGAAATCCGGCAACACTCTTTCCAGACTAGTGAAGAAGTAGTTCGTAATATGTTCCGCTCTTGTACCATCGACATGCATAAATGCTCTATGTCTTGTACTACAAGTTGTTGTTTTTACTTCCAGTTTACTTCCTGAAATTGTCGGATAAGTGCTCCTGAACCCCGAAAATAAGGGTTTCATCAGGGGATTTTAAGTGCCCCCATTTGTGAGAAAAAGTTGCCCACTCAAAAGCTTTTTGACAAAGTTGACTGAAATATGCGCCCTCAAAGGGGTGAAGGGATCATATTCAGTCGTTGCCTGTCACATGCCCTAGGCTGGAAAATTGCCAGAGACTTCAAAACCTTCCAAGATAATGATGTGTTTATATGTTATATTTTTTCTGGCCTACAGTGAAGAGCACTTCACAATCATTCCTAGTTAGTATCGTGGTGAGTATCCCCGCCTGTCACGTGGGGGAGCGGGGTTCGATTCCCAGACGGGGAGCCCTTCTTTTGACACAAGTTCTATGGAATTGCAACACACAAAACAAGTTCTCTGCCTCAAAACGTTGCCTTTGTATCATGACCTTACTGATTGTGAAGGCAATGGCAATCATCTTTAATGGAATTAAAGTAAGAACCTAGCCACTCATCCAGATCCTTGTTGGGAAAAAAAGTTAGGACTGAATACTGACAAACTATCTGCTCTGGCCCTTTAGCCATGGAAAAATTAAAAAAATAGAAACATATAAAGAATGCATAAAGTAGGACAGTGTTGTGTTAATCTATGCCAAAAATTGGTGTCTATCAAAGCTTGTTGGTTCTCGACATGAACTGGCTTATCTCTTCGATTGGTTTATGTCATAAGCCACTTTGTTTTCAAAACAAAATTCGGACCGAATTGCTGGTTTTAGAATGCTAAATTTGAGTGTATGAACACAGTGTATGGTGCTGGATTTCTGTCAGAACAGTTTTTTCTATTATTGCTACCAACTAAGCTTGACCGTTCCTCTATATTTTTCAAAAAAAAGTTGCGTACGCCATGAAACGGGAATTAAAGCAGAACTAGCTTTCGTGATATGACGTGTACGTGGTATATAAAAAATTACTAATAGATGGTTCGTTTCAGTAGCAGGCAGTGACTGGGCCTGATTGCAAAATAGCTGTAATCACATATACGCCCTCACATTCAAGGACACACACTCACGCCAGAAAGCAGACCCATTATTCTTTTCGGAAATGGTCAATAGACGGTTGTTCCAGGCTAGTTATTTCTTATTTGAAGTGTCCAATGAAACGAGGAAAAAACCAAAACAAGCGCATGTACCTTGCAGATGTGCGCCCTCATTTTTAGATGCACACACACAGGCAACCAGATGAATACACACTTCTTTGTTTCACCTTTTTTAACATTCCAAGGGGCCAGCTTGTTAAAAAATGTCTATGCAAATGAAAAAATGGTGAGCCTTCAAGGAGTATATGGAGCTTATTAGATCCAATGAATACATTTTCCTTTTCTTTATATACATCAGTAGTAAGGATTATATTACTACAAAAGAATCTCATATTATAGAGAATCGTGAATTTAGTTCATAAAGCACCCACATGAACACAGTAGCCTGTGGAAATAACATTGAAAAAGCTTATAGTTAGTATTATTTAACCAATTAGATCATTGTATTATTATGTATTGAACTACTATAGAACCATGAACAGGCCATTTCCAATATAATTAATTCATAGTATTTAATCAAAACTACTATATAAATGAACGTCATATGTAATAATGCTTAATTAAAACCAGCAGAGGCTGCTATTGACCATGAAAAAACATCTCCCAGTGGGCGGAGAACGACTTTAATACCCACAGAGGGCAGGGTTTAAGGTAAGGATAAAAGAAGGAGTTATCTGAACTTTCATGGCTGCTATGTGTTTTGTCTCTGTCACTGTGCTTGCTTAACATCTTGTGGTAGTGCATGGAGTTGACGGACTTAGACTGGACCGTGTGATTGAGAGTGTACTTAATATACGTGTGCTTAGTTGATCTGCCTGGGTACTTGTATTCATGCAAATCTTTTTACAATAAATCAAGTTATTTCAGACTCTGGAATGTAGTGTCTATTTGGGAGACAGTTTGAATTACGTGTATTGGAAGGTCCTGACCCCTCCCGACAGGGCAGTGAAAGGATTATTTTTATTTACGACAAATTGGCGAGCTAGCCCCAGGAGTGATTCGAGGAAGCCAGATGTTTGGACGGAACTACTGCATCTCAGTTCAACAGGCGCAACTTACAAAAAGGTAAACAGAACTTTTTTTTAAATCTGCATTGTAAATTTGTTGATTCTGAGAGGCAGTGCGAAGGCCTATATGAAAACCTCACAAAAAAATCTAGAAAATTACGGTACGGAAGAGTCTGGTATAACGACAGGCTGATATAAATGTTGTGTGTCTTGTACAGTCTTATGTGTATGGAATGAAAGAATAGTGAACAAGGAAGCCTGCGAACACCGTTCTACCTGTTGTGCAAAAACGCAGCAGAAGAGGGCGGTAGAGCAGTACAAACACAATATTTTCAGGATACTGCTTCTCCGAAGTGCGTGAGAAGGGCTGAATTGTGAAATTTTACCGTGCTGGCCAGAGAATGATTGAGTGCCGGCACAAGTGTGAATGAGAAAATGCGCTGTGTGTGTGTTTGAGTGGTGAATCAGCTGAATAGTTTAAAAGGAAACACACTTGTAAATTGTTTGACACAGAAGTGTGATTTAAAAAGTAACAGGAAGCCCACCCCATGGAATATTGTGGTATCACCAGCTTGAATTTACTGAAACAAGTACTGTGGTGGAAAAGCATTTCTACCGATTGTATCGGATTTATAATAGCCTTAATCTCGGAGATGCGATACCGGAAGGCCATGTGTAAATTTTTATTGACACTGTGTTGGGCTAACAACTGTCAACAACAAGTGTTACCAAATTAGTGTGGTTACAAGAGAGGGAACGGCAACGCAGTGCAAGAAACTTGGTGTGGCATTATGAAAGCGAACAAGATTATACTGAGGAAGATATAGATTAAAATCAAATATAGAGGTGATGTGGAATCATGTTCTTACATATTCTGACTCAGAGCCTGTAGTGGAGCGACATTTCGTTTGTATTTCTCAAGCTCCCTCTTGCTGTATGATCGATTGTGAGGCTGTGGCATCATTGCTATCTATTTTAGATTATTCAGTCAAATGCCCTCGCGGCTATTGAACAAGTAGAAAAGAACATGTGGAAAGGAGAGAGAGATAGACTGCACTGTGTAGGACGTTCGGTACTGGACGCCCAACGTGATAATTATTATCCCGAAGACAGTGATGACGAAATAGTTGAAGCAGATTGAGTCGAAGTGATATATGAGTAAAGTAATGTGGTGTCATTGGTCTTACATATTCAGAACAATCAGATACAATAATAGCAGAAGAATTAGGGGAAGATCTAGATGTGGATTGTGTGTATAGTGAAGGATAGGACAGTGGCATAAACACATGGATATTCTGATTGAATAAATTATAGGTCGTCCTGTTGTTTATTAAAACAATTCACAAAATAAATAATCATATAAAACTTTCTAAATGGCTATTCTCCATGAGAAACCTAGGTTTTTAAACATTTCATGTTCAAGATCGAGGGAGACAAACTGTGTGGTATCTTCACTATTTTGTAAGTGATATAGAGTACATATCAGAAGAGATGTATCTTCTACTGCTCAAAAGTTATAACCACTTCAGTGATGGGTAAGAAAAGGCTAAAAAAAACGCTTTAGAATGTTAGGTTCATTGAAAATATGACATGCGTATGGAAAACTGTTTGAGGTGTGATCATATTATGTCACACCCCTAAAGATAATATACCATTTTAAACAGGATAACTGGAGCTTTCCATTCATATCCATTAATATACAATAATATGCTTACTTTAACACAATATCATCAATTACTAAAACAATTCACAAAATAAATAATCATACAAAACTTTCTAAATGGCTATTCTCCATGAGAAACCTAGGTTTTTTAACTTTTCATGTTCAAGATCGTGGGAGACAAACTGTGTGGTATCTTCACTATTTTGTAAAAGATATGGATTACAAATCAGAAGAGATTTATCATTTACTGTTCAAAAGTTATAACCTCTTAGTGATGTATGGGAAAACGCTAAAAAAAACATTTTTATTAGAATTTTAGGTTCATTGACATTTCACATTACCACTTATCCGTTATCCTAATGGGCCACTAGAGTATGTGTATACAGTTGAACCTCGATACAACGGACACCGATGCAACGGATTCCGGATCCAACGGACACAATCTGCTAGAGTGAATTTCTGGTCCGAACGTTTAAAACTCCCGGATGAAGCGAACCGAGACCGCTACTTCAGTAAGCGTCCGCTTGGCGGCGCGCACGTGTTGTTTACAAGCGTACAAGCGTCGGTTTGCCTGGTTGTTGTGCGCTACATATCTCTTGTTATAGTGATATTTTGCATTATTCGCTGCAACGGACAAACGGCTTTAACGGACAACTGCTCCCCCCTATTAGTCCGTTGTATCGAGGTTCAACTGTATATATATATATATATATAGCAAAATTGAAAGACACAAACACTGAAATATACAATTTATGTGTTCAATGAATCACACTTTATTTTAACAAAAATGTTAACAAATGTTTAACATAGTGAATGGATGAACTAAGTAAATGGATAACATTGCAAAACAAATAAAAACAAGATACAACCCATGGCAAATATCAGTTTAGATGCCCGTAAAATTTATACATTGGATTTATTTACAGTAAAATCATTCATGTATTAGTACAGGTACAGCAGACAAATCTATGGTCAAGCATAAATACCTTAAATATATTCAAGAATCAAGAAGATAACAGTAAGTGCATGCCCTGATGGTCCTCCAAGTCGTGCTCTGCAATGACCCTCAGCACCCTCCTTCTCTTCAGGGACTGTATCAGATGGCTAAATGTCCATCCTTTGCTGCAATACATAACTATGTAATCATTTATCATTTCATTAATCCATAACATATCATATAAAACCATTTCTGAGTCATTGAAGGGCTGTATACTGTATACAATAATAACATCTTACAGCAAACGATTTATGCTTATGTCAGGAATAGATAAAATCCATCACTGTAATAGATAAATAATATTATCAGTTGCCATTTCATTAATCCATAACATATAAAACCATTTATGAGTCATTAAAGAGCTGTATAGTGAGAATTACATTTTACAGAAAACACTTTATGCTCCAGAATAACGTTAGATAAAAAGCTCAACAATATCACAAGTTAGACTACTTGGCATAATGTCCATCAATGTAAAATATTGTTTTGAATGAACAGACATAAATCATCAGTGACATTGGCTCAACTGAATGATGTCTTTTTGTCATATGTGTATATGTCAGAAACGTGAGTCCAAAAAAAAAAAAAGGTTTGCCGTTTAGTTCCCTTCTCCATTTTCGACAGGACTGATTAACAACAATAAGTTACCTTCCGATTTAGGCATAACGTTATGTTAAAACACTAGCTAGATAATTAGTACTTGCTATTGATAAGACTAATAGTTGAGTATAACATTTATAAAGCTAGCCAGACTGACAGCAGAGCTAACCTTAAAAGTTACCAAAACAAAGGACAAAGGACTTGTGTTCGCGCCGAGACACAGAGCTCGCTGCTAGACTAACGTTACTGGTTTTAGCTAGCTATTATTTAGTTATCAAAGTCTACACTAAATACAAAAAATATCTAACGTTATCACTTCACTTATTCATTGTATGACAGACTTTTTCACAATTTCATCTCAAAACGAGCTGGGGGAAGAATAACACAGTGGCTTCTTGAAGCTAACGTGATAGCTTTTACACGAATGTTCATGTTTTTGTTCGAATTCTAAATGATAATCTGAGAAAGTGCGGTACAAAAACAGGATTTTATTCAAAATAAAACAGTTTCTGAAGTAATATTTATGGTTAATTATTATCTTTAAATGCTTTTTTACCTACCTAGTTTATTGGGGTTTCTTCAGTCGCCGTCAAGTCTTCAAACGATGGTCTCTTGTCCGATGTGGTAGTTTCGTCCGCGGTGAGGCAATTAGAGACTTCCGTGTTTTACGGGCGCTTTTATATAGCGGTCAAGAAAGCAATCCCCTCCCAATAAGCTCACCAACCAGTTATATGCAATTGTAGCTTATTTTGTCATCTTTAATTAGCATTTTTCAACAAAAAAAATCTGTGATTGGACGGCAGAGATATTAGACGTCAAACCATCGTCACAATTATGCTTAAATTAGAGCGGTCCGGCTGGAAAGGGTTTTAAAGGAAATGGGATATAACATTTTGATCTGAAGTATGAAGTTATGCATTAAAATGTGCAACATATTTAGTTTTAAAGTTTCTTAGTGAGTGTTTGGCAGAGGGATGGCTTTAAGTGTCATCACTTGCTAGTGGGACAATTCAATCCCATAACGATTCGATTCGATTACGATTCTTTAGGCAAAGGTTCGATGCATCATAACATCTTACATTTGACCACGATTCGATTCGATAAGATTCGGTTCGATTAATTTTGATACTTTAAAAATATTTTCTAGGTATGCTAATGTGATTTGATACCGATACATTCAGCAGTATTTAAATATTCAATTAGAACCTTACGCCAAGTTCACAGCATTATGTTTATTGTTAAGGCATGCCATACATTTTGCAGCTGTCTGCAGCAAATAATGCAGCAATAAACATGACTAACAGTGTATTTTCTAAAGTTGTCCTATTTAGGTTATTGTTTTTCAAACAGTGTCAGACATGGTACCCTAATACATTTCCTTTATTTACAAAATGAAAATGGCAAAATGTATTACAATTACTAAACTGGGCCAAGAAAAATGAAATGGCCAAGAAAAATGAAATAGCCTATAGGTTAGTGTCATGCATCGTACTTTCCTAAATATTAGTACGATCTAGACCAGGGGTCACCAACCCTATGCCCGCGGGCACCCGGTCGCCCGTTGGCTCCTTCTCAGTCGCCCGCGAGGCATGTTCTAAAAATAGCAATATAACGCGTGTATCTACGTGGCTCGTTATCGGCGATTTACTGTTAACTTAGGCACGCAAACGAACACTCGCGGTAAATACGCTAAATGAACAATTTAATAAACAGTATTTTATTCCCCCCCCCCCCGTCAACAATTTCAATCGAGGTCAGCGAAATCCTTTGATCGCATCCCCCCCCGTCAACAATTTCAATCGAGGTCCGCGAATGCTTTTGATAGCACCCCCCCCCCCCCCGTCAACAATTTCAATCGAGGTCCGCGAAATCTTTCGATAGCACCCCCCCCTCGTCAACAATTACAATCCAACAAGTAGCCCTCCGTACTACTCAGTACCCTTGAAGTAGCTCTCAGTTGCAAAAAGTTTGGTGACCCCTGATCTAGACCTTCGGTGGAGCAAGATGCCCATCCATCCGTAGTTAAAGCTACTCTCGTAGCGTTTTGCAAGGAGTCAAACAGTTTTCTTCACCTCTTCATACAGAGCAGGTGTAAATTTTTCACTAAAATGTTTTCTGCAAGGTGTATGGTGTTAGGTTCCACCATTTCATTCATTGAGTGGACAGGACAGTAGTAGTAGTTTTAATTAAAAAGACATTGAAAAAAGTCTTTTATTTTTTTTTTTTTGTCTCTAACGTCTACTTGATTTTGAATAGAAAATAGTTTAAATTTAAATATCAGAAAGCACTTTACAATTAACTGTCTGGACACGGTATGTGTCTAAAAACTAATAAAAACAATTATACAAAAAAATAGAACTGTTTGGCCATTTCTCCAGGAAACTCAGGTGAAGTGTCAATGACTCCCGAGTTTAGCTTGCTAACCCGCTTGCTGTCCTTCACGTCAATGGTGTGTCGTCGGCTCAAATGGTTTATCATGTTTGTGGTGTTGCCTGTGTATCTGATTTCTACTTGGCAGATCTTGCATATTGCAGCGGTTTTGTCAAGTACACCATTACCACATAAAATAAGCTCTGACAATGGAAGACATTTTGTAAATTTCATAATGAAAGCCACAACCAAGATGCTGGGAATCAGGCAACTGCTTGGTTACGTGTACCACCCGCAGTCACAAGGGATTTGGAAAGGGCAAATGGCACTTTGAAAGCAAAGATAGCCAAAATATGCGCAGATGGCAAAATCAATTGGGTTGACGCACTACCACTGGCACTAATGAGCATGAAAGTGCAAACTAACAAAAGCATGGATCTAACAAAAGCATGGATCTAACCTCGCGGCGCATGAGCAGCTTGAAAGTGAAATGTCAAATTATGTGCAGCATAACCGTAATACACAAGACTATTTTCCAACAGGTAAAAGGACAAACGACATTCCAGGGGATTTAGGTGGAATACGCCCGGGGGATTGGGTGTATATTAAAGTGTTCAAAAGAAGGTGGAGTGAACCCAGATGTGAGGGACCATACAAGGTGGTTCTGACAACTCCTACTGCGGTGAAGGTTGAAGGTAAAACTGTGTACTTACTGACTTACTGCCCTTTATGCCTACTGGCATCTAGGGCAGCAACAAAGGATCTCCACTCCTGTCTGTTTTTTGCGAACTTTTGGATGGTACCCCAGGTCTGCTTCAGTGCTTTCAGTTCTCTCTCCATTGTTCAACGGCAGGTTTCTTTGGGTCTTCCTCTCTTACGCTTTCCTTCTGGTGTCCAGTGTAGGGCAGTTTTTGTGATGTCATCCTGTTCTTTTCGCATGACGTGTCCAATCCATCTCCACCGCCTTCTCATGATGATGGTGTCGATGCTCTCTTGATTAATCTGAGTAAGTAGTTGTTGATTGGAGATGGTGTTAGGCCAGAAGATGCGTAGAAGTTCGCTTTCTGTCATTCTCCAGCACTCTGAATCGTATAGCAGGGTGGAAAGAACACAACTCTGGTACAGTTTTAGCTTGGTGTTGGTGCTGTACTGGGGGGACTTCCACACATTATTCAGCGTTTTGAAGATGTTTCTGGCCTTGCTGAGTTGGCTTTTGATGTCCTGTTCCTCCACACTGATCCATGTGTGAAGAAAGGAGTTTGCTATCTCAGAGGACTTCTTGGTTTTCACAATGTTTCCAGCGCTGAAACGTGTGAACTGGTCGATGATATGGAGATACCATATGCCTGGTTCCAACTCGTGCAGGTCCACTGCCACCGTTTCATTGTACTCCGAAGCAAGAGGCAAACCCACAGCAGGCTTCGGCTTTGTCTTGTTGTATCTCCGGCATATGTCACAGTCCTGCACTATTTGTTGCAAAATAGTGTCACATTCTTTGTCTTTATTTCCTGAGCTGTGAATGAGTCGTTGTAGTCTCTGCAGATGCATGACCAAACTGTTTATGCAGTTTCACAAGAATCTTTCGTTTCTCATTTGAGGACATGTTTTCTGTGATTTTAAGGACCTCATCTTCATTCGGACTGTTTTCTGGAGCTGTCAGGGTTTCATCTTCAGCTTGTCTCTTTCCTGTGTCTTTGTCTCTGATATCTATACAGTAATGCCCTGAGCTGGTGAATTCAAGAGGGATATTTTGCTTAAACATCACTGCTCTATCATTCTCCATGTCCAAGATAGTTCCTGCCCTTTTCAATGATGCTTTACTCAGTAGCAGTGGGATATCAGCTTTGACTACTTCAGTTTCCACTTGACATTTTGTTTGCCCTATGTTGGCAGGTAGTTTCACTTTTCTGGTGGAATGTACTACATTCCCATCTCCAAAACGAAATGGTCTGCAACTTGGAGTTTCTGTTTGCACTATGTGGTTCACTTGACTTTGACTGAGATCACCAACAAAGCTCTCCAGCCATTTCTCTCCACATACTGTACGGGTACAAGCGGTGTCAATTATGGCTGTCCCTATTGACTCAGCCAGGAAGATCTCTGATTCAGACATGGAGGCTTTTGTAAACAATGTGATGTCACATTCTTCTACTTTTACATCTTCAGTTAGCTTTACTTGTTCAATCTTCCTGTGTGGACAGTCTTTAGCCCAATGAAATGTGCTCTGGCAGATAACACATTTCGATCTCTTACCAAACTTATCCAGTGGATTGGTACCCGGTAATGGTTGCTTCTGTTGTCCAACCTGTGGCGTTGGTTGCCGTCTGTTTCTCCATTGCGGTCTTTGCTCTGTGAAGAACGCGACGTCCTGGTTCACTTGTATTCCATTTGACAAGCCTGGTGTTTTCCCTCCGTAAATCCTCTTCAGTGCAGATTTCATTGAAGCAAACGTTAAATCCGCACACGCTGTCAGCGCCATTTGCCTATTTTTATCGTCGAGGCAAGCCGTATACAACAGTTTAAAAGCCAATACAGCATCTGGAAGCATCATGTTGTACTTTTTCATCCGGTTGTATCGCTGTTCAAAGTCAATGATGTAGTCCGTCATCGACACTGAGCTGTCTTTCGTGATACCATCAAAATAAGAATATGCTTCGTATACGCTGTCTTTTTCCTCCTTGAGAAACACACCGTCCAATCTGACTAACAGTGTCGCCATACCGTCATCTTTGTTCAAATCCTCTGCGGATATCTCCATAGCGATGTCCCTCGCCCTTCCCTCAAGTCCCAGGATGACAGCGAGAGCTTGTTTCTTCTTGTCGAGTTCAGTAACCCGCGTCCACATGTCGACTTCATTCTTCATGGAACTTTATAGTTAGCAGTAGCCATCTTCTGCTAACCATCCTCTGCTACCAATGTTACTCGAATAAACACAACGTTTATCTTTTATCCGGTTTTATTGAATTCTATGTCTCCATCTCACAACCGACAGCCGCTTGCTGATTCACAATAAATGTTCTACCCACAAACCCACACGCATGCGTTTCACAGGTGGGGAACAGGCAACCCAAATACCGTAAATGACAATGTATAAGTGCATAGACAAAATACATGTTAACAGAATGACCCAATGTTCTGGAACAGCTACGCAAAACATGTTTGGTGCCTCACGGATGAAGACTGTACCGCCTTGCTGCCTGAAGAAAGCGGAGCCAGATCACTGTGCTTCGAATGTGCTAGCAACCTCTCCACAGTGATGACCCTCTACGGTGTGTAGAACACCAGGGTTGAAGTACACAGACACTGATTATACACACAGACGAAGATAGAGTGTCACAACCAGGAGCTATGTGCTCCCTCACTAATGGCAGATAGATAGGACACACATAATAATTTGCACACACAGAAGTAGAAACACATAGACACACTACACCCTCTGCCAAAAAGGCCGGTGGCTGAGCGATGTGCTAGTAACCTCTCCTCTGTCCACTGGTCCGACGCAGAGGTTACTTGGACCAAAGAAGAAGCCAACATCATCTCGATAGAAGTATCTCATGTTAACCGATCGAACACTTTGTATTACCACTCTTGATTGTGCACCAAAACCCATGGCTGATCTGAGTATAGCTGCACTTATTTTTGTAAGATGATGCTTATATATGATGTATATGTGTAACCGGACAAGAATCAGACCACGCTGAATCTTGTTGTAAACTAAAGGCCGTGATTTGCCTCGCCACCATAGTTCAGGGAAATGTGGATAACAAAGAACACACTTCTGTCAAAAGCAAACAAAGACAGAAGTTCCTGTGGAAGGGGAACACAGAGCGCATGTGATGGGGGACATGCTTAAGTAGACTGCAATAAATCACCCACGGGTACTGGTCAGTGGTGCTTGGGCAAATCGGCTTCATAGTGGCAACACTTAAGCAGCAGAAAGGCCATTTGGGAGTCTGCTGGATTGTTATGCCTCAGCGAGTCAGTGAGGGCTGAATCAGCTATAAAGGAAAATATGTAATCAAAAATCAGTATGATAACCAAGAATGATTTGTTGTGTTAACAGATTTACTGTGAATCAAATGTCTTATACTTAGTCTTTACACTGATTAATGTAGATTAATGTTTCTCTGAAGTTGGTATTCCTTAAAAGCTTAGGAATACAGCACCACCAAATGTAACATACATTAACAAACGGAAAGGAGCATCAAGTTTTACCCACAGTGGCTTTTACCCACTCCTGAGAAAACAGAGGGGATGTTGACCATGTGATGTTCTCTTCTGCTGCTAAGTCTCGCTCCAAGCGATAGTCGTCATTTTGATGATCACCAAGGTTGTAAGATGGCGTCTTGCTATCTGACCGGATGGAGCCTGGCAACAGACGTAAGGGACAGATGGTGTGTGAATGTGACTGGAAAAGTCACACAGGGGGGTTAAACAAGCGCCAGATCAGATAAAAGTGGCAGCCAGGCATCGAGGACTACTGGCTACGAGAAAGTTGATCTCATTTTGCTGTTTAGAACCAGGGGCTAAAAATGTTTTAAGTCATCATTCAATGTTTAGATTGATAGCTACCATGTGTAGAAAATTGATGTGATTATGTTCAGGTAGAGGAGGCTGAGGTCTTTTTACCTCTCCTCTGTTCAAAGGGAGTGTTTTTTGGCTCAGTCATCCTGTCCTGTTGTTGGATTCAGGAGTTTGTTGGGATGGTTGCTTGGATAGAGACAGGCTAATTTCTGTTAAATAATCACTCCTCCCCGCCTCTCGGCTCTCACTGGGACTTAGCACAGAATAATTCATCTGGAAATGAGCCATGGAGGCTCAAAGGGGGGAATGTGGTATCAAAAAATATAGATTATACATTTTTATATATCATTACAAACCACTGTATAGCCTACCATGGGAAACAATTGTGTTAATAAGAAGATGTTTTTCTGTGTTCGGATGACTTGCAAAAAACAAGTTATGTCCCTCTTGAACCAGAACAAACGTGCACACATCACACATCTGTGGCCTCGCATTCAAGGAGACACACGCACGCAGGAAAATGCAATGGAAAAACTCAGCCTAGATAAAAAGTAGCTGAAATGACCAATAGATGGTTGTTTTCAGTAGCAGGCAGTGTCTGGGCCTGATTGCAAAATAACTGTATTCACATATATGCCCTCACATTCAAGGACACACACTCACGCCGGAAAGCAGACCCATTATTCTTATCAGAAATGGTCAATAGATGGTTGTTCCAGGCTAGTTATTTCTTATTTGATGTGTCCAATGAAACAGGAGAAAAAAACCAAAATAAGGGCATGCACCTCGCAGATGTGCGCCCTCATTTTTAGATGCACACACACAGGCAACCAGATGAATACACTCTTCTTTGTTTCTCCTCCCTTAACATTCCAAGAGGCCAGCTCGTTAAAAAATATCCATGCAAATTAAATAAATATATGGTGCATATTACATCCAAAGAATAGATTTTCCTTTTCTTTATATACATCAGTATTAAAAATTATATTACTACAAAATAATCTCTCATATTATAGAGAAAAATGTTATCTTTTAGTTCATAAAGCACCCACATGAACACAGTAGCCTGCGGAAATAACATTGGAAAAGCCTATAGTTAGTATTATTTAACCCATTAGATCATTGTATTATTATGTATTGAACGACTATGGTCGAATCATGACCAGGCCGTTACCAATATAATTAAACCATGGTATTTCATCAAAACTACTATATAAATGAATGGCACATGTAATGCTTAATTAAAACCAGCAGAGGCCGCTGTTGACTATAAAAGAAGGTGTTATCTGAACTTTCATGGCTGCTATGTGTTTTGTCTCTGTCACTGTGCTTGCTTAACGTCTTGTGGGAGTGCATGGAGTGGATGGACTTAGACTGGACCGTGTGATTGAGAGTGGACTTAATATACGTGTGCTTAGTTGATCAGCCTGGGTACTTGTATATCAGACTCTGGAATGTTGTGTCTATTTGGCAGACAGTTTGAATTACATGTATTGGAAGGTCCTGATGCCTCACGACAGGGCGGTGAAAGGATTATTTTTATTTACGACAGATCACTAGACTTATACAGTATATACCTGTAGAGAGACTACCTTATGGCATTTTTGTGGGTTCAGATCATGTGTTTATTACATTACATTACATTCATTTAGCAGTCTTTATTCATATAGTCTTAGATTTCAATTTGTTGGGCTTTTTTCAGGGCTGCAGAGCTGTGATGGCTGAGTGGTTAAGGTGTTGTACTTGAAATCCAAGTCTTTCCCCGCGCCACTGCATATTCACCTTTGTGGCTCCTGCTACATATTTAGCTGTTAGCTTGCAAGTTTTTAATTTCTGCAAGGACAGATTCAGTTCCGTTCAGTTCAATTTTTATCACTTGCAAAGAGTGTGCGGTCTTTGCGCTCTCCATGAGGAAAACAGAGCGCCCAACGTACCTGCCTAGCTATGAACTGAAAGCAAGACCTATAATTAAAGCTAGAAGTAGGGTACAGTGTAGGGCGCTTCATGTTCACTCCTCGTTAGTATAGTGGAGAGTATGCGGTATCGAGAGCACAAGGGACTGGCTCGCGAAAACCAATCGCGCAGCCAGAGCTCCATTTTCGCTTCCATTTCTTTCCAATCTCGTGCTCTGCCCCGTCCATTTCTTACCAATCAAATCTCCCCGTCTCTGCGCTCCATTTCTTACCAATCGGGACTCGTCGAGCCCGTCCATTTCTTACCAATCATATCTTCCCGTCCCTGAGCTCCATTTCTTACCAATCAGGGCTCGTCGTGCCGTCCATTTCTTGCAAATAAAATGCGGCAACGTAACTTTTTTTGTCGTTTTTAAACGCATCGCGGCAGCTACCGGTGGCAGCGACTGAAGAACACAGTCGGTGAAATAACGTGATTTATCAAGGTAAGACGGCTGCATTAAATTAATTTAATTAAACCGTTAAAGGTGAAACGCTAGCTTTTATATATTTCCCTTCTATCATATCTGAACGTAGGCTAATTTAGAGTTACTGGGTTAATTAACGTCTAGCTAACGGAAATTTACCTCAAACATTGTGTAAAATAAGGTAGCCTCGTGATTTAATTATGTTATTATTAGCTATTAATGTGTTACCTATTAGTGTTATGTTCTGTGGCGCAAAATACATGGTGTATGTCCTATAACTAGTTTCATAGTCTGGTCTGGTTGACATAAGACTAATAAAATTAATTTCTTAAGAGTCAGATATACTTCACAGTAACTTTTATAGATGCATAAATGTGGTATGATAATGATTTTTTATTGGCACTCCTATATTAAATATTGGCTAGCCTACATAACAAAATCTCCAGTGTCATCTCATTTATACTTTTTCATTGTTTACCTCAGGTGGCCTCTAAACAAAAATCTCATAAGGCCCTGGCCCATGTGAAACTGTTAGATGATGTGATTTTGAAAAGCAAATATCACGGTCATTACATGACCATTTGGCGTGCCCATACATAAAGGCCCAATTTGACTTACAGACCAGTCCAGCTGAGGGGACATGCATCTCTGAGGGACCACAACACTGTCTGTGGATTCCACTCTGTGAAGGTAATGTTAACATAGATGGACATAATATATATGTGGAGGTAGTTTGTATTAATTGTCATGGATATGTTTACTATTTAATTGGATCAGCTCACCAGCAGTGCTTCAGCCCCTGAAGCTGGACCAGCCACATCTCCTGCTCCTGTTCCCTCTGTCCCCACTGCAGTGCATCCTACACACATCCACGCATTCTGCACACATCCACGCATTCTGCACACATCCACTCATCCTACACGCATCCTGCACACGTCCACGCATTCTGCACACATCCACTCATCCTGCACACATCCACTCATCCTACACACATCCACGCATTCTGCACACATCCACTCATCCTGCACACTTCCACGCATCCTGCACACGTCCACACATCCTGCACACATCCTCGCATCCTGCACACGTCCACGCATCCTGCACACATCCTCCGCACATCCACACATCCTGCACACATCCTCCGCACAGCCACCACTGAATTTAGGAATGGTGAATATATAACATAATTTAAATGTCCCACTACTGATCTCTCTACTTTTTTAACAACACAGAAAACTGAACTAGAATGTTTTATATTTTGGTGCTTTTCTTTCTTTTTCCCCTTATTCTGATGTTTAAATCTCTCCCAGTTTCTGAAACCTTGATTTGGTGG
>CM040395.1:108052980-108055480 GCA_022702515.1 Ilyophis sp. 1 JC-2022
CATTGCAAGATAGCACTTGTCATCAAGCGAATTCCTGTTAATTACCAAAAACCTTTAAACAACTGACCGGATGTGCACGGCAAACAGGGTTCGAACCTGCGCTGGGAAATACCATTGGATTTCAAGTACAACACCGTAACCACTCGGCCATCGCAGCTCTACAGGCCAGAAAAAAGCCCAAAAAATAGAAATCTAAGACCATAAACACATGACCTCAAACCACAAAAATGCCATAAGGTAGTCTCTATACAGGTATATACTGTATAAATCTAGTGATCCTCCACAACGGAGTTTAGAGTGTTGTCCAAATCCATCTCAGTTCTGAATGCGCCTCCACATTTGACTCATTTATATCAACTCCCCTCCCTTCAAAAATTCCCACCGAACGATTAGTTTCGCTCGGGTACACGTCATATCGCGGAAGCTAGAATAACTCCCATCTCATGAAGTACCAAACTTTTTTGAGAAAAATATCGGGGAGCGGTCAAGCTTAGTTGGTAGCAATCATAGAAAGAACTGTTCTGACAGAAATCCAGCACCATACACTGTGTTCCTACACTCAAATTTTGCAATCTAAAACCAGAGATTCGGCCCGAATTTTGTTTTCAAAACAAAGTGACTTATGACATAAACCAATCGAAGAGATAGGCCAGTTCAGGTCGAGAACCAACAATCTTTGATAGACACCAATTTTTGGCATAAATTAACACAACACTGTCCTAGTTTATGCATTCTTTATATGTTTCTATTTTCTTAATTTTTCCATGGCTATGGGGCCAGAGCAGATAGTTTGTCATAATTAATTTCTAACTTTTTTCTCAACAGGGATCTTGATAAGTGGCTGGGATCTTACTTTAATTCCATTAAAGATGATTGCCATTGCCTTCACAATCATTAAGGTCATGATACAAAGGTAACTATTTGAGACAGAGAACTTGTTTTGTGTGTTGTAATTCCATAGAACTTTTGTCAAAAGTCAGCCTCCCCGTCGGGGAATCGAACCCCGGTCTCCCGCGTGACAGGCGGGGATACTCTCCACTATACTAACGAGGAGCTAGACAGCTAGGTGGCAGGCCAGGTGTACTCGGCGGCTGAAGGTTTGTAGCCGCAAATGATGTGCAGTCGACCATCCTGTGTTAGACGGTCAGGTGACAAGTAGGTGTCAGCTCCAGCGATTGCAACTCGGCTGGCAGTGGGTGTAGCCCGGCTAGCTCAGTCGGTAGAACATGAGACTCTTAATCTCAGCGGTCGTGGGTTCGAGCTCCACGTTGGGCGCTCTGTTTTCCTCATGCAGAGCGCAAAGACCGCACTTTGTTTGCAAGTGATAAAAACTGAACTGAACGGAACTGAATCTGCCCTTGCAGAAATTAAAAACTTGCAAGCTAACAGCTAAATTTGTCACAGGAGCCACAAAGGTGAGTATGCGGTGGCGCCGTGGCTTAGTTGGTTAAAGTGCCTGTCTTGTAAACAGGAGATCCTGGGTTCGAATCCCAGCGGTGCCTCTTGTACTTCCCCCGTTGTGCTTTTCTCAATGCTTCACTACTTCCTTGGTGGAGTCCGATGAGCTCTGTTTCAGATCCCGGTAGAACGTTGAATCGTCATGCAGACTAAACGGATTGCGTTCTAACCGGTAACTTACTCAATTCTCCTTATTGTGTTCATTCCATGAATGGAGACCAGTGTTTTCAGGACTATTATTCTACTACGTGTCCTTATATGAAGTAGTACTGAGAGAGCAAAAACAACCTCCATATTATCCTCATTTTGACAAAGGTACAAGGGTGTAGTACAATTGTTCTTGTTAACAAAGTACACGTCCATTCAGTAGAGTAGATGTAGGGAATTATGTCTGCTTTACACCCAGAGGGTCCTGAGTTCAAGCACTAGTGGAATCAACTATTTGTTAATCAAAGCCCGCTCGTCTTTTACGCTCATTGCAAGATAGCACTTGTCATCAAGCGAATTCCTGTTAATTACCAAAAACCTTTAAACAACTGACCGGATGTGCACGGCAAACAGGGTTCGAACCTGCGCTGGGAAATACCATTGGATTTCAAGTACAACACCGTAACCACTCGGCCATCGCAGCTCTACAGGCCAGAAAAAAGCCCAAAAAATAGAAATCTAAGACCATAAACACATGACCTCAAACCACAAAAATGCCATAAGGTAGTCTCTATACAGGTATATACTGTATAAATCTAGTGATCCTCCACAACGGAGTTTAGAGTGTTGTCCAAATCCATCTCAGTTCTGAATGCGCCTCCACATTTGACGTCATTTATATCAACTCCCCTCCCTTCAAAAATTCCCACCGAACGATTAGTTTCGCTCGGGTACACGTCATATCGCGGAAGCTAGAATAACTCCCATCTCATGAAGTACCAAACTTTTTTGAGAAAAATATCGGGGAGCGGTCAAGCTTAGTTGGTAGCAATCATAGAAAGAACTGTTCTGACAGAAATCCAGCACCATACACTGTGTTCCTACACTCAAATTT
>CM040395.1:108060480-108072980 GCA_022702515.1 Ilyophis sp. 1 JC-2022
TACGTGTCCTTATATGAAGTAGTACTGAGAGAGCAAAAACAACCTCCATATTATCCTCATTTTGACAAAGGTACAAGGGTGTAGTACAATTGTTCTTGTTAACAAAGTACACGTCCATTCAGTAGAGTAGATGTAGGGAATTATGTCTGCTTTACACCCAGAGGGTCCTGAGTTCAAGCACTAGTGGAATCAACTATTTGTTAATCAAAGCCCGCTCGTCTTTTACGCTCATTGCAAGATAGCACTTGTCATCAAGCGAATTCCTGTTAATTACCAAAAACCTTTAAACAACTGACCGGATGTGCACGGCAAACAGGGTTCGAACCTGCGCTGGGAAATACCATTGGATTTCAAGTACAACACCGTAACCACTCGGCCATCGCAGCTCTACAGGCCAGAAAAAAGCCCAAAAAATAGAAATCTAAGACCATAAACACATGACCTCAAACCACAAAAATGCCATAAGGTAGTCTCTATACAGGTATATACTGTATAAATCTAGTGATCCTCCACAACGGAGTTTAGAGTGTTGTCCAAATCCATCTCAGTTCTGAATGCGCCTCCACATTTGACTCATTTATATCAACTCCCCTCCCTTCAAAAATTCCCACCGAACGATTAGTTTCGCTCGGGTACACGTCATATCGCGGAAGCTAGAATAACTCCCATCTCATGAAGTACCAAACTTTTTTGAGAAAAATATCGGGGAGCGGTCAAGCTTAGTTGGTAGCAATCATAGAAAGAACTGTTCTGACAGAAATCCAGCACCATACACTGTGTTCCTACACTCAAATTTTGCAATCTAAAACCAGAGATTCGGCCCGAATTTTGTTTTCAAAACAAAGTGACTTATGACATAAACCAATCGAAGAGATAGGCCAGTTCAGGTCGAGAACCAACAATCTTTGATAGACACCAATTTTTGGCATAAATTAACACAACACTGTCCTAGTTTATGCATTCTTTATATGTTTCTATTTTCTTAATTTTTCCATGGCTATGGGGCCAGAGCAGATAGTTTGTCATAATTAATTTCTAACTTTTTTCTCAACAGGGATCTTGATAAGTGGCTGGGATCTTACTTTAATTCCATTAAAGATGATTGCCATTGCCTTCACAATCATTAAGGTCATGATACAAAGGTAACTATTTGAGACAGAGAACTTGTTTTGTGTGTTGTAATTCCATAGAACTTTTGTCAAAAGTCGGCCTCCCCGTCGGGGAATCGAACCCCGGTCTCCCGCGTGACAGGCGGGGATACTCTGCACTATACTAACGAGGAGCTAGACAGCTAGGTGGCAGGCCAGGTGTACTCGGCGGCTGAAGGTTTGTAGCCGCAAATGATGTGCAGTCGACCATCCTGTGTTAGACGGTCAGGTGACAAGTAGGTGTCAGCTCCAGCGATTGCAACTCGGCTGGCAGTGGGTGTAGCCCGGCTAGCTCAGTCGGTAGAACATGAGACTCTTAATCTCAGCGTCGTGGGTTCGAGCTCCACGTTGGGCGCTCTGTTTTCCTCATGCAGAGCGCAAAGACCGCACACTGTTTGCAAGTGATAAAAACTGAACTGAACGGAACTGAATCTGCCCTTGCAGAAATTAAAAACTTGCAAGCTAACAGCTAAATTTGTCACAGGAGCCACAAAGGTGAGTATGCGGTGGCGCCGTGGCTTAGTTGGTTAAAGTGCCTGTCTTGTAAACAGGAGATCCTGGGTTCGAATCCCAGCGGTGCCTCTTGTACTTCCCCCGTTGTGCTTTTCTCAATGCTTCACTACTACTTCCTTGGTGGAGTCCGATGAGCTCTGTTTCAGATCAGATCCCGGTAGAACGTTGAATCGTCATGCAGACTAAACGGATGATTGCGTTCTAACCGGTAACTTACTCAATTCTCCTTATTGTGTTCATTCCATGAATGGAGACCAGTGTTTTCAGGACTATTATTCTACTACGTGTCCTTATATGAAGTAGTACTGAGAGAGCAAAAACAAAAACCTCCATATTATCCTCATTTTGACAAAGGTACAAGGGTGTAGTACAATTGTTCTTGTTAACAAAGTACACGTCCATTCAGTAGAGTAGATGTAGGGAATTATGTCTGCTTTACACCCAGAGGGTCCTGAGTTCAAGCACTAGTGGAATCAACTATTTGTTAATCAAAGCCCGCTCGTCTTTTACGCTCATTGCAAGATAGCACTTGTCATCAAGCGAATTCAGCGAATTCCTGTTAATTACCAAAAACCTTTAAACAACTGACCGGATGTGCACGGCAAACAGGGTTCGAACCTGCGCTGGGAAATACCATTGGATTTCAAGTACAACACCGTAACCACTCGGCCATCGCAGCTCTACAGGCCAGAAAAAAGCCAGCCCAAAAAATAGAAATCTAAGACCATAAACACATGACCTCAAACCACAAAAATGCCATAAGGTAGTCTCTATACAGGTATATACTGTATAAATCTAGTGATCCTCCTCCACACAACGGAGTTTAGAGTGTTGTCCAAATCCATCTCAGTTCTGAATGCGCCTCCACATTTGACTCATTTATATCAACTCCCCTCCCTTCAAAAATTCCCACCGAACGATTAGTTTCGCTCGGGTACACGTCATATCGCGGAAGCTAGAATAACTCCCATCTCATGAAGTACCAAACTTTTTTGAGAAAAAAATATCGGGGAGCGGTCAAGCTTAGTTGGTAGCAATCATAGAAAGAACTGTTCTGACAGAAATCCAGCACCATACACTGTGTTCCTACACTCAAATTTTGCAATCTAAAACCAGAGATTCGGCCCGAATTTTGTTTTCAAAACAAAGTGACTTATGACATAAACCAATCGAAGAGATAGGCCAGTTCAGGTCGAGAACCAACAATCTTTGATAGACACCAATTTTTGGCATAAATTAACACAACACTGTCCTAGTTTATGCATTCTTTATATGTTTCTATTTTCTTAATTTTTCCATGGCTATGGGGCCAGAGCAGATAGTTTGTCATAATTAATTTCTAACTTTTTTCTCAACAGGGATCTTGATAAGTGGCTGGGATCTTACTTTAATTCCATTAAAGATGATTGCCATTGCCTTCACAATCATTAAGGTCATGATACAAAGGTAACTATTTGAGACAGAGAACTTGTTTTGTGTGTTGTAATTCCATAGAACTTTTGTCAAAAGTCAGCCTCCCCGTCGGGGAATCGAACCCCGGTCTCCCGCGTGACAGGCGGGGATACTCTGCACTATACTAATGAGGAGCTAGACAGCTAGGCAGTGGCAGGGCAGGTGTACTCGGCGGCTGAAGGTTTGTAGCCGCAAATGATGTGCAGTCGACCATCCTGTGTTAGACGGTCAGGTGACAAGTAGGTGTCAGCTCCAGCGATTGCACTCGGCTGGCAGTGGGTGTACCCGGCTAGCTCAGTCGGTGACTGCAGTTCAGATTTCAGTGCTCTTGTTCCTGCGCCAGACGCTCACTGTTTGCAAGTGATAAAAATGAACTGGGAATGATTCTTGCCTCAGCAGCTCGGTTTGCAAGAAAATGATACTCGCTTTAGTTTGTGTCTGCGCCTGGGTTAGCCGTGGCGCTGTGTTTTCATGCTTAACTGATGGAGTCGATGAGCTGTTTGACTCTAATGAATGTCTGCAGATACTTGCTTTGGTCAATTGTCAATACTTATTGTTCATTATGAATGGAGACGTGTTTAGCTCTTATTAAAGTAAATTCTGAGGAGCAATTATCCTTTCAGGTAAAGGGTGTCTTGTTCTTGTTCAAGTACATCTGTAGATATGTGAATTATGTCTTTCGAGGTGCGTTCACCCTATCCTCAACAATTTGTAATCAAAGTGTTTTTGTCATGCAGGATTGCATAAGGAACTTACTCAAAACTTTCCCTTCTGCCCCATGAATGGAGACCTGTCAGGACATAAAACAGGTAGTGATGAGTAATTAGGCAAAAACAGTCAAACAAAAACATAAGGTATTTATCCTTGTATTTTGACAAGGTAGGTGTGTCATTACAATTGTCTCTGTTTACACAAAAATAACACAGTTGTTTTCAGTAATAGGGCTGAATTATGGAATATACACCGGTCTGGTTTTAATCATAAAAGCCTGTTCACTCGTACACTGTGTTCAACACTCTAATTTTGCATTCTAAAAAAAATTCGGCCCGAATTTTGTTTTCAAACAAAGTGACAATAAACCATCGAGACACCAAACAATCTTTGATAGACACCAATTTTTTGGCATAAATGAACACAACACTGTCCTAGTTTATGCATTTTTATGTTTCTATTTTCTTAATCCATGGCTATAGGGCCAGAGCAGATAGTTTGTAAAATTAATTTCTAACTTTTTTCAACAGGGATCTTGATGGCTGGGATCTTCCTTTAATCCATTAAAGATGATTTCCTTCACGATCATTAAGGTCATACAGGTAACTTTTTGACAGAGACTTGTTTGTGTGTGTCTTCCATAGAACTTTTGTCAAAAGTCGGCCTCCCCGTCGGGGAATCGAACCCGGTCTCCCGCGTGACAGGCGGGGATACTCTATTTACTAACGAGGAGCTAGACATAGGTGGCAGGCTTGTGTACTCTGCGGCTGAAGGTTTGTAGCCCAAATGTGTGCAGTCGACCATCCTGTGTTAGACGGTCAGGTGAAATGTAGGTGTCAGCGAATTGCTTGCAGTGGGTGTAGGGCTAGCTCAGTGGTAGACATGAGACTCTTAAAGGGTGGGTTCGAGCCCACGTTGGGCGCTCTGTTTTCCTCATGCAGTGCGCAAGACCGCACACTGTTTGCAAGTGATAAAACTGAACTGAACGGAACTCAATCTGGCAAATTAAAAACTTGCAAGCTAACAGCTAAATATGTACAGGAGCCACTGAAAGTATGTGGTGTGGCCTGGTAGTAAACAGGAGATCCTGGGTTCGAATCCAGCGGTGCCTCTTGTTCAGTTGTGCTTTTCTCAATGACACTACCTTGGTGGAGTCCGATGAGCTCTGTTTCAGATTCAGCACTTAAGTCATACGCAAAACTGTCATGTAACAGATTATATCCAATAACAGGTTACTGAAGGAGACCAGGTTTCAGGATATTATATGAAAAATGATATGACAAGGCGGCACAAATATATACCCATCTGAAGTAAAAGTGTTGAAATTGTTTGTACACTAAACATTCTGTATGTAGGCCTATCAGTTTTAACAAGTGGCTATTAGCACTATAGTGGCTGCATTTTCACATAAATTATAAGATCACAGCCCGTAGTATGAACGTCAGTGTACATTGAATTTTCAACTCTAAATGAGTAATTTGTAACAAAACAATTGTATAACCAAAATATAATTTGAATAACAGTTGTTTAATAGATTTCAATAAGACAGACTAAAACAATTAATGAGGTACTCATTGAGACAATAAAGGATTAAATCCAATTAAATATGTTAACACTTTTCTAATCTCAAGCTCATGGATCCACAAGTAGTGAAGAATAAAAGCAAACGGGGAAGTACAAGAGGCACGTGGGATTCGAACCAGGATCTTCTGTTTACAAGACAGGCACTTTAACCAACTAAGCCACGGCGCCACCGCATCACCTTTGTGGCTCCTGTGACAAATTTAGCTGTTAGCTTGCAAGTTTTTAATTTCTGCAAGGGCAGATTCAGTTCCGTTCAGTTCAGTTTTTATCACTTGCAAACAGTGTGCGGTCTTTGCGCTCTGCATGAGGAAAACAGAGCGCCCAACGTGGAGCTCGAACCCACGACGCTGAGATTAAGAGTCTCATGTTCTACCGACTGAGCTAGCCGGGCTACACCCACTGCAGAGTTGCATTCGCTGGAGCTGACACCTACTTGTCCACCAACCTGACCGTTCTAACACAGGATGGTCGACTGCACATCATTGCGGCTCACAAACCTTCAGCCCCGAGTACACCTGCCTCCACCTATCTGTCTAGCTCCTCGTTAGTATAAATGCAGAGTATCCCCGCCTGTCACGCGGGAGACCGGGGTTCGATCCCCGACGGGGAGGCCGACTTATTGACAAAAGTTCTATGGAAATTACAACACACAAAACAAGTTTCTCTGTCTCAAATATTACCTTTGTACATACCTTAATGATTGTGAAGGCAATCGGCAACATCTTTAATGGAATTATAGTAAGATCCCAGCCATTATCAAGATCCCTGTTGAGAATAAAGTTCGAAATTAATTATGATCAAACTATCTGCCATCGCTCTGGCCCCATACCATGTGAGAAAAATTAAAGAAAATAGAAACATATATAAGAATGCATAAACTAGCGGACCTCAGTGTCCTTGTGGTTAATTTATGCCTCAGAAAAAATTTGGTGTTCTATCAAAAGATTGTTGTGAGCGTTCTCGACTCCTGGAAATGGCCTATCTCGTATTCATCCACATTGGCATTAATGTCATAAGTCACACTTTTGTTTCTGAAAACAAACGATTCGGGTCTCGAATACTCTCGGTATTCTATGATTGCAAAGAAATTTTGAGTGTAAGGAACATCAGTAGTATAGGTGCTATAGGGATTTATCTTGTTCAGAAACAGTGTCTAATTTTTCGTTCTATGATTGCTACCAACTAAGCATTGATTCCGCTCTCCCGATAAATTTTCTCAATAAATAGCTTTTGGTACATTCATGAGATGGAGAGAGTTATTCTAAGAGCTTCCGGCCGTAATAAGACGGTGTACCCCCCGAGGCGAAAATCTAATCGTCCACTATCGGATAGGGAATTTTTGAAGGGAGGGGTATGTTGATATAAATGAGTCAAATGTGGAGCGCGCATTCACAGAATCTGAGATGGACTTTGGATCATACACTCTATAACACTCCGCTTGTGGGAGGATCACTAGATTTATACAGTATATAACGCCTGTAAATAGAGACTAGCCTTTATGGGCATTTTTGTGGTTTGAGGTCATGTGTTGTATGGTCCTTAGATTTCATTTTTTTGGGCCTTTTTTCTGGCCTGTAGAGCGCTGCTGCGATGGACCCTGTAGTGGTTACGTGTGTTGTACTTGAAATCCAAAAAAAATTTGGGTAAAATATTGTCCTTCTGCGCAGGTTATCGAACCCTGTTTGCCGTGCACATCGCCGGTCAGTTGTCTTAGAGAAGGTTTTTGGTATTAACCAGGATTATTCGCTCTTGATGACAAGTTTGCTATCTTGCAGATGATGCGTCTAAAAGACGAGCGGGCTTTGATTAACAAATAGTTGATTCCACTAGTGCTTGAACTCAGGACCCTCTGGGTGTAAAGCAGACATAATTCCCTACATCTGTCTCACTCTACTGAATGGACGTGTACTTTGTTAACAAGAACAATTGTACTACACCCTTGTACCTTTGTCAAAATGAGGATTGGAGATAATATGGAGGTTGTTTTTGCTCTCTCCCCACAGTACTACTTCATATAAGGACACGTCATCAGTGGGAGTAGAATAATAGTCCTGAAAACACTGGTCTCCATTCATGGAATGAAACACCAATAAGGAGAATTGAGTAAGTTACCGGTTAGAACGCAATCCGTTTAGTCTGCATGACGATTCAACGTTCTACCGGGATCTGAAACAGAGCTCATCGGACTCCACCAAGGAAGTAGTGAAGCATTGAGAAAAGCACAACGGGGGAAGTACAAGAGGCACCGCTGGGATTCGAACCCAGGATCTCCTGTTTACAAGACAGGCACTTTAACCAACTAAGCCACGGCGCCACCGCATACTCACCTTTGTGGCTCCTGCGACAAATTTAGCTGTTAGCTTGCAAGTTTTTAATTTCTGCAAGGGCAGATTCAGTTCCGTTCAGTTCAGTTTTTATCACTTGCAAACAGTGTGCGGTCTTTGCGCTCTGCATGAGGAAAACAGAGCGCCCAACGTGGAGCTCGAACCCACGACGCTGAGATTAAGAGTCTCATGTTCTACCGACTGAGCTAGCCGGGCTACACCCACTGCCTGCCGAGTTGCAATCGCTGGAGCTGACACCTACTTGTCACCTGACCGTCTAACACAGGATGGTCGACTGCACATCATTTGCGGCTACAAACCTTCAGCCGCCGAGTACACCGGGCCTGCCACCTAGCTGTCTAGCTCCTCGTTAGTATAGTGCAGAGTATCCCCGCCTGTCACGCGGGAGACCGGGGTTCAATTCCCCGACGGGGAGGCTGACTTTTGACAAAAGTTCTATGGAATTACAACACACAAAACAAGTTCTCTGTCTCAAAAAGTTACCTTTGTATCATGACCTTAATGATCGTGAAGGCAATGGCAATCATCTTTAATGGAATTAAAGTAAGATCCCAGCCACTTATCAAGATCCCTGTTGAGAAAAAAGTTAGAAATTAATTATGACAAACTATCTGCTCTGGCCCCATAGCCATGGAAAAATTAAGAAAATAGAAACATATAAAGAATGCATAAACTAGGACAGTGTTGTGTTAATTTATGCCAAAAATTGGTGTCTATCAAAGATTGTTGGTTCTCGACGTGAACTGGCCTATCTCTTCGATTGGTTTATGTCAAAAGTCACTTTGTTTTGAAAACAAAATTCGGGCCGAATCTCTGGTTTTAGATTGCAAAATTTGAGTGTAGGAACACAGTGTATGGTGCTGGATTTCTGTCAGAACAGTTATTTCTATGATTGCTACCAACTAAGCTTGACCGCTCCCCGATATTTTTCTCAAAAAAGTTTGGTACTTCATGAGATGGGAGTTATTCTAGCTTCCGCGATATGACGTGTACCCGAGCGAAACTAATCGTTCGGTGGGAATTTTTGAAGGGAGGGGAGTTGATATAAATGAGTCAAATGTGGAGGCGCATTCAGAACTGAGATGGATTTGGACAACACTCTAAACTCCCGTTGTGGAGGATCACTAGATTTATACAGACAGTATATACCTGTATAGAGACTACCTTATGGCATTTTTGTGGTTTGAGGTCATGTGTTTATGGTCTTTATGATTTCTATTTTTTGGGCTTTTTTTCTGGCCTGTAGAGCTGCGATGGCCGAGTGTTACGGTTTTGTACTTGAAATCCAATGGTATTTCCCAGCGCAGGTTCGAACCCTGTTTGCCGTGCACATCCGGTCAGTTGTTTAAAGGTTTTTGGTAATTAACAGGAATTCGCTTGATGACAAGTGCTATCTTGCAATGAGCGTAAAAGACGAGCGGGCTTTGATTAACAAATAGTTGATTCCACTAGTGCTTGAACTCAGGACCCTCTGGGTGTAAAGCAGACATAATTCCCTACATCTACTCTACTGAATGGACGTGTACTTTGGTTAACAAGAACAATTGTACTACACCCTTGTAACCTTTGTCAAAATGAGGATAATATGGAGGTTGTTTTTTGCTCTCTCAGTACTACTTCATATAAGGACACGTAGTAGAATAATAGTCCTGAAAACACTGGTCTCCATTCATGGAATGAACACAATAAGGAGAATTGAGTAAGTTACCGGTTAGAACGCAATCAGTTTAGTCTGCATGACGATTCAACGTTCTACCGGAATCTGAAACAGAGCTCATCGGACTCCACCAAGGATATATAGTAGTGAAGCATTGAGAAAAGCACAACGGGGGAAGTACAAAGAGGCACCGCTGGGATTCGAACCCAGGATCTTCTGTTTACAGAGAAATAAAAAACGAAAAATAAAAGAAACAAACAACAAAACACTAAAACAAAGACAGGCACTTTAACCAACTAAGCCACGGCGCCACCGCGTTACCGAATACCGAATGCTCACCTTTGTGGCTCCTGTGACAAATTTAGCTGTTAGCTTGCAAGTTTTTTAATTTCTGCAAGGGCAGATTCAGTTCCGTTCAGTTTCAGTTTTTATCACTTGCAAACAGTGTGCGGTCTTTGCGCTCTGCAATGAGGAAAACAGATCACGTGCGCCCAACGTGGGGCTTGCCGAACACCACCGACCGCTTGAAGATTAAGAGTCTCATCTCTCTACCAGACCTGGAGCTAGCCGTCGAGCTACAAATCCCCCACTGCCTGCCTGAGTTTGCAAATCCGCTGGAGCTGGACTGTCTACTTGAGTCACACCTGACCGTCTAATCCACAGGCGCCATGGTCGGGGGGACTGCAATAGTCACATCATTTGCGGCTACAAACCTTCAGCCGCGTCGACAAGTAGACACAACCTGGCCTGCCACCTACCTGAGCGTTCTAGCTTCCTCGTACGGAGTATAGTGGAGGAGTATCCCCTCCCCCGCCTGCACGCGGGAGACCAGGGTTCGGATTCCCCGACGGGGAGGCTGACTTTTGACAAAAGTTCTATGAATTACAACACACACAACAAGTCTCTGTCTCAAAAATTACCTTTGTATCATGACCTTAATGATTGTGAAGGCAATGGCATCATCTTTAAATGGAATTAAAGTAAGATCCCAGCCACTTATCAAGATCACCTGTTGAGAAAAAAGTTCGAAATTAATTATGAACAAACCCTATTACTGCTCTGCTCTGGCCCCATAGCCATGAAAAATTAAGAAAAATAGAAAAACATATAAAAAAAAATGCATAAACTCAGACAGCTCGTTGTTTTAATTTATGCCAAAAATTGGTGTCTATCAAAGTTTGGTTCTCGACCTAACTGGCCTAATCTCTTCGATTGTTTATGTCATAATCCTTTGTTTTGAAAACAAAATTCGGACTCGAACTCTGGTTTTAGATTGCAAAATTTGAGTGTAGGAACACAGTGTATGGTGCTTGGATTTCTTGTCAAACAGTTCTTTCTATGATTGCTACCAAACTAAGGCTTGACCGCTCCCCGATATTTTTCTCAAAAGTTGGTACTTCATAGATGGGATTATTCTAGCTTCCGCGATATGAAATAACGTGTTCCCGACGCGAAACTAATCGTCTCGGCTGGAATTTTGAAGGGAGGGAGTCTGATATAAATGATCAAATGTGGAAGGCGCATTAGGAAACTGAGATTTGATTTGGACAACACTCCTGAACTCCGTTGTGGAGATCACTAATTTAGACAGTATAGAACCTGGATAAGTACGAACTTATGCATTTTTTGTGTTGAGGTCATGTGTTTATGTCTTAAGATTTCTTTTTTTGGCTTTATTTTGGCCTGTAGAGCTGCGATGGCCGAGTGGTCACGGGTTTACGTGAAATCCAGGGTATTTACAGCGCAGGTTCGACAACCCTGTGTGCCGGCTCATCCTCATTGTGAAAGGTGTTTGGTAATGAACAGAATTCCTTGATGAACAATTGCTATCTTGCAATGAGCGTAAAAGACGAGCGGAAGGCTTTGATTAACAAATAGTTGAGTCCACTAGGTGCTTGAACTCAGAACCTCTGGGTGTAAAAGCAGACAGAAGTCCCTACATCTACTCTACTGAATGGACGTGTACTTTGTTAACAAGAACAATTGTACTACACCCTTGTACCTTTGTCAAAATGAGGATAATATGGAGGTTGTTTTTGCTCTCTCAGTACTACTTCATATAAGGACACGTAGTAGAATAATAGTCCTGAAAACACTGGTCTCCATTCATGGAATGAACACAATAAGGAGAATTGAGTAAGTTACCGGTTAGAACGCAATCAGTTTAGTCTGCATGACGATTCAACGTTCTACCGGAATCTGAAACAGAGCTCATCGGACTCCACCAAGGAAGTAGTGAAGCATTGAGAAAAGCACAAGGGGGAAGTACAAGAGGCACCGCTGGGATTCGAACCCAGGATCTCCTGTTTACAAGACAGGCACTTTAACCAACTAAGCCACGGGGGCACAGCTACTCACCTTTGTGGCTAGTGGGACAAATTTCGCTGTTAGCTTGCAAGTTTTTAATTTCTGCAAGGGCAGATTCAGTTCCGTTCAGTTCAGTTTTTATCACTTGCAAACAGTGTGCGGTCTTTGCGCTCTGCATGAGGAAAACAGAGCGCCCAACGTGGGGCTCGAACCCACGACCCTGAGATTAAGAGTCTCATGCTCTACCGACTGAGCTAGCCGGGCTACACCCACTGCAGAGGCAACGCTGGAGCTGACACTGTCACCTGACCGTCTAACACAGGATGGTCGACTGCACTCATTTTACAAACCTTCACATATACACACCTATCCTGCTCCTATACTCCCGCTCCTCTTTTCTTCTCAAAATCCCCCTCATTCCAACCACCCCCCCCTAACAAAACCCACTAAAATACAACACACAAAACAAGTATCTCTTCTCAAAAATTAACCTATTCAACACCTTAATGATTTACTCCAAAATACAATCATCTTTACATTAACCTAAGATCCCAGCCATCAAGATTTATAATATAACAAAAAATTATAAATCAATAATTGACATCATCATTACAACAATCAATTAACATAATAAAATAAAACAATTCCACAATTAAAACTCAATCAAATTATACTTCCCCCTATACATTATCTTCAAAATAGTCTAAAAAACAATCAATCACCTCAATCTATCACAAAAATAATTACAACATCTCATTTAACAAACTCAACTCTCACATCTAC
>CM040395.1:109322271-109364771 GCA_022702515.1 Ilyophis sp. 1 JC-2022
TGTATGCTTAGCCGATCAGCCTGGGTATGTATATTTATGCAAATCTTTTTACAATAAAACAAGTTATATCAGACTCTGGAATGTAGTGTCTATTTAGAAGAAAGTTTGAATTACGTGTAGTGAATTGGTCCTGACCCCTCCCGACAGGGCGGTGAAAGGATCATTTTATTTATTACACTACACTTCACATGGAACCGTGGTTGTAGCAAAGGCTATACCGTCTGCTGGAACAAATTGCTCATTTTGACACACTTCAAATGCAGCCCTCCACCCTAGGTCACACTGACTAATGGACAAGTGGCTGGGCAGAGCCATCATGGGGAAGCAGTAACTCATGCCTATAAGGCTCGGGACTGCTTGGTTGCATATTTTAGTGTCATAGTTTATGGGGTCCTTTACAACCAATACCAACTCTCCCTGGTATGGTTTTACCTAAGGCCTCAATGTCTATCTCAAAGCAACCAAGATATGCGATTGTAATACCATTTGCCGCCTTCAAAGCGAACCATTTACAGTCTTCCAGTTCTTTATGCCCCTTTGACTGAAAATGTTGGTAGAAAAAGGACTCTGTAACCGTGGTGACCATAGAGCCAGTGTCTAAAAGACACTGTACCTATACTCCCCCCATTACAACCTGAACTATGGGGCTCTGCCCCACATGACATTCATGAATGTCCTCTTTACAAAGACTACCTGAGCCAAACTCTGTCCCACCTGTGGTTTGGTTTCCCTGCTGCTCTGATACATGGGCAGTCCTGCCACTGGCACCTGAGGGTGTATTCCCCTGCAATATCGTAATCCTCCCCCCATTGAAGTGCCTCATTACGGATATAAAAAAAAAGAATATGAGGATTCTGACTAATTGACTTTCTAAGATTTCTGCGAAGGGCAGGATCACGAACGTTCTCTGCAAATTGATCACGTAGGGCAAAATCACTACACCAGGAGTCTTTGATATTGCAATAATGAATCTCTTCTATGATGGCCATAAGCATGAGAATATGATGGCCAGAGCATGAGAATATTCACAAACTGACTCCCCTTCTCTTAGTCTTCTGTCAAAAAATTGTTTCTGCAATTTAGTGATCGACTGAGGCTGTCCATATATCTCATATCTCATAGATCAGATGAGTTAGCTTATGAGCGTCCTCTGATTTTACTGCTGCTGGTGAGAGTCCTCTAATTTAAAAAAAATTCTGTTTTGGTTCTTGTCTATGTATTTTTTTACAGGCTTATTTTGTTTTGGTTAGACCAAAGTCTTAGCCTCAGCTGCTCTGACGCACTTTGTACGCAGCGTCTGATGCATAGGCTTGCATAAGCTGGGTAGGACTGTGGGAAACTGAGTCAGCACTCATTGGCTTGCAGCACTGTGAATCACAGGAGTGTGTGCGTAATTCCGGTACGACGTGATGCAGTGGTTTTATCAGTCCGCCGGGAAGTTGTGCACACTAATCGGTAGCCGGCGAATGCTGCGAATCCATCAAGAACAATGAGTGTTTCGGACCAAGAGCTTACTGCTGGATTGAAAAAAGTTTTTGAAGTTCACAAAATGTATTTGGTGCGATAGACTGTAGAAAGAATATCGACAAAGTGACTGTGACATTAACCATTGATGTTCCATGGGTTTGTGACCAGCATTTTGGAGCTGTAAAAATGCTGCCATGTTGTACAAAAATTGGTGCCACTTCATATTTTGACTGCATTTGGTACCATTGACGTTCATAAAAAAACGGGCCTCAAAAACCTTTACTGAAAAGAGCATAGCAGTGACATATAGAAGTGAGCTAAGTCAGCGCTATTCAACTCCATCTCCTGCGGGCCACAGAGCCTGCTCCAACCAAAATTTTTACGACCATAATGTGGCCCACAGGATCTGGAATCGAGTAGCCCTGGTGTAAGTGTAACAGATAGAGAAGTAAACAAACAACAGAACTTAGTAAAAACTAATATTCAATATTCAAATGAGTAATCTATGCTTCGTATTAAGTAACAAGGTATTACACAAATAAGGATGTATTTGATGCTGATTGCATTAATTCTAACACCATCTCTAGTGAGATCGGTTGGGTAGTACCACCAGGCCAGTAGGGGGCGTTTGAGCTCCAATAGGGGAAGTGCGCAGCTCTCTCTTCATTCAATACAAACGCAATGTGAAGAGAGTCTTTGTCTGAGTCTCTTTACTCATATATCCCCTTTTCAGGTATGAATCCCCCCTTCTAAAAGTTGTTCAAGGTGATGCACTTACTTAGTAATGATATACAGTTGTTAGAGAAACGTTTGTTCGTCGAATATGTTAAAGTTTTCACCAAGTAATTGCTAATTTACTGAACGAGTGTATCCGAGCTAGCTAAGCGGAGAAAAGCTAACAGTACTGTAGCTCGCGGTAGCATCGTCACAACAGAGAAAAGACCGCGTTTGTGCCCGGTGTATATTAAACAGAATATTAAACTGAGGATTGTTATCGGTATAATGCTAAAGTAAAGTTATAATGCTTCTCTTTGAGATACGAACGGTAAAGCAACGTTCTTTGTATAATGCTAAAGTTATAATGCTTTCACTTTGTGATGCAAACGGTAAAGCAACTTTCTTTGTATAATGCTAAAGCTATAATGCTTTCACTTTGTAATGCTGAAGTTAAACTATTTTCTCTGTTCAATACTGAAGCTAAAGTCACAGAATGCTAAAGGTAGAATTGTTTTCTCCATATAACGCTAAGGTTAAAGCAGCGTTCTCTGTCATTCTGAAGCTAGAATTCGGTGTGGTCGCCATGTTTAAAGTGGAAATGTGTTGGTGTTTTATTGAACAACGAACTACTGCACTGTTGAGAATATATATATTGAGTATACACTGTGGAATTTGTATGTAATTACGAGCATCCTTGAATTAGTATTCCAGTTTGGATTTAAAACTATGTCGGGAATAAGCGAATATGAATGTAACTGAGTAACATTGTTCAACTTCCCGGGTGATGGATATTCCAATGTGGATCAGAATAACCCAATTAAATTAAATAATTTATTGATCCAGTAATACAGTGCTATAAACATAAGGAAACCAAAGAAACATGGTATTTGTTGTACTTGTTTATTACTATTCATTCAATACAAACGCAATGTGAAGAGAGCCTGTGTCTGAGTCTCTGCTCATATATCCCCTTTTCAGGGCTTTTACATAAGGAGTGGTGAGCCCACAAACTAGGGTTACCTGTCTTTCGTCCCTTTTAACCCTTTCCAGCCGGACCGCTCTAATTTCGGATTAATTGTTCAGATGGTGTGACGTTTAATATCTCTGCCGTCCAATCA
Organism: Ilyophis sp. 1 JC-2022; assembly: GCA_022702515.1. Taxonomy (NCBI): domain Eukaryota; kingdom Metazoa; phylum Chordata; class Actinopteri; order Anguilliformes; family Synaphobranchidae; genus Ilyophis; species Ilyophis sp. 1 JC-2022. Next base: position 109,325,574 of record CM040395.1, read on the forward strand.
CGGATTTTTTGTGTGAAAAATGCTCATTAAAGATGACAAAATAAGCTACAATGACATCTAACTGGTTGGTGAGCTTAGTGGGCGGCGATTTCTTGCTTGACCGCTATATAAAAGCGCCCGTAAAACACGGAAATCTCCATTTGCCTCACCGCGGAGGAAGCTACCACATCGGACAAGAGACCATCGTTTGAAGACTTGACGGCGACTGAAGAAACCCCAATAAGTTAGGTAGGTAAAAAAGCATTTAAAGATAATAATTAACCATAAATATTACTTCAGAAACGGTTTTATTTTGAATAAAATCATGTTTTTGTACCGCAGACTTTCTCAGATTATCATTTAGAATTCGAACAAAAACATGAACATTCGTGTAAAAGCTATCACGTTTGCTTCGTGTTATTCTTCCCCCAACTCGTTTCGAGATGAAATTGTGAAAAAGTCTGTCATATAATGAATAAGTGAAGTGATAACGTTAGATATTTTTCGTATTTAGTGTAGACTTTGATAACTAAATAATAGCTAACTAAAGCTAAAACCAGTAACGTTAGTCTAGCAGCGAGCTGTGTCTCGGCGCGAACACAAGTCCTTTGTTTTGGTAACTTTTAACGTTAGCTCTTCTGTCAGTCTGGCTAGCTTTCTAAAAGTTGAATAGTTGAGTTATACTCAACGATTAGTCTTATCAATAGCAAGTACTAATTATCTAGCTAGTGTTTTAACATAACGTTATGCCTAAATCTGAAGGTAACTAATTGCCCTGTCTAAAATGGAGAAGGGAACTGAACGGCAAAGTTATTTTTATTTTTATTTTTTTGGACTCACGTTTCTGACATGAGTAAGATAAGCCTGTTTAGACACATATGACAAAAATACATCATCCAGTTGAGCCAATGTCACTGATGATTTATGTCTGTTCATTCAAAACGTTATTTTACATTGATGGACATTATGCCAAGTAGTCTAACTTGTGATATTGTTGAGCTTTTTATCTAACGTTATTCTGGAGCATAAAGTGTTTTCTGTAAAATGTCATTCTCACGATACAGCTCTTTAATGACTCAGAAATGGTTCTATATGTTATGGATTAATGAAATGGCAACTGATAATATTATTTATCTATTACAGTGATGGATGGACATTATGCTTGTGTCCAGAATAGCTATTTTATCTATTCCTGACATAAGCATAAATCGTTTGCTGTAAAGATGTTATTATTGTAAGTATACAGCCCTTCAATGACTCAGAAGTGGTTTTATATGATATGTTATGGATTAATGAAATGGTAAATGATTACATATTTATGTATTGCAGCAAAGGATGGACATTTAGCCATCTGATACAGTCCCTGAAGAGAAGGAGGGTGCTGAGGGTCATTGCAGAGCACGACATGCACTTAGTTATCTTCTTGATTCTTGAATATATTTAAGGTATTTATGCTTGACCATAGATTTGTCTGCTGTACCTGTACTAATACATTAATGATTTTACTGTAAATAAATCCAATGTATTAATTTTACAGGCATCTAAACTGATATTTGCCATGGGTTGTATCTTGTTTTTATTTGTTTTGCAATGTTATCCATTTACTTAGTTCGTCCATTCACTATGTTAAACATTTGTTAACATTCCTCCCACAGTCCAAAAACATGCAGGTTAGGCTAATTGGAGACTCTAAATTGCCCATAGGTATGAATGAGTGAGTGAATGGTGTGAGTGCTCTGTGATGGATTGGCGGCCTGTCCAGGGTGTATTCCTGCCTCTCGCCCAATGCATGCTGGGATAGGCTCCAGCACCCCCGTACCCTGAATAGGAATAAGCGGGTTGATGGATGATGATGATATATATATATATATACATACATACATACACATACTCAAGTGGCCGATTAGGATAATGGATAAGTGGTAATGTGAAATGTCAATGAACCTAAAATTCTAATAAAAATAGCCTTTTCCCATACATCACTAAGTGGTTATAACTTTTGAGCAGTATAAGATACATCTCTTCTGATTTGTACTCTATATCACTTACAAAATAGTGAAGATACCACACAGTTTGTCTCCCTCGATCTTGAACATGAAATGTTTAAAAACCTAGGTTTCTCATGGAGAATAGCCATTTAGAAAGTTTTGTATGATTATTTATTTTGTGAATTGTTTTAGTAATTGATGATACTGTGTTAAAGTAAGCATATTATTGTATATTAATGGATATGAATGGAAAGCTCCAGTTATCCTGTTTAAAATGGTATATTATCTTTAGGGGTGTGACATAATATGATCACACCTCAAACAGTTTTCCATACGCACGTCATATTTTCAATGAACCTAACATTCTAAAGCGTTTTTTTTAGCCTTTTCTTACCCATCACTGAAGCGGTTAGAACTTTTGAGCAGTAGAAGATACATCTCTTCTGATTTGTACTCTATATCACTTACAAAATAGTGAAGATACCACACAGTTTGTCTCCCTCGATCTTGAACATGAAATGTTTAAAAACCTAGGTTTCGCATGGAGAATAGCCATTTAGAAAGTTTTGTATGATTATTTATTTTGTGAATTGTTTCAATAATTGATGATATTGTGTTAAAGTAAGCATATTATTGTATATTAATGGATATATATGGAAAGCCCCAGTTATCCTGTTTAAAATCGTATTTTAAGGTTAGTTGTGATGTAATATGATCAATCCGTAAACATTTTTGCATATGCACATCATATTGTCAATAAACCAACATTCTAAAGCGTTTTTTAACCCTTTTCGCACCCATAACTGAAGTGATTATAACTTTTGAACGGTAGATGATAGCTCTATTCTGATTTTTATTATATTTCACTCACAAAATGGTGAAGATACCATGCACTCTAGGTTTTCCTATATCTTAAACATGAAATGGGTAAAAATGTAGGTTTCTCATTAGAAAATAGCCATTTAGAACATTTTTGAACATTTTATAAATTTAGTTGTTGAATGTCTTTCCATAATTGATGATATTGCCATTAAGTAATCCTATTGTTTTTTATATCAATTGAAAGCCCCAGTTATCCTGTTTACAATGGTAAATAAAGTTTAGGTATCTGATGTAATATTATCACACCACAAACATTTTTGCAACGCATGTTAATAAATAGAATGGAATAGAATGTTCACAAAATATTCGCTTAGGCTGGAAAGGGTTAAATGGGTTTGGAAAAAGCTACTGAATTTTCCTAACAGCTAAGAGGTTCTGCCCACTAGTGAGCTAGCTCACAACGGGTGAGTATCGATGAGTCCGATGAGCTCTGTTTCAGCTCCTGGTAGAACAATGAATCTTCATGAACACTAAACCAAATGCAGTAGTTAGCTCGCTAACCCCTCAATCTCATTTCGTAATACACCCCCTAGGTTAGGGCATAAATCTTGAGGCGCAGATTCTAGCTTTAATTTTAGGTCTTGCTTTCAGTTCATAGCTAGACAGGTAGGTGGCAGGCCAGGTGTACTCGGCAGGCCACGTTGGGCGCTCTGTTTTCCTCATGCAGTGCGCAAAGACCGCACACTGTTTGCAAGTGATAAAAACTGAACTGAACGGAACTGAATCTGTCCTTGCGGAAATTAAAAACTTGCAAGCTAACAGCTAAATATGTAGCAGGAGCCACAAAGGCAAAGATGCGGTGGCGCCGTGGCTTCGTTGGTTAAAGTGCCTGTCTAGTAAACAGGAGATCCTGGGTTCGAATCCTAGCGGTGCCTCTTGTTCTGCCCCCGTTGTGCTTTTCTCAATGCTTGACTACTTCCTTGGTGGAATCGATGAGTCCGATGAGCTCTGTTTCAGATCCCGGTAGAACGTTGAATCGTCATGCAGACTAAACTGATTGCATTCTAACCGGTAACTTACTCAATTCTCCTTATTGTGCTCATGCCATGAATGGAGACCAGTGTTTTCAGGACTATTATTCTACTAAGTGTCCTTATATGAAGTAGTACTGAGAGAGCAAAAACAACCTCCATATTATCCTCATTTTGACAAAGGTACAAGGGTGTAGTACAATTGTTCTTGTTAACAAAGTACACGTCCCTTCAGTAGAGTAGATGTAGGGAATTATGTCTGCTTTACACCCAGAGGGTCCTGAGTTCAAGCACTAGTGGAATCAACTTTTTGTTAATCAAAGCCCGCTCGTCTTTTACGCTCATTGCAAGATAGCACGTGTCATCAAGCGAATAATTACCGAAAACCTTTAAACAATTGACCGGATGTGCACGGCAAACAGGGTTCGAACCTGCGCTGGGAAATACCATTGGATTTCAAGTACAACACCGTAACCACTCGGCCATCGCAGCTCTACAGCCCAGAAAAAAGCCCAAAAAATAGAAATCTAAGACCATAAACGCATGACCTCAAACCACAAAAATGCCATAAGGTAGTCTCTATACAGGTATATACTGTATAAGTCTAGTGATCCTCCACAACGGAGTTGAGTGTTGTCCAAATCCATCTCAGTTCTGAATGCGCCTCTACATTTGACGTCATTTATATCAACTCCCCTCCCTTCAAAAATTCCCACCGAACGATTAGTTTCGCTCGCGTACACGTCATATCGCGGAAGCTAGTTTTGCTTTAACTCCCGTCTCATGAAGTACCAAACTTTTTTTAGAAAAATATCGGGGAGCGGTCAAGCTTTGTTGGTAGCAATCATAGAAAGAACTGTTCTGACAGAAATCCAGCACCATACACTGTGTTCATACACTCAAATTTTGCATTCTAAAACCAGCATTTTGTGTTCAAAACAAAGTGACTTATGACATAAACCAATCGAAGAGATAGGCCAGTTCAGGTCGAGAACCAACAATCTTTGATAGACACCAATTTTTGGCATAAATTTACACAACACTGTCCTAGTTTATGCATTCTTTATATGTTTCTATTTTCTTAAATTTTCCATGGCTATAGGGCCAGAGAAGATAGTTTGTCATTATTAATTTCTAACTTTTTTCTCAACAGGGATCTTGATAAGTGGCTGGGATCTTACTTTAATTCCATTAAAGATGATTGCCATTGCCTTCACAATCATTAAGGTCATGATACAAAGTAGGGGTGGGACAATGCACCGGTGCATCGCGGTGCATCGATCCGAATGTGTAAATACAACTGCATCGATCTGTAAGATTCGAATCGATAAGCATCGATTAATATCGCATTTTAAATGAATGTGCACATGTATTCATTTATTCAAAAATTATTTAAAATATATATTTCTAAGACACGACTACTTTTAAAACTGTTTTGACCAGCTTCAATCCATGTTTCTGCTCCAACCCCCACATAAGCGTGAGTTGAAAGTCGGGACAGGCGGGAATCAAGCGACTATGAGACGGACAGATCTGAGCGAAATGGCTAGCTGCGTGCTCGCTGAGTGCGACAAAAGAGACAGAAACTTACAGAACTTGTGATGTTCCGAACAGAAAATCAGTGGTATGGAAGCATTTCGGGTTTAGAAAGAAGGAGGGTGTACTTGACAAAACCGCTGCAATATGCAAGATCTGCCAAGTAGAAATGAGATACACAGGCAACACCGCAAACATGATAAACCATTTGAGCCGACGATACACAATTAACGTGAAGGACAGCAAGCGCGTTAGCAAGCTAAACTCGGGAGTCATTGACACTTCCCCTGAGTTTCCTGGAGAAATTGCCAAACAGTTCTATTTTTTTGTATAATTGTTTTTATTAGTTTTTATACACATACCGTGTCCAGACAGTTAATTGTAAAGTGCTTTCTGATATTTAAATTTAAACCATTTTCTATTCAAAATCAAGTAGACGTTCGAGACAAACTAAAATAGTAAGACTATTTCCAATGTCTTACGTTTAATTAATTATTACTACGTTAACTGTCCGATTCACTTAATGAATGTCGTGGAACCTAGATACACCATACCATGCAGAAAACATTTTAGTGAAAAATGTATACCTGCTCTGTATGAAGAGGTGAAGAAAACTGTTCGACTGTCCTTCCAAAACGCTACGAGAGTAGCTTTAACTACGGATGGATGGGCATCTTGCTCCACCGAAGTTCTAGAATCTAGATCGTACTAAGATTTAGGAAAGTACTATGCATGACACTAACCTATAGGCTATTTCATTTTTCTTGCCCCAGTTTAGTAATTGTCATACATTTTGCCATTTTCATTTTGTAAATAAAGGAACTGTATTAGGGTACCATGTCTGACACTGTTTGAAAAACAATAACCTAAATAGGGCAACTTTAGAAAATACACTGTTAGTCATGTTTATTGCTGCATTATTTGCTGCAGACAGCTGCAAAATGTATGGCATGCCTTAACAATAAACATAATGCTGTGAACTTGGTGTAAGGTTCTAATTGAATATTTAATTACTGCTGAATGTATCGGTATCAAATCACATTAGCATGCGTATTACTTTTTTTAAAGTATCTAAATTAATCGAACCGAATCGAATCGAATCGAATCGTGGTCAAACGTAAGATATTATGATGCATCGAACCTTTGCCTAAAGAATCGGAAACGAATCGAATCGTTATGAGATTGAATCGTCCCACCCCTAATACAAAGGTAACTTTTTGAGGCAGAGAACTTGTTTTGTGTGTTGTAATTCCATAGAACTTTTGTCAAAAGTCAGCCTCCCCGTCAGGGAATTGAACCCCGGTCTCCCGCGTCACAGGCGGGGATACTCTCCACTATAATAACGAGGAGTGAACATGATGTGCCCTACTCTGTAGGCCAGAAAAAATAGAACATATAAACACATCACTATCTTGGAAGGTTTTGAAGTCTCAGGCAATTTTCTAGCCTAGGGCATGTGACAGGCAACGACTGAATATGATCCCTTCACCCCTTTGAGGGCGCATATTTGAGTCAACTTTGTCAAAAAGCTTTTGAGTGGGCGACTTTTTCTCACAAATGGGGGCACTTAAATTCCCCGGATGAAACCCTTATTTTCGGGGTTCAGGAGCACTAATCCGACAATTTCAGGAAGTAAACTGGATGTAAAAGCTACAACTTGTAGTACAATACAAAGAGCGTTTATGCATGTCTATGGTACAAGAGCGAGACATTACAAACTATTTCTTCACTAGTCTGGAAAGAGTGTTGCTGGATTTCCTTCGCACACTGGTTGCAAAGTGAGGGGAGAGGGCACGTAGTAGACGGGGGTCTGAGTGGACAGGGGGCAGGAAACATTACATTACATTACATTACATTCATTTAGCAGACGCTTTTATCCAAAGCGACGTACAGTAAGTGCATACAGAAAGGTCATCGAAGTAACTACAGAACAGATAAGAAAGCACATTCTTCCCATACAGTAGCAGCTATCCCTAGTAATGAACACAATGCAGTTCACAGTGAACTGGGTAAATCAGCTCTAATACAATTCTATTCTAAATATTATAAACTTGAATACCTTGAATACACAGTTCAACAAGAAGACATACCATGAGGTCCTAGATAAGTATTAGTCCAGGTGGAGTCTGAAAAGGTGCGTTTTCAGGCCACGACGGAAAGTAGGCAGGGAGTTACAGTAGTCCAGGCGTGAGGTGACCATGGTCTGGACCAAAAGCTGGGTGGAATAGGTGGTCAGGTACGGTCGAATCCTCCTGATGTTGTACAGGAGGAACCTGCAGGACCGTGCCGTCGCCCTGATATGGTCTTTGAAGTTCAGCTGGTCGTCCAGGGCCACCCCCAGGTTCTTTGCCAAGCGGGAGGCAGCCGCCATGGTCCCGTCAACGGTGATGGAGAGGTCAAGTAGCGGGGAGGTTTTGTGTGGCATGAAGAGGAGCTCTGTCTTGTCAAGGTTTAGCTTCAGGTGATGGGTAGTCATCCACTCAGAGATGTCAGCCAGACAAGCAGATATCCTCTCCTTCACCTGTTGGGTAGAGGGAGGGAAAGAGAGGAAGAGTTGAGTATCGTCAGCATAACTATGGTATGAGAAGCCATGTGAATTGATTACTGAACCAAGAGATTTTGTATAAATGGAGAACAGCAGAGGACCCAGTACAGATCCCTGCGGGACTCCTGTAGACAGGGGATGGGGTGCAGAGACAGAACCCTTCCAAGAGACTTGGTAGGATCTATCAGTGAGGTACGATACAAACCAGGAGAGGGCAGTCCCAGAAATGCTCATCTCAGAAAGTGTGGGAATCAGGAGTTTGTGGTTGACCGTGTTGAACGCTGCAGACAGGTCAAGTAGAATCAGGACAGAGGAGAGGGATGAGGCTCTGGCAGTGGAGAGCGCCTCAGTCACGGCCAGGAGAGCAGTTTCTGTGGAATGTCCGGTTCTGAAGCCGAACTGATGGGGGTCAAGCAGGTTGTTCTGGTGGAGAAAAACAGACAGTTGGTTATGGACAGCTCGTTTCAGAGTTTTGGACAGGAAGGGCAAGAGAGATACAGGACGGTAGTTCCTTACATCAGAGGGGTCCAAGCTAGGTTTTTTTAGGAGTGGGGATACACATGGCCACAGGTTAGGGAGGTGTTGATAATAGTGGACAGATATGGAACGAGCTCAGCAGATATTGACTGGAGGACTGCTGACGGGATGGGGTCCAGAGGACAGGTGGTTGCGCGATGGTGCGTCACGAGTTGGAGCACATCTGCGTCCTCCAGAGTCTTGAAGGACGACAGCGTGGCGATAGGTTCGGTATGGGGGATGTGGGGTGTCATCTGAGGTGTGAAGGAGTTGCGGATCATGGCCACCTTCCCCTCAAAGTGGGTCAGGAAGTCATCTGCAGAGAGGGAGGAGGGTGAAGGGGGTGGAGCGGGGGTAAGCAGGGAGGAGAAGGTGGAAAAGAGTTTCCGTGGATTAGACACACATGAATTAATTTTAGTCTGAAAAAAAAAAGTCTTAGCCGATGTAGTTGCAGCTGTGAAGGCTGCCAGCAGAGTGTGATAGGACACCAGGTCATCTGGGGATCTGGATTTCCTCCATTTTCTCTCAGCGCCTCGCAGCATGGTTCTGTTGGATCTGAGAGAATCAGTCAGCCACGGGGAAGGGGGTGATGGTCGAGCTGGTTTGGAGACAAGAGGACAAAGTGAGTTGAGAGACTGAGAGAGGCAGGAGTTAAACATAGAGGTGGCAACATCAACATGCATATTAGCAAAAGACGCAGGAGGAGGAAGTATAGAGAGAGGAGTGCGAGAGGGTGCGGAGATTTCTCCTGAACATAACAGTGGGTGGGTCGTTAGTAGGGTTGAGGGAGAGTGGGAGGGAAAGAGAATGAAATAAAGAAATGGTCCGATACGTGGAGCGGGGTCACCGTGAGTTCAGATGTGGCGCAGCTCCTGGTGAGTACAAGGTCTAGTTAGTTACCAGCCTTGTGGGTGGCAGGCGATGGGGATTGAGTGAGAGCGAAGGACTGGAAGAGTGAGGCGACACTGGATAGCTGGGAACTCTGGATGGAGGTTGAAGTCTCCCAGTAGGATTACAGGGGTGCCATCCTCAGAGAAGGAGCTCAGGAGAGTGTCCAGTTCATCCAGGAAAGCGCCGAGGAATCATATTCGGTCAAAGCTTCAATGTGGTTTATTGTGATCACAGTCATGTGACGGTGGAGTAGAAATTTCTATTCCCTTAATGAGAGGTTGACGTAGCATGTGTCGCCACATGTTTTGCCATTCCTGCAATCAATTATTCACTGTCACCACTATGTGTGTCTGCCACCTTGTTATCTTCTGAGAGGCCATCAACCACCTTCCTTTGTCTTTAATCAATTGATGCCTTTGGCAAGTCTGTGCCATAGACTGTAGAAAGAATATAGACAAAGTGACTGTGACATTAACCATTGACATTCAATGGGTTTGTGACCAGCATTTTGGAGCTGTAAAAATTCTGCCATGTTGTACAAAAATTGGTGCCACTTCATATTTTGACTGCATTTGGTACCATTGACGTTCATGAAAAAACGGGCCTGAAAGACCTTTACTGAAAAGAGCATAGCAGTGACATATAGAAGTGAGCTAAGTCAGCGCTATTCAACTCTATCTCCTGCGGGCCACAGTGTCGGCTCATATTTGCTCCAACCAAAATTTTTACGACCATAATGTGGCCCACAGGATCTGGAATCGAGTAGCCCTGGTGTAAGGAGTGGTGAGCCCGCAAACTAGGGTTACCTGTCTTTCGTCCCTTTTAAATGGGTTTGGAAAAAGCTACTGAATTTTTTTTCTTCCTAACAGCTAAGAGGTTCTGCCCACTAGTGAGCTAGCTCACAACGGGTGAGTATCGATGAGTCCGATGAGCTCTGTTTCAGCTCCTGGTAGAACAAAGAATCTTCATGAACACTAAACCAAATGCAGTAGTTAGCTCGCTAACCCCTCAATCTCATTTCGTAATACACCCCCTAGGTTAGGGCATAAATCTTGAGGCGCAGATTCTAGCTTTAATTATAGGTCTTGCTTTCAGTTTATAGCTAGACAGGTAGGTGGCAGGCCAGGTGTACTCGGCGGCTGAAGGTTTGTAGCCCCAAATGACTTGCAGTCGACCATCCTGTGTTAGACGGTCAGGTGACAAGTAGGTGTCAGCTCCAGCGATTGGCACCTTGCAGTCAGTGGGTGTAGCCGCAGTGCGAAAAGACTGCACACTGTTTGCAAGTGATAAAAACTGAACTGAACGGAATTTAATCTGGTCCTTGTGGAAATTAAAAACTTGCAAGCTAACAGCTAAATATGTAGCAGGAGCCACAAAGGGATAGATGCGGTGGCGCCGTGGCTTAGTTGGTTAAAGTCCCTGTCTAGTAAACAGGAGATCCTGGGTTTGAATCCCAGTGGTGCCTCTTCTTCTGCCCCCGTTGTGCTTTTCTCAATGCTTGACGACTTCCTTGGTAGAATCGATGAGTCCGATGAGCTCTGTTTCAGATCCCGGTAGAACGTTGAATCGTCATGCAGACTAAACTGATTGCATTCTAACCGGTAACTTACTCAATTCTCCTTATTGTGCTCATTCCATGAATGGAGACCAGTGTTTTCAGGACTTTTATTCTACTAAGTGTCCTGATATGAAGTAGTACTGAGAGAGCAAAAACAACCTCCATATTATCCTCATTTTGACAAAGGTACAAGGGTGTAGTACAATTGTTCTTGTTAACAAAGTACACATCCCTTCAGTAGAGTAGATGTAGAGAATTATGTCTGCTTTACACCCAGAGGGTCCTGAGTTCAAGCACTAGTGGAATCAACTATTTGTTCATCAAAGCCCGCTCGTCTTTTACGCTCATTGCAAGATAGCACGTGTCATCAAGCAAATTCCTTTTAATTACCAAAGACCTTTAAACAACTGACCGGATGTGCACGGCAAACAGGGTTCGAACCTGCCCTGGGAAATACCATTGGATTTCAAGTACAACACCGTAACCACTCTGCCATCGCAGCTCTACAGCCCAGAAAAAAGCCCCAAAAATAGAAATCTAAGACCATAAACACATGACCTCAAACCACAAAAATGCCATAAGGTAGTCTCTATACAGGTATATACTGTATAAGACTAGTGATCCTCCACAACGGAGTTTAGAGTGTTGTCCAAATCCATCTCAGTTCTGAATGCGCCTCCACATTTGACGTCATTTATATCAACTCCCCTCCCTTCAAAAATTCCCACCGAACGATTAGTTTCGCTCGCGTACACGTCATATCGCAGAAGCTAGGACGATTCAACGTTCTACCGGGATCTGAAACAGAGCTCATCGGACTCCACCAAGGAAGTAGTCAAGCAGTGAGAAAAGCACAACGGCGGAAGAACAAGAGGCACCGCTGGGATTCGAACCCAGGATCTCCTGTTTACTAGACAGGCACTTTAACCAACTAAGCCACGGCATATTCGCCTTTGTGGCTCCTGCTACAAATTTAGCTGTTAGCTTGCAAGTTTTTAATTTCCGCAAGGGCAGATTCAGTTGCGTTCAGTTCAGTTTTTATCACTTGCAAAGAGTGTGCGGTCTTTGCGCTCTGCATGAGGAAAACAGAGCGCCCAACGTGGGGCTCGAACCCACAACCCTGAGATTAAGAGTCTCATGCTGTACCGACTGAGCTAGCCGGGCTACACCCACTGCCTGCAAGGTGGCAATCGCTGGAGCTGACACCTACTTGTCACCTGACCGTCTATCACAGGATGGTCGACTGCATGACATTTGGGGCTACAAACCTTCAGCCGCCGAGTACACCTGGCCTGCCACCTACCTGTCTAGCTCCTCGTTAGTATATTGGAGAGTATCCCCGCCTGTCACGCGGGTGACCGGGGTTCGATTCCCCGACGGGGAGGCAGGCTTTTGACAAAAGTTCTATGGAATTACAACACACAAAACAAGTTCTCTGTCTCAAAAAGTTACCTTTGTATCATGACCTTAATGATTGTGAAGGCAATGGCAATCATCTTTAATGGAATTAAAGTAAGATCCCAGCCACTTATCAAGATCCCTGTTGAGAAAAAAGTTAGAAATGAATAATGACAAACTATCTGCTCTGGCCCTATAGCCATGGAAAAATTAAGAAAATAGAAACATATAAAGAATGCATAAACTAGGACAGTGTTGTGTTAATTTATGCCAAAAATTGGTGTCTATCAAAGATTGTTGGTTCTCGACGTGAACTGGCCTATCTCTTCGATTGGTTTATGTCATAAGTCACTTTGTTTTGAAAACAAAATTCGGGCCGAATTGCTGGTTTTAGAATGCAAAATTTGAGTGTAGGAACACAGTGTATGGTGCTGGATTTCTGTCAGAACAGTTCTTTCTATGATTGCTACCAACTAAGCTTGACCGCTCCCCGATATTTTTCTCAAAAAAGTTTGGTACTTCATGAGACGGGAGTTAAAGCAGAACTAGCTTCCGCGATATGACGTGTACGCGAGCGAAACTAATCGTTCGGTGGGAATTTTTGAAGGGAGGGGAGTTGATATAAATGACGTCAAATGTGGAGGCGCATTCAGAACTGAGATGGATTTGGACAACACTCTAAACTCCGTTGTGGAGGATCACTAGATTTATACAGTATATACCTGTATAGAGACTACCTTATGGAATTTTTGTGGTTTGAGGTCATGTGTTTATGGTCTTAGATTTCTATTTTTTGGGCTTTTTTCTGGCCTGTAGAGCTGCGATGGCCGAGTGGTTACGGTGTTGTACTTGAAATCCAATGGTATTTCCCAGCGCAGGTTCGAACCCTGTTTGCCGTGCACATCCGGTCAGTTGTTTAAAGGTTTTTGGTAATTAACAGGAATTCGCTTGATGACAAGTGCTATCTTGCAATGAGCGTAAAAGACGAGCGGGCTTTGATTATCAAATAGTTGATTCCACTAGTGCTTGAACTCAGGACCCTCTGGGTGTAAAGCAGACATAATTCCCTACATCTACTCTACTGAAGGGAGGTGTACTTTGTTAACAAGAACAATTGTACTACACCCTTGTACCTTTGTCAAAATGAGGATAATATGGAGGTTGTTTTTGCTCTCTCAGTACTACTTCATATAAGGACACTTAGTAGAATAATAGTCCTGAAAACACTGGTCTCCATTCATGGAATGAACACAATAAGAAGAATTGAGTAAGTTACCGGTTAGAATGCAATCAGTTTAGTCTGCATGACGATTCAACGTTCTACCGGGATCTGAAACAGAGCTCATCGGACTCCACCAAGGAAGTAGTCAAGCATTGAGAAAAGCACAACGGGGGCAGAACAAGAGGCACCGCTGGGATTCGAACCCAGGATCTCCTGTTTACTAGACAGGAACTTTAACCAACTAAGCCACGGCATATTCGCCTTTGTGGCTCCTGCTACAAATTTAGCTGTTAGCTTGCAAGTTTTTAATTTCCGCAAGGGCAGATTCAGTTGCGTTCAGTTCAGTTTTTATCACTTGCAAAGAGTGTGCGGTCTTTGCGCTCTGCATGAGGAAAACAGAGCGCCCAACGTGGGGCTCGAACCCACGACCTTGAGATTAAGAGTCTCATGCTCTACCGACTGAGCTAGCCGGGTTACACCAACTGCCTGCAAGGCGGCAATCGCTGGAGCTGACACCTACTTGTCACCTGACCGTCTAACACAGGATGGTCGACTGCACGACATTTGGGGCTACAAACCTTCAGCCGCCGAGTACACCTGCCCTGCCGCCTACCTGTCTAGCTCCTCGTTAGTATAGTGGAGAGTATTCCCGCCTGTCACGCGGGAGACCGGGGTTCGATTCCCCGACGGGGAGGCCGACTTTTGACAAAAGTTCTATGGAATTACAACACACAAAACAAGTTCTCTGTCTCAAAAAGTTACCTTTGTATCATGACCTTAATGATTGTGAAGGCAATGGCAATCATCTTTAATGGAATTAAAGTAAGATCCCAGCCACTTATCAAGATCCCTGTTGAGAAAAAAGTTAGAAATTAATAATGACAAACTATCTGCTCTGGCCCTATAGCCATGGAAAAATTAAGAAAATAGAAACATATAAAGAATGCATAAACTAGGACAGTGTTGTGTTAATTTATGCCAAAAATTGGTGTCTATCAAAGATTGTTGGTTCTCGACGTGAACTGGCCTATCTCTTCGATTGGTTTATGTCATAAGTCACTTTGTTTTGAAAACAAAATTTGGGCCGAATTGCTGTTTTTAGAATGCAAAATTTGAGTGTAGGAACACAGTGTATGGTGCTGGATTTCTGTCAGAACAGTTCTTTCTATGATTGCTACCAACTAAGCTTGACCGCTCCCCGATATTTTTCTCAAAAAAGTTTGGTACTTCATGAGACGGGAGTTAAAGCAGAACTAGCTTCCGCGATATGATGTGTACGCGAACGAAACTAATCGTTCGGTGGGAATTTTTGAAGGGAGGGGAGTTGATATAAATTACGTCAAATGTGGAGGCGCATTCAGAACTGAGATGGATTCGGACAACACTCTAAACTCCGTTGTGGAGGATCACTAGATTTATACAGTATATACCTGTATAGAGACTACCTTATGGCATTTTTGTGGTTTGAGGTCATGTGTTTATGGTCTTAGATTTCTATTTTTTGGGCTTTTTTCTGGCCTGTAGAGCTGCGATGGCCGAGTGGTTACGGTGTTGTACTTGAAATCCAATGGTATTTCCCAGTGCAGGTTCGAACCCTGTTTGCCGTGCACATCCGGTCAGTTGTTTAAAGGTTTTTGGTAATTAACAGGAATTCGCTTGATGACAAGTGCTATCTTGCAATGAGCGTAAAAGACGAGCGGGCTTTGATTAACAAATAGTTGATTCCACTAGTGCTTGAACTCAGGACCCTCTGGGTGTAAAGCAGACATAATTCCCTACATCTACTCTACTGAAGGGACGTGTACTTTGTTTACAAGAACAATTGTACTACACCCTGGTACCTTTGTCAAAATGAGGATAATATGGAGGTTGTTTTTGCTCTCTCAGTACTACTTCATATAAGGACACTTAGTAGAATAATAGTCCTGAAAACACTGGTCTCCATTCATGGAATGAACACAATAAGGAGAATTGAGTAAGTTACCGGTTAGAATGCAATCAGTTTAGTCTGCATGACGATTCAACGTTCTACCGGGATCTGAAACAGAGCTCATCGGACTCCACCAAGGAAGTAGTCAAGCATTGAGAAAAGCACAACGGGGGATTTGAACCCAGGATCTCCTGTTTACTAGACAAGCACTTTAACCAACTAAGCCACGGCGCCACGGCAGATTCGCCTTTGTGGCTCCGGCTACAAATTTAGCTGTTAGCTTGCAAGTTTTTAATTTCCGCAAGGGCAGATTCAGTTGCGTTCAGTTCAGTTTTTATCACTTGCAAACAGTGTGCGGTCTTTGCACTCTGCATGAGGAAAACAGAGCGCCCAACATGGGGCTCGAACCCACGACCCTGAGCTTAAGAGTCTCATTTATGCCAAAAATTGGTGTCTATCAAAGATTGTTGGTTCTCGACGTGAACTGGCCTATCTCTTCGATTGGTTTATGTCATAAGTCACTTTGTTTTGAAAACAAAATTCGGGCCGAATTGCTGGTTTTAGAATGCAAAATTTGAGTGTAGGAACACAGTGTATGGTGCTGGATTTCTGTCAGAACAGTTCTTTCTATGATTGCTACCAACTAAGCTTGACCGCTCCCTGATATTTTTCTCAAAAAAGTTTGGTACTTCATGAGACGGGAGTTAAAGCAGAACTAGCTTCCGCGATATGACGTGTACGCGAGCAAAACTAATCGTTCGGTGGGAATTTTTGAAGGGAGGGGAGTTGATATAAATGACGTCAAATGTGGAGGCGCATTCAGAACTGAGATGGATTTGGACAACACTCTAAACTACATTGTGGAGGATCACTAGATTTATACAGTATATACCTGTATAGAGACTACCTTATGGCATTTTTGTGGTTTGAGGTCATGTGTTTATGGTCTTAGATTTCTATTTTTTGGGCTTTTTTCTGGCCTGTAGAGCTGCGATGGCCGAGTGGTTACGGTGTTGTACTTGAAATCCAATGGTATTTCCCAGCGCAGGTTCGAACCCTGTTTGCCGTGCACATCCGGTCAGTTGTTTAAAGGTTTTTGGTAATTAACAGGAATTCGCTTGATGACAAGTGCTATCTTGCAATGAGCGTAAAAGACGAGCGGGCTTTGATTAACAAATAGTTGATTCCACTAGTGCTTGAACTCAGGACCCTCTGGGTGTAAAGCAGACATAATTCCCTACATCTACTCTACTGAAGGGACGTGTACTTTGTTTACAAGAACAATTGTACTACACCCTTGTACCTTTGTCAAAATGAGGATAATATGGAGGTTGTTTTTGCTCTCTCAGTACTACTTCATATAAGGACACTTAGTAGAATAATAGTCCTGAAAACACTGGTCTCCATTCATGGAATGAACACAATAAGGAGAATTGAGTACGTTACCGGTTAGAATGCAATCAGTTTTGTCTGCATGACGATTCAACGTTCTACCGGGATCTGAAACAGAGCTCATCGGACTCCACCAAGGAAGTAGTCAAGCATTGAGAAAAGCACAACGGGGGATTCGAACCCAGGATCTCCTGTTTACTAGACAAGCACTTTAACCAACTAAGCCACGGCGCCACGGCATATTCGCCTTTGTGGCTCCGGCTACAAATTTAGCTGTTAGCTTGCAAGTTTTTAATTTCCGCAAGGGCAGATTCAGTTGCGTTCAGTTCAGTTTTTATCACTTGCAAACAGTGTGCGGTCTTTGCACTCTGCATGAGGAAAACAGAGCGCCCAACATGGGGCTCGAACCCACGACCCTGAGCTTAAGAGTCTCATGCTGTACCGACCGAGCTAGCCGGGCTACACCCACGGCCTGCAAGGTGGCAATCGCTGGAGCTGACACCTACTTGTCACCTGACCATCTAACACAGGATGGTCGACTGCACGTCATTTGGGGCTACAAACCTTCAGCCGCTGAGTACACCTGGCCTGCCACCAACCTGTCTAGCTCCTCGTTAGTATAGTGGAGAGTATCCCCGCCTGTCACGCGGGAGACCGGGGTTCGATTCCCCGACGGGGAGGCTGATTTTGACAAAAGTTCTATGAAATTACAACACACAAAACAAATTCTGTCTCAAAAAGTTACCTTTGTATCATGACCTTAATGATTGTGAAGGCAATGGCAATCATCTTTAATGGAATTAAAGTAAGATCCCAGCCACTTATCAAGATCCCTGTTGAGAAAAAAGTTAGAAATTAATAATGACAAACTATCTGCTCTGGCCCTATAGCTATGGAAAAATTAAGAAAATAGAAACATATAAAGAATGCATAAACTAGGACAGTGTTGTGTTCATTTATGCCAAAAATTGGTGTCTATCAAAGATTGTTGGTTCTCGACGTGAACTGGCCTATCTCTTCGATTGGTTTATGTCATAAGTCACTTTGTTTTGAAAACAAAATTTGGGCCGAATTGCTGTTTTTAGAATGCAAAATTTGAGTGTAGGAACACAGTGTATGGTGCTGGATTTCTGTCAGAACAGTTCTTTCTATGATTGCTACCAACTAAGCTTGACCGCTCCCCGATATTTTTCTCAAAAAAGTTTGGTACTTCATGAGACGGGAGTTAAAGCAGAACTAGCTTCCGCGATATGACGTGTACGCGAGCGAAACTAATCGTTCGATGGGGATTTTTGAAGGGAGGGGAGTTGATATAAATGACGTCAAATGTGGAGGCGCATTCAGAACTAGGGTTGCCAACTATCAGAAATTGAAATAAGGGACACCTTAGCGGCCCTCGCGGCACAGGCCAATTTTTTTACCTTTTTTTACACCTGCATTACTGCATTTTTACTACACTTTAACATATAATATAGGCCTACTTGGTTGTAACAAGTCCTATCCATATACAAGACATGCATCTGTAATAAGCCCATGTACTAAGACACACAAAGTCTCTTCTTCTTTTTAATCGGCGAAGGGGTTATATGACTTGACAGCCTGTCAGCCATGCTGCACACTGTTGTTGTGGAGAAGGGAGGGTGCTGGGCACAGCAGCAGAGCCAATCGCATTGAGGCACAAGGGCCTATCTATCCTAGCAACACTGACAGCAATTTGAGTCATGACCAATGAGCTGAGTGCATTCTCACACATAGACAAGATTACCGTAATTTCTCATATAAATCGCTCTGTCATTCATTGAGTCCCCAAAATAAGGGACAAACTGCGTCCATTATCAGTTCGTTAAGGGACGAGTCTTTTATTTTCCAAATAAGGGACGGTCCCTTATTTCAAGGGACGGTTGGCAACACTAGCTAGATAGCATACAGCTGAGCTCGGTAGCCAAGCTTGACGCACTGCATCACCACACACGGACGGACATAGGGTAACGCTATTGCCATGAACTATATTGACGGTCAATCAATCACATATGTTATTTTGACAAGACTACTTTTATTATAAATGTCCCTAGTGCCGCTGGAAAGGTAGTAATTACATAGGTAGTAAAGTACATTTAGCCTACAAACGCAGACTCCGTATTTTTTTCTTTTGGGACCAAAAAAAAGGTTTTGCTTGTTCCATAGACCATATATAAGCCTAAACAACCAACTAACTTAGCCTAATAACGTTAGGCTATTGTTCATTATACCCGCCCAAACCTGTCCTCTTATTAAAAAATTTGAATACCCACCAGTCTATGCCTAGCTGCCGTCTGTTCTAGTTAAACTAACATTAGCTGCTCTTAGGTAGTTGGAGAAGCTGGCAAGTAACGTTTGCTAGGCAATCACAGTAGCTATTGTTAGCTTTCTAGCTAAATGTAAAAATGACTTGCCCTGAGCTATCGTTAGCCTGCTAGCTAGCTAACCCAGCATTGCTAAGCACCGGTAACTGTGGCGAAGTGAGCGGTACCGCTCGCGTTAATAAATCAGAGTCCAGCCCAAGCTTGGGTAAGGAGAACAGGGTTTTTATTTTCCACCTTTCTTCACAACACAAACACAGTAAGACCTCCAGATCTTAGTCATTTTCCCCCCGCTCAACTCCCAGAAGGCTCCTTTTTATAGGTTCTCAGGCTCACTGTTGAACAATCAAGGCAATTGGTTGATTGATACAAACAATACCACAATCAATCGTCACCAATTGCCTGATTGCCAACAGCTGTGCCGGTTCCATAAACCACCTGAGTTCACTCTCTCTTGCCGGCCTCGCCTAAAACCACGCCCCCCTACCACAATAACGTTCATGGCAGGGGGAGTACGGCGATTGCGTACGGGAGGGGGTGGAATAGCTAAATGAATATCTAAATTGATAAGGTTATACAGGTATGGAGCAATTGATTTCAGATACTTAACCCACCGTTTGTTTGCCTGCTTGCTCCGAGACGCTGGGCCTGTAGTGTGGCTGCAACATCCCCTGCTGTCTCATCTCACAAACAGTATTTTTTTTTCATAGTAGGCACTTCATAGCTTGCTCCACAATGAATATGTGATGACAAGCATGTTGAAGATGAGCAACAAGGCGGTCAATTTATTATGTTACGACCTGCGTCAACAAAACAGCTTGTTCACGGTAGGCTACTAAGGGATGTTCTCCATCCACTCAAAAGTACAGCATGTCTCACTGTCCCAAGCTTAGACTGTATAAAAATAGGTCCCAAGACGCCAGGGCACGTTTTAGAATTATTGTTGTTTCCCCCTTCTGGTCCCGCCCCTCCGATTGAGGGCAGTGAGGACTTTATAGAACCTATCTAATCTTTGGCAGTGACCCCAGGACTCAACCTGTCCCTCTGATTGGTCCTGAACAAATGTTAATACCCTGTCCAGACGACACAATAGTTTAAAAAATCGGCACATGGAGAGGCATTAGACAAAGGAAAAGCACCTATTGCGACTACATTTTCTTGTGGAAAAAATTTATTGACTTAGTATTTTGACAACATTGCCATTGACTTACATGGTGAGCACCAAACAAGCACCAAACCCAGAGCTAATGTTCGAAGGTCAGTCCAGACATTGAAGTTGAAGAGAGGTTGGGTATTCCAGCAAGACAATGATCCAAAGCATACTTCGAAATTAACCATGAAGTACCTCCAGGAAGGACGGATGAAGGTTTTGGAATGGCCACCACAGTCTCCAGACTTGAATATTATTGAAAATGTGTGGAGAGATCTCAAACATGCCATGCATGCAAGGAGGCCGAAAAATATTTCTGAGCTTGAGGTGTTCTGCTAGGAAGAATGGGGAAAAATTCCAAAAGCAAGAATTGAAAGACTCTTAGCTGGCTATAGGGAGTGTTTGCAAGCTGTGGCCTGAGGAGGAGATACAGATACAGAGGAGATAAGTACTAACTGACAGGGTTTCCAAACTTTTGCACAGGGCCGTTTTCCTTTTTTTATTATTTTGAAAATGTAAAAAAATTTAATAAAAAGTAATCTTGCTTCAAAATGAAGACATGTATGATGTTTAACTTTGTACTATTTCGAGGTCAGGTAAGCTTCTGTGCACATATGTATTAATTGTAAAAGGCATTTTGACCAGTGGTGCCAACTGGGGTTAAGCTGCACATAAATATCTTGCTCTGACTTTATGTCTGTGTGAGCCCAACTTGTGAATTGCGGCGTGATGAGAACGTTTGGCATCACATGCTACAGAGGGCACATGTTTGCCTGTACAGATTGACAACGCAGATTGAGCAATGGTCACTGTTATTTCTACAACTGGGGAGGAAAAGCATAAAGATAAATGCTAGATATTAAAGCCTGGATTAATAACTGTGCTATACGGCATTCTGCTGGTAAGATGGTGGGTCTTCTCCATGTTTCACAGCGCTGGTGCAGGGAAGACCGGCACGTTCATCGCGCTGAGTAACATCCTGGAGCGCGTCAAAGCCGAGGGGCTACTGGACGTTTTCCAAACAGTGAAGAGTTTACGGATGCAGCGACCGCACATGGTGCAGACTGTGGTATGTATCAGAAACAATACCATCTAAGAGCTAGGACTGCAAAGCATAATAATGGATTACTGTATTATAACTGAATGGCTCTTGGAAGAATCATGGTACACAGTGATTGTCTGCATTTCATGAACAAAAGTTGCCATAAATGTGTGACGTGTTGAAAGTTTCTGATATCTGTTAATTTCCTCTCTCAGGAACAGTACGATTTCTGCTACAGAGTGGTACAAGATTTTGTTGACATATTCGCTGACTACGCCAATTTCAAGTGATGAATATTTTGCCTTAATCTTTGTTTTGGGGGAAGGGGGTATTATATTTTAGTAATGTTATTTGGTCAGGAAGTCTTTTTTTAACTGAATTAAATGAATCCTGTTTTACTATGCACTTGTTCTCAACAGTTACTGCAAATAAATAATCACTGTACCATACTGTAATATACTTACATTACTCAATTGATGAGATCTGTAAATACCAAAAAAAAAAATTCCGATGTTACGATTTGATACAATGAATTAAAAAAACATTTTCATGGGATTTTACATTGTTAGTTACCTTTGGTCCCATTGCAGTAATTATGTGTGAAATACATGCTCATGTTTTAACATTGTTTTATGCCAACTGATAATTGTTTTTAGGGAAAATGCAATACACAATCTTTATACTACTTGAGTTTATGTAAATTCTGTTTTTATGTAATGTTGCTGAATAAGATTTATTCAATAACATTTTCTGTAAATTTTGAAAAATCCTTATAAATGTCAAGTTTTATTTATGCCCACTGTAGGTGAATATTATTTAGGGTTCATAAAATGAGAAATACATCTAAGAGACCACATCTTGCTGTCACTCAGGCAGGACTATGAATATGAAAATAAATATAATTTCCAGTTAAAACAATGAGCAGCAACCACATCATATTTAAAAAAGACAACAACAAAAAAACAGGCAGTAAAAGAATAATTTATTGTGCACAAATTTTAAAAAGTTAAGTAGATACAAGCAGACGGAGAGAAAAATGAATACACTAAACAATTAATGTGAGGGGAAAGCCTCTGGGGAATTCCCACTTTCATTCAGCGCTTCTACACTGCCTGGCCAAAAGAAAAGTTGCCGTTGCACCCGCCATGCATAGTGCCCACTGTACAAGTCTCTGGAGGCAGTGTTATGATCTGGGGTTGCTTCAATTGGTCAGGTCTAGGCTCAGAAATGGTATGCAGCAATAAAATGATGTCAGCTGAGTACCTGAATGTACTGAATGACCAGGTTATCCCATGAATGGGCATATTCTAGGACGACAATGCCAAGATTCATCGGGCTCAAATTGTGAAAGAGTGGTCCTGACATTAACCCCATTGAAAGTCTTTGGGATGTGCTGGAGAAGACTTTACAGAGTGGTTCGACACCCCCTCGTCAATACAAAATATCGGCCAAAAATGAATGCAAGTCTGGACGGTAATAAATGTTGTGATGTTGCATAAGGTTGTCGAAACAATGCCACGACGAATGCGCGCCGTAATCAAAGCTAAAGGCAGTCCAACAAAATATTAGTGTGCGCAATGTTTTTTTTGGCCAGGCAGTGTATTTTTCAGAAAAGAATATCTGTTTACTGCCACTGTGTTAAAAATGGATTAAACTGGATTTTGGTTAATATGCAGAAGTTTACTGGTATCTTGAATTCTGACTGAAGCACATTTTTTGCCGAACACACTGCTATGTCCAAGTCAGATGGGCTCTTCCCAGTAAATAAGGTGTGTGTATGGAACTACAGTAAGAGAAGAGGTGGGACATAGTTAATTTGTTTGCACTCTAGTGTGACGGATGGAGTCATATTAAAGAGGTCTCCAAACTACAATGATTTTCTAAACATCTCATCACTGTGTGTGCTTTGTCATTTTTAAATTTACAAGAATGGTGCCATATATTGATTAGAATTATTTTTTTTAAATTCTGATCTGGATAGAATGGTCACCAGGTGACTTCAGTTCTGTAAAATGGACATATTTGGATATTTGTAGCACATACATGTCAATGCTTTATAAATGTCAATTGCACCAAGCAGAGATGAGTGTGTTAGTACATTTCTAACATACTAGTAAAAATTGAGTTCCTCTTAAACACAATGTTAATCGGTGCTTTGCTTAGAAGGCATAATGAAGCTATCAATTTTATGAGATCTTTGGTGAACCTTTTTTAAAAGTCTTAACAATAACTGATGATTCCAGAGTGTCTTTGTAAAAAAAACTAACACACTTTCTGTGTAATATCTTTTCTGACCAAACAAACCTCACTAGAAACACCTGGAAGAAAAGAAGTAGATGGACTGGGTTTGTTACTTTTTCAGCGGCTTGGATAGTTCCGGTGTGATTATTAGTTGCATTCTGTACAGAATCGCAGGCTGGGATTTTACATTTTCTGGAGTGCAAGCGCATATTGATCCTCTTGTTTTTGCTTGTTGGTTGAGTCTTCATGAAGTTCATGGTGTCTTTGTAAATGCAGGTTGTGACATTAAATACAGTGATCCAGAACAATGTCTTGGTTCCTTATTTTCTTCATTTTAAGTGGCTAACACACTTCAGTTACTTGATTCTCCATTTACAGCATATGGATTTCACACGAGACATAGCAGATCTCATCAATAAGTCATTTTATTGTACTATAGTTGACAAATAAGGCCTGTTACAGTGTAAAAAGAAACTCTGGAGGACATCACCTGCAGCTGGCTTTATTTATGTCCAGTTAAACTAGTGACAGCCTGTGAATAAATTGTTTTTTCCTGTGCTGCACATTGGAATTACATTTCTTGTCTGACACTGCTTTCACACTGTCAATCCTGAATACTCTCATCTTGCTTAGACCTTTGTGTTAGCCGTACCCCATTAGCCTTCATGTTAGCCGTACCCCATTACCCTTCATGTTAGCCGTACCCCATTAGCCTTCATGTTAGCCGTACCCCATTAGCCTTCATGTTAGCCGTACCCCATTAGTCTTCGTGTTAGCCGTACCCCATTAGCCTTCATGTTAGCCGTACCCCATTAGCCTTCGTGTTAGCCGTACCCCATTAGCTTTCGTGTTAGCCGTACCCCATTAGCCTTCGTGTTAGCCGTACCCCATTAGCCTTCGTGTTAGCCGTACCCCATTAGCCTTAGTGTTAGCCATACCCCATTAGCCTTCGTGTTAGCCGTACCCCATTAGCCTTTGTGTTAGCCGTACCCCATTAGCCATTGAGAGCACACACACACACTTGAAAACGCACGCATTCGCCCTGATATGAATACTTTGGGACATAAAATTAATTCATAACAGGGATCTGCCATCACATAAGAATGAAAGGAAGAAACTTACTGTACAAATCCAAATCCAATTTAATTATATCCAAATTTATATTAATTTATATCCAATATCCTCATAATTTTTCTGTATGAAAATGTTGATGTTTAATTGTATTATCAGAAATTTGCCAATGTGAGGATAATGAAGGAGAACATGAGGTTGGGGAACCTTCCGGCAAACATGAAGAAGAACCGCGTTCTGCTGATCATACCATGTGAGAACACTTCCCATTCCTTTTTAAGTTAATTTATTGAACACATTTTACTTTTATGTTTTGTTCCCAATTTTTATGCATTCATTATTAGAAAGCCACCTATGATTTTATTATTCTGACTCTGACATTGGTGCTATAGGCCCCCACACTAAATTCTTCTTTTGTTACATTACCCAAGTTTGCATGAAGAGACATGTTTATACTCAGCAAAATGCTCTTATTCGCCTTTATGGGTATTCCCATGGTGTGTATAAATGGCACAGCCATTCTCAAAAAAAGAACGGGAAAAGAGATAATTGTTTTGGTATTGATTTTAATTTGATCATATATTCATAACTTATCTTGTATGCATAAATATTCATCAGAACAATTTTATAGTATATTCAAATCTTTAAATATACACATACAATCAGTGGGATGGGGCTTTAAAGGAGAAAGCTCTAAAGAAAAGAAAAAAAAATATATATACATACATTGAGGGTGCATGGTAGGGGGAAGAAGGGTCAATGCTATTAAAGCAGTCAATGGATGTAGGGCTCAGAATTCAAAGTCGGCTTCGGTCATGTCAATAGCCCAGGCAAACTTCTTTCGCTGGCTTTTGTTGTAGATTTTGTCCAAGGACACATTCATTTGCATGCACCTGGAGAGAGATTGCAGAGATAAGCAGCATGCACCAGACCCACTCCACACACATTGAATCTTTAGCGTGCGTGCGTGTGTGCGGTGCGTGCGTGCCTGCGTGCGTGTACTCACCAGGCAATGCTGATGCGGGGGTCCAGGTCATTGAGTTTGGAGGTACCCAGGGTGATCTGCTTGCCCTCCTCCCTGTCTGGGGCTTCAATGCTCAAATTCAGTAGCTGTTCCTCAAGGCGGCACGTGGCTTTCCGCTTTTTCTCAACCTCACTTAAACAGACACGATGAATTATACACACACAGTGAGTAAATTACACACACACACACACTCTAAATCAGGCGGGGGGGCAACTCCAGGCCTTGCGGGCCGGTGTGTATGCATGTTTTTACTGCCACCAGTTACCACGGCTCAATCAACAAATTAGTCATACACACAATCACGATTCACTCGTAAATTACAGAACGATAAAACGCTACAATATACGCATACCGGCACAAGAACATTCATCAGCTACTGTTCATATCACGGATATGTAGATTAAAATATCAGCTCATGTAAATTATTGGGCTAATTAAATAATTGTTAACTGGTGGCAGCAAAAACCTGCATACACACCGGCCCGTGAGGCCTGGAGTTGCCCATCCCTGCTCTACATGATGCAGACACACACACTCTGTAAATTATGCAGACGCACAAACACAATGACGGAACTTGTGAGGGAATAGTGCTCCACATTTGGGAGACTTACTTTTGCCACTTTCTGTCAGGACGGCCCTTTGCTTTCCATTTGGCCAATTTGAGCTCAGTCTTGGCCTGGGATAACTCCTTTGTCTTACTGTCAATCTGGAGGTGGAAGAATGAGAACAGGGAAGCAAGAGCAAGACTGTGAACAGAAACACACCTTCTTCATTCTTCCTTCCTCTATCTTTTCTCTCAATCTATGTCTGCACATCTTTTTTGTCCATTAATCATGTTCTGCCCCCTACCCCAAAATGCACCTTGGCCTGCAGGCTGGCCATTGACTGCTCAAAGTTATCCGGTGCTGCCCGCTGGTGGTTACAGAGAACTGCAACTGTGCGGCTGGCCCTGTTGTAGGCAAGCAGCTTCTCAACCTGCCCGTCTGACACTATCATGAGAGAGAGAGAGAGAGGGTGGGACAGGTAAATGCACAGGTGTATAAGACTGGGCGTATGGGGTGGGACAGGTAAATGTGCAGGTGTCTAAGACTGGGTAGAGGTGTAGATACTCACTGTGACACAGTTCTCTCAGTCTGTTCTGCAGGGTTATGGAGGCGTTGTACGTTCTAAACACTTTTGCGGTCAGACCGGGCATCAGGGAGCTGAGATACTTATTGAGAGTGGAGGTCTGAGCAGGGGCCGAGAGAGTGGGAGTGTTAAAGACAGACATACACCCACACACACACACACACACGTGAAGACATTTTCCCTTCATTCAGGTATAGGTTTTTGCAATTAATGTTCAGTCTGAAGAGAAACCAATCAGGTTCAAGACTCACAGTCAGTCGGTCAAACAGATTGTCTCCTGCCTCCTTGTTCTCCATGAAAATCTTGAGGTTTTTAAATACCTGGAATTTACAGATTGGAGTTCACAAGTTGAAGGAATCATTGTGGAAAAATATGCGTGGGAAGAAACAAATGCAGCGTTGAGGAAACATTAAGGAAACATTTAGACCGGTGTCCCCGCTCACCCTCTTGATGACAGGCACTTTGTTGTAGTAGCGGGTGGAGTTTTTGCCCAGAAAGTCGAATTCCACTACGTACTCGTCCCCATCCAACTGCCTGTGCAGAGTGATGTGCTCCACACGCAAGGAGCAGCAGCCCACCGTGTCCTCCTTCTCATTCCCCGCCATCAGGGCCAGCTGCGGGAGCACAGGGACGTCAAAATTAATTTCAATCAGTTCATGAATAAAAAAAAATGATGATAGAAGATTATTGCCACTGATTTTCTAATTAAATTTCTATTTTGTGAATTGGGTGAATCAATAATGGAGTTCTCCTTAACCTTGTGAAATTGAAGGGTGCCATCACACCCTGAGACCGTGCGCTCAGCCAGTGAAGTGACAGGAAGTCCCGCCCTCCACTCACCTTATCGATGAAGTACAGAGCCGTGGCTCTCTGTCGAGTGAGCATCTCTTTGGAATTCATGTCCTGGCAGTACTGGGACTGGATCTGGTCCACGTAGGAGTTCAGTTTCCGGGCCACCTCGTACTTCTCCCAGTCCTTCTCACCCTGGGCGGATGGTACAAATGGTTTACTTTGCTTGCTGTTTCATCACTTCCTGTCTATAAGGATGGTGATCAACATGTCTAGTGCGCTTTCTGTAGCAAATAGTTACCACCTTGCTGTGAGCGGTTGGGTCCAGTGTGTACCTTAAGTTTGGAGCTGGTATTAAGCATGATGTATTTGCAGGAACCCTGAATGTTCTCTGTCCACCTAGCCAGCCATGCAACAGTGTTGTCATGGCGAACATCCTTCCACCTGTGACCAGCAGGGGGCTCTGGGATTTGTGATTGCCTGTGGGAAGGGGGAAGGTGAAGGTGAGGGTGGTGTTTTTCTCTCTACCATTGTGCTTCTCCCTCCCAGTATGCATCATATTTACCAGGGTTCATTCACTCCCAGCATGTATCACACTTATCAACATGCCCTCACTCATAGTATGCCTCTAGCTCCCAGCATACTGTACTCATAGTATGCCTCTAACTCCCAGCATGCTGCACTCTCAGCATGCCTCCAACTCCCACCATGCTTCACTCAAATTAAGCCTTTAAAGCACAACTGAACTTTGGTAGAACTTTTGTTTGTGTAGTTACCTGGCTATGATATGAGTCCAAATGGTGGTAAAATATGTTCATTAGTTGCTCTGTGCTCCCCTGGGGTGATAATAAAAATACACAACCCAAAGTTCTACCAATGTTCAGTTGTGCTTTAACTCACAGTATAATTCAGTCCCAGCATGACTCTTACTTGCTGCAGTTGATGATGACATCCTCAGGCTGAATCCTCCTCTTCAGCATGCCCTGTTTGGGATGTTCCCCTTGGCCAGGGAACAGTCCTGGGTGCTCAATCCTGAAGTTTCCAATGCGTTCACGGTGATGGTCCAGTGTGCAATAACCATACTCTTCAGTAAGCCTCTCATTGGCCTTTTTGATGGTCTGAAAACACACACAGATAATCATACGTGAACAATAATGAATGGGAGGGAAATGTGGAGAGGGAAAGGACATGCTTATGAATGAACACGTTTGTGTTCAGACTATCAGGCTTAACCCTGCTCGCCTGTTGTTTGATGCCCTGCCCACCTGATTCTCCTCCTTGCTCATGTTATATTTGGCCTCCACCCTCATCTTGTTCTCGTAGAAGAGGTCCCAGAAATTACACTTATTCAGGTCAATTATCAACATCCTCTCCTCTGGGGTCATCTCCTGTCCAGAGAAACACAACCAAGGAAATGAATAATACACTACTCAACAAATCAACCCAAAAAACATGGACAATCAAATCAATCATTGACAATCAAACCCCTTTCACCCCCCCTCACACACACACACACACACACTCATTCTCACCCTTCTCCAGTCTTTAAGGAAGTTGTTACGGAACACCTCTTTGGTGGTGTACTCATGGTCCAGCATCTGGGCGTAGAAGAAGGCCACTTCCTCTGCCTGTGGATTCAGTTTCACTGGTTTCCCTGAGGACCAAGCACACACACACACACACACACCTTCCCTTAGGTTACAACACACACTCACACACATGCAGTCATCTTTCCCTAAACTTAGTGTGATCCAGCCACGTCACCGTACTCACCATCATAGTAAAATGTTACGCCATTAGGAAGGGGCTGGTATTCTGGGGGGAACAACGGCCCTCTGTGTTCAAGGAACTTCCATTTGGTCCCGTCTTCATTCCTTACAGAGAGTAATACAGACACTGCTGGACAAGAAGGCTAGAAAGCAGTTTTGTCACTTCCTTAGCAACTGCATTTCCCCAGTAATGACTGATTACAGATTATTTTTAAGATTGTGTTGATTTTTAATGTATTTTTTTAATGATTAAATGGCATGGAGATTTGCATGGTAGTAAAAGGTCAATGAATACCGTGTTCTCTCATTTATTAAAAACAAAATATTTACTGAATACTGTTCATTCTGTTCTCTTTCTCTCTCTCTCTCTCTCACACACACACACACACACACACACACACACACACACACACACACACAGCATGCTCTGTACCATCTCCATTGCTGGTTTCCCTGTTCTTCCTTCATAATCTTAAGCGGCCTCACAGGTTCAATCTCCTCATCTGATTTCTTTTTCAAAGACACCCGCCAGTCTTTTCCTTCATTAGGCTGCTGGGATGGTAAGAGCAAGGGTCAGCAGTTACATATAGTGTTTCCCATTCCTCAATTCATGTTTTACATACTGTGTGTGTGTGTGTGTGTGTGTGTGTATACACACCTTCATGTCACTAGCAAACTTGTTGCTCTCTTCCATCGTTCTCCTTTTCTCCTTCAGATCTGCAGCTCCTGGCAGAATCACCGTTTTCTCCTTCGTAAGCACCTCCTTCAGCGTATCAGTCTTACTGTTCTTCTTTATTCGATGCTCCTTTGACTTCCTATTGATAACCTTCTTATTCTTTACTTCCGCCTCTTGTTTCTCCTGAATCATCTTGAAAAGGCTCGCTTCTTGTTTCTCCTGAAGCCCCGCCTTTTGCTTCATCTCTTTCCAGAGCTCTGCCTCATTCTCCTTTTTATTCATCTTATTGAACTCAATCTCATTTTTCTGAGTTTCCTTCAGCAAGGCTTCCTTTTGCTTTTTAGCTTCTTTCTCATCCTTCAGAAGGTCCACCTCTTTTTGTGCCTTCTTAATCACCTCCTCCTGAAGCTCCGCCTCTCTTTTCTTCTCAGTCATATCCTTCATCAACACTGCTTCTGTCTGTGCTTTAATCACCTCCTTCTGAATGCCTGCCTCCTTTTTCTCCTTAATCGTATCTTTCTTCAACCCCACCTCTTTTGGTGCCTCCTTAATCGCCTCCGTTTTCTTCATAATCATATTCTTCTTCAACCCTGCCTCTTTTTGTGCCTTCATCACCTCTTCCTGAAGGCCTGCCTCTTTTTGTGCCTTAATAACCTCCTCCTGAAGGCCTACCTCTTTTTTCTCCTTAATCATATCCTTCTTCAACCCAAACTTCTTTAGTGCCTTCTTAATCATCTCTTCCTGAAGCCCCAAATCATTTTTCTCTTTAATCATATACTTCTTCAACACTGCTTCTGTTTGTGCTTTAATCACCTCCTCCTGAAGGCCTGCCTCTTTGTTCTCCTTAATCTTATCCTTCTTCAACCCCACCTCGTTTTGTGCATTCTTAATCACCTCCTCCTGAAGCTCAACCTCTTTTTTCTCCATCTTATCCTTCTTCAACCCTGTCTTTTGTTGTGCCTTAATCACCTCCTCATGAAGCTCCTCCTTTTTTTTCTCTTTATTCATGTCCTTCTTCAACCCAAACTTTTTTAGTGCCTTCTTAATCATCTCTTCCTGAAGCCCCACCTCTTTTTTCTCCTTAATCATATCCTTCTTTAACCCCAGCTCATTTTGTGCCTTCTGAATCACTTCCTCCTGAAGCTCCGCCTTTCTTTTCTCCTCAGTCATACCTTTCTTCAACGCTGCTTCTGTATGTGCTTTAATCACCTCCTCCTGAATGGCTGCCTCCTTTTTCTGCTTAATCTTATTGTTCTTCAACCCCACCTCTTTTGGTGCCTCCTTAATCACCTCCTCCAATAGCTCCACCTTCTTTTTCTTCACAATCATATCCTTCTTCAACCCCACCTCGTTTTGTGCATTCTTAATCACCTCTTCCGGAAGGCCTGCCTCTTTTTTCTCCTTAATCATGTCCTTCTTCAACCGAACATTTTTTAGTGCCTTCTTAATCATCTCATCTTGAAGCCACACCTCTTTTTTCTCCTTAATCTTATCCTTCTTCATATCCACCTCTTTGTGTGCCTTCTGAATCACGTCCTCCTGAAGCTCTGCCTCTTTTTTCTCCTTAATCATGTCCTTCTTCAACCACATCTCTTTGAATGCCTTCCTAATCACGTCCTCTTGAAGCTCTGCCTCTCTTTTCTGCTTAAGCTTCTTCTTCAGAAGGTTCAACTCTTTTTTCCTGATCTTGAACCTCTCCTCCTCAAGCTCTGCCTCATTTTTCTCCTTAACCTGATCCTTCTTCACCCCCACCTCTTGTTGAGCTTTCTGAATCACCTTATCCTGAAGCTCCACCTCTCTTTTCTCCTCAGTCATATTCTTCTTCAATGCTGATTCTGTCTGTGCTTTAATCACCTCCTCCTCAAGCTCTGCCTCTTTATTCTCCTTAATCATATCTTTCTTCAACCCCACCTGGGTTTTTGAATTCATAATCACCTCCTGCTGAAGCTCCACCTTTTTTTATCCATCATATCCTTCAACTCCACCTCGTCTTGTGCCTTATTAATCACCTTCTCCTGAAGCTCCGCCTTTCTTTTCTCCTCAGTCATATCCTTCTTCAACGCTACTTCTGTCTGTGCTTTAATCACCTCCTCCTGAATGCCTGCCTCCTTTTTCTGCTTAATCATATTCTTCTTCAACCCCACCTCTTTTGGTGCCTCCTTAATCACCTCCTCCAATAGCTCCACCTTCTTTTTCTTCACAATCATATCCTTCTTCAACCCCACCTTGTTTTGTGCATTCTTAATCACCTCTTCCTGAAGGCCTGCCTCTTTTTGTGCCTTAATCACCTCTTCCTGAAGCCCCACCTCTTTTTTCTCTTTAATCATATCCTTCTTCATCTCCACCTTTTTGTGTGCCTTCTGAATCACGTCCTCCTGAAGCTCTGCCTCTTTTTTCTCCTTAATCATGTCCTTCTTCAACCGAACATTTTTTAGTGCCTTCTTAATCATCTCATCTTGAAGCCACACCTCTTTTTTCTCCTTAATCTTATCCTTCTTCATCTCCACCTTTTTGTGTGCCTTCTGAATCACGTCCTCCTGAAGCTCTGCCTCTTTTTTCTCCTTAATCATGTCCTTCTTCAACCACATCTCTTTGAATGCCTTCCTAATCACGTCCTCCTGAAGCTCTGCCTCTCTTTTCTCCTTGAGCTTCTTCTTCAGAAGGTTCAACTCTTTTTTCCTTATCTTGAACCTCTCCTCCTCAAGCTCTGCCTCATTTTTCTCCTTAACCTGATCCTTCTTCACCCCCACCTCTTGTTGTGCTTTCTGAATCACCTTATCCTGAAGCTCCACCTCTCTTTTCTCCTCAGTCATATCCTTCTTCAATGCTGATTCTGTCGGTGCTTTAATCACCTCCTCCTCAAGCTCTGCCTCTTTTTTCTCCTTAATCATATCTTTCTTCAACCCCACCTCGTTTTTTGCATTCATAATCACCTCCTCCTGAAGCTCCACCTTTTTTTTATCCATCATATCCTTCAACTCCACCTCGTCT
Source organism: Ilyophis sp. 1 JC-2022 (assembly GCA_022702515.1). NCBI lineage: Eukaryota > Metazoa > Chordata > Actinopteri > Anguilliformes > Synaphobranchidae > Ilyophis > Ilyophis sp. 1 JC-2022. The sequence goes on from CM040395.1 coordinate 109,358,602, forward strand.
TGTGCCTTATTAATCACCTTCTCCTGAAGCTCCACCTTTTTTTTATCCATCATATCTTTCAACTCCACCTCATTTTGTGCCTTTTTAGTCACATCCTTCAACCCTGCCTTTTTTTGTGCCATAATCACCTCCTCCTGAAGTTCTTCCTCTTTGTTCTCCTTAATCATATCTTTCAACCCAACCTCTTTTGGTGCCTCCTTAATCACCTCCTGAAGTTCCACCTTTTCTTTCTCCGTAAGCATCTTCTCCAGAAGGTTCAACTCTTTTTTCCTTATTTTTATCATCTCCTTCAGAAACTCCACCTCTTTTGCCTCTTTCTCAATCATCTTCTTCTGTATAATTTCTTTCAGAAGCTCCACCTCTTTCTTCTCCTGAATCATTTCTTTCAGAAGCTCCACGGCTTTTTTCTCCTGAATCATTTCTTTCAGAAGCTCCACCTCTTTCTTGTCCTGAATCATTTCTTTCAGAAGCTCCACCTCTTTCTTCTCCTCAATAATATCTTTCAGAAGCTCCACCTCTTTCTTCTCCTCAATCATTTCTTTCAGAAGCTCCACCTTTTTTGCCTGTTTGTGAGCGATCTTCTGAAACTCCGCCTCCTTTTTCTGCTTCTTCGTTATCTCTTTCTGATGCTCCGCCTCTTTTTGCTCTTTTCGCTGTGCTTCTTTTTGCTTCTTAAGTTTCATCAAATGATTCTTCATTCCCACCTCTTTCCCTTCCACAGCATATTTTGATTTCTTCTTCAGCTCTTCCTTATCCCCATCACTCTTTCTCTTCTCATTTCTTGGCCTGGCCTCATCCTCTCTCTGCTTCTTCAGAGCCATCTTCTCCCTCATCTCTTTCCTCCAGTTTTTTCTGAGCCTTTTCTTTCTTTCTGCCTCTTTATTCCGCCTCTTCTCCTTCGCTGACCCTGTCTGGTCCTCTCTCTATCTGCCTCCTCTGTTTTTTATCCTCCATCTCCTCTTTTCTCTCCCTTTTCATGTCTTCCTTATTTCTCTCCATTTCCCTCTCTCCATCCTCACCTTTTCTTTTCTGCTTCTTTTTCAGACTGAGTGGTGATATTCGTAGTTAGTGGCTACTTTCACATCACCTAACAGTGTCTAAACATATTCCAGGTAATTAAACAGAAGGATTGAATAGTTTGAAAATGTTTTATGAATGTCTCACAGTCTCCATTGTGGGGACCCACTGCTTCACCTTCAGTTCCAGCTCAAGCCTTAGTTACACTTGATTGAACTCTTCATCAATCTGTAATTCACTATTTAAGATCGCTTTGCACTCGTTCTGCTGTATTGGTTATCTATGTAAGAGCTTCAAAGAGGATAACAGAAGCAGCCTGGCTTTCTGATTACTACATATAATCTGTTGTTCTAAATTTGCCTGTGTTTTGGAACACTGCCTGTGTTCTAACCATAGAGTGTATAGGAACTAGATTGGATGGGAGGGGCCATGTAGTGAAGCACACGGAAGTATGCTTGTTGAGCGCCAAAGATCTTTCTGCCTATTGAAATCAATCGAGAAAGTCAAGCTGATTTGACAACCAAAGAAAACCCAATCGGTATTTTTTTGTGATCATAACATTAATTATGTGCAGCACTTTGTAAAACAATGATTGTTTTGGCCCAGAAGTGTTGTCGAATTATTTAATAAAATTACATTTTCCTAACAATTTAACATATTTTCATTATCTGCTTTTCATATGAAACATGATGACATTTTTAGCCAAAATAACATTAATGTTAGCTCAGTTAATAGCCCCTCCCCCCTGGAGTTATTTTCGGTAAAATTCAACAAAAATAATTATCTTAGTCAAGTTAAATAATGTTAACTAGCTAATGTTATATCTTCCATTGTGGCGCTACACCGGCTTGCTAACTTACATAAAAAATAAACTTTAAACTGGAAGACCTGACATTGGCAGATTAAGAATTTCAACGTTATGTGTCAGACCTATTCAGACGGGATAAGTTTTAACTTACGAGGGGAGGTGGGGTAACGTCAATGTAGCCTAATTATTACCGGAGGATCTAATTTGATTGAACTTTCTAGTGGTAGCTATACATTTTCTAATGATTGTGTAATCTTCAGTTATGTTTATTCAACGTTCAAGTGGATGTGTAACAATAGTTATGATGATTCCATTTTTTTAAAGAAATTGACACCTTCCAGAGAAAAAACCCTAGAAATGAATAATAACAAAACACTGTTTTAATTGTTAAGTTTGGCTTGGTCAAAAGCTGCAAAAGACATTCAAATGAGCACCACCAAGCCAAACTTCAGCTCTCTACACTATCAGGGATTTCAAGTACTCTGTTTTTTATATCTGACTGCCATACAGTTCTGTAGATATGTTAGTCTACTGTATTTCAAACAACATGTACTCATCACTGGGCAGATTGGTTCAAACCTTCTCTCAAAGAGCCTAATTCATACTCTGGCCTACAACTGTTGCATTAGGCTATAGAGTAGGTTTAGACATGGGCTATAGATCTATAATGCATTAAGGGCAACACAGGAGTATTTATATATATATATTTCTGTACGTGATGCTGATTATTTTACACAGAAGACTGTGTACACACTTGAAAACTAAATAGGCTATCACTTGCTGCTGGAGTGCAGACAAATAAATACAGTGGTATTTAATTTTTTACTTAAACCATCATAGATTCTACTGTTAATTTGTTGATTAGAAATGGAATCATCCATCCAAGGAGTAGCCTATGCTTACACCACCACCCATGAAATCACTTATGTACACCTAAGAAGTATGACATATATGAAAACATACACTGTTGACATACAGAATAGTAGTCAATAAGATTTCAGTCATAGCATAACATATAGGCCTAATTGGCCTGATATGTCAAAGGGTAGAAATAAAAACAATAGGTGAAAGTATACATTTAATAGCCTAATGCAATCACAGCATACATCTTCTCATATAGCTTTAGAATACTTCTTAAAATGATTTGAAATGTAAACAAACAAAGATTTAGATCCACCTTTCTAATTCACCAGTCGTAGGCTGTTTACTATTTTGAAGAGTATGAATTAGGCTCTTTGAGAGAAGGTTTGATGTGATGAGTACATGTTGTTTGAAATACAGTATACCAATATAGCTACAGAACTATATAGCAGTCAGATACAAACAAGTGCAGCTAGGTCACCCTAGTGCATTCCGGGCACTGAAAGTCTTGTTTGAGTGATGGCTATCTCACCCTAACTCAATAAGTAGGCTATTCTGCGAGTGGTGTTGCATGTGGTGTCAAGGTTCTATCCTGCCTGGGAAGTATTTGTGTGGAAATATCCCGCATACACACAGGAGGGTGTACATGTGCAAACAATGCAGTCAGGGACAATGTTTGAAATGCTTAGCTAGCTCAGTGTTGATGTAACTAAGATATGCAAAGTTAAAGAAGTGTCCTTCATCAGCTACAGCTTCTGTAATTACAAGTTGATGTTGATTTTGTTTTAAATATTGAATATTCTGCCCTAGTATTGTGTGCACCTCTGTGATGTTACCGATCAGCTGTGCACGATACGAAAAAAGTGGTGTCGGTTGTTAGGTAATGTCGGTTGTTAGCTACACACAAACACCGCAAGATCAAAATACTACCACCATTTACTCTGCCTATTTACGCTACTTCTCCCAGGGATATAATGATGGAGTTCAGAAAGGGATTTCGAAAACAGGATTTTGCCAACTTCGGCGCTGTACGCTCATTGTATACAGCCTCGGAAGGATATTTCAATTTCAGCTGATTAAGTTGATAAAAATCAATAAATATAAATGTAACTATATTTAGAAGTTTAAGTTTAACTGGGTTAAGCTGCATGCTGAAAGTAAATAGCCCAGTTCACATTTTTTTTACAAATCACCACAAATAAAACTGGTTGTGAACATTGGAAAAACAAATCATAGGACAACAGATTGTTAGCATTGGATTTAGCTCATAGTGTGGGCTGGTTGGGTCATCACACTGCAGGGTAATGGAATTGACACTAATGGCAACAAGCAGAAATACAAGCCATACATGTCCTCATAGGGAAATTGGTTATTATTATTATTATTATTATTATTATTATTATTATTATAAAATCGAATGCATTTGTGTAACTATATGCCAGAATATATATATATATATATATATTCTGGCATATAGTTACACAAATAGACTGTCACAACAGCCAGATATAATTATCATCTAATCTTCATAATCGGTTAAATTAACAGCTAAATCAACCCTGATTCATGAATAAAAACTTGACACGCTGTTTGAGGTGAAGCTGAAGGGTTATACTCACAGAGAAGGATGAGGGCACGGTCCAAGAACATCTAAATCAGTAATTTTTGATGCCATTATCCTACCCTTTCTAACAGTAAAATACCCATGACAGTAATAGCAGTTACCAGTTCTGTGTACAATGTCCAACTGAAAGCCACTTGATAATAGTCTGAATTGTAACACATCATCCACTGTGATGGAATAGAGGTTGACAATGGAGGCCTGTCACATAGAACTAGAACTGTCGTTACCAATGGTTACAGGGACGCGCCGCCATGTTGGAGGTCCAACCCTAACAGAGACGCTTAACGTTACCACTGAACTCGTAGTGTTCGCTACTCCATGAAACGAGTTTCATGCTAACGCTACTATGATTGCTGTCCTACAATGACGAACTTCTGCACTGCGTACTGATGTGCGAATAAAACTGGGAAAAGGCGAAAATGTCCTTTTACATGATAATTTGAGGACTCACCATAGTAGCTAAACCACCAGGCAGGGTGAACGAACTCAATTTTACGACCGAAAGAAGAGACTGGTGGTTGAAAGCAGTGAGGAGTGAGCAGGGTTTAGACAGCATAGGCTCGGATCATTAATGGTAAATTACGCTTTATGAACAAATTATAAAGTTAGCCAGTTAATATATACATAACTAGCTGGCCTAATGTACATCTATGTGCATTATCTTAATGTTAGAAAGTTAAAAGTGAATTAATCGCTTGGTTTAGCTAACGTTAGTAGCTATATCATTTGTGTGAACGACTGCTACGCCTGCGAAACATTAATGTTAACCTAATGCGATACGTCAAGCATATTGTGAACATCAAAACAGTGTTCATTTGAACTATTATTACATTGCTAGGGGTGCTACGTTGTACGATGTCTCACAAATAGATTGGATAAACTGTAAACATTAGCTACCTGTGCTGGCCAGGCAGGGTTCGAGCAATATGAGAGAATCCAGAAGAGGGCGAAAATAAAATGTAAAGTTACGATAGTAAGCACCAAATAACAATGTATTTGAAAGTAATAATTAAAGTAACGGTAAATGTACTTTATGTGTAGAACTGATTTGCCTTTTATGGTGTCTACAACTGAAGTTCCCTATCGGGAAAAACAGTTATTATATTCTATCCATTGAGCTAAAATGTTTTATTGCTGAAGTAGGCTACTGTAGCCTACCTAACATGTAACGTATCGCTTTGCTCCCATATTAACTGCACAAGCACTTTACTTACCAAGGTGGTATACTACAAAGCAGGATTACTGAGTTAGTACTAGCTGGATAACTCAATAAAACACAGAACAGCTCTTTCTACTTCAGCCCATGCATGTTCCAGATTTGGGAGGGTTCCGGGGTTTACTCTGTAATTAATCTTACTTCGTACGTATACCCCCGCGATACTCCTTATAATATTTGTTTATGTTGGTATTATTAGAATAGAATATAATAACTTTTATTTCCCGCCAGGGAACTTCAGTTGTAGCCCCAGCAACAACAAAAAAGACATAGACAGTGGGACCCACAACACACAAACAAACATATCAAACAAAGATATCCAACAGAATCATTACATCAATCAAGTGAATGAAAGTGCAATACAGCCATGATTAAAAATGGCCCCCGCTGTCCCGAGATGTCCAGTGTCACCAAGCAGTCCAACGCAACTCCACATCCACGAATTTCCTCCATACATGCAGTGCCGCGGTCTCTGTACACCGCCAAACTGAGAAATTGTTTCGTTATGTTGTGCACTGTATATTTTGTATATTGCTGAGCTACCTGTAAGCATTGCGTAAAGCAAATTCCGATGATGGCAATAAATCCCGCAATAGATCCCGGTAGAACGTTGAATCGTCATGCAGACTAAACTGATTGCATTC